>CM070092.1:437500-525000 GCA_036178185.1 Liparis tanakae | reverse complement strand
CACACACTAACACATATACATAATCACACACACTCACACTAACACGTATACATAATCACACACTCACACACACACACACACACACACACACACACACACACACACACACACACACTCTCTCACACACACAAACAAACAAACACACACTCTGGGCTGTGAGTTCCTGAGCAACTTTAATTCTCTATGCATGAGATACTCGCTCCTGATTGGTCGGAGGGGAGCCAATAGGAAGCCGGTGCTGAACTAACGTTTTCTTTTGGTTACTACATTTAAAAAATGTAGTAAAACTGTTTAAGTCTTAGAGGTACTTGTACTGTAACATCAGATCATTACACTGAGGTAGAGGTACTTGTACTGTAATATAGTATTTTTACAGAGCTGCCAACTCTCACGGTTTCGCCGTGTGACGCTTTTGCGTGTTTCCACTCTCTCACGCCACACAACCAATTTCTCACGGCAAAAGAAAGTCTGGTTCGGGCCGAAGCGCGTTGGCTCCTTTTCAGACCCGACGGTAGATGGCGCTAAGGAGCGCCTCTGTAAAGCTGTTCGCTGCATACACACCTATTGACCCCAAAGAGTCCCGGAGTTAGCAGCAGAAGAAGATGTTCAGACAGACAGCGAACAGAGACCACGGTATGCTAATGCAGGGCTCTCAAGTGTCGCATTGAGAGTGACAGTCACGCATGTCGGTCTTAACTCACGCACTCCCGCCACACATCGGATTTCTCACGCTGACAAAACCTCTCGGCTATTTCATGTTTTAATGTGCCGCAGGGCCAACAAGAGCCGCGCTGACCTCACGGTGGAGAAATCAAACGCTCCCTGGAGGTCTGCTGCGAGATGCCACGTATCAGCCAATCAGAAAGAAGAGCTGGGCTACACAATAGCCAATCAGAAAAAAACTGTTGTATCTGGGTAAGATTTCATCCAGCAACCAATGAAAATAAAGCATCAGTCACTCTTACCTGTCTTTAGAACCTGAGAGCTGTTAATGACGTGGTTCAATAAGTACTCTCTCTCTTAAACTTTACATCCTGAAATACATAATTGTTTGTGTTTGTGTTTGTGATTGTGTGGTGATGTAAACTCAGCTGTCATAACGAGCAGGAGAGCACCTTGTTAAGCTAACAGGCCGAGGAAAAGGACCCTTTCAAAAAAAATCAAAACAGTACTTTGAACAAGTAAGATGTATTCTAAAGAATTTAACATAAAGACAGGACATGTTTGCAATAGAATTAGACATGTTTTTGTAAATGAGAGTAACGTTATTAAAAACATTTTAATTCTTTAAGGTAGCAAAGATGACTCGTAAAAGACCTTTGCCAGCCCAGAATGCAGGTACAACATGGGTCAACGCCACATTCATTAAGATGTCCTGATATTAGAGACACCACCGCGTGGCTGCGGTCACCCCGACAAAACCTTCTCCAAGGTTTTTTGAAAAGTTGGCAGCTCTGTTTTTACATGATGCTATTTGTACTTTTACTGTTGAAGAGTACGTGTACCTTGTGGCATTAGTACTTGTACTGTATGTACAGTCTTCCTTGAGTACAAGGGGTGAACACTGCGTCCCCACAACACAGCTCAGACATGACGTCACCCCAGATACCCACCCCGACGGGCACGCGCACGCACACTGTGAGCGAGGCCCCGCGAGAGGCAGACGCCCTGCTGCGCGCGCGATGACGTGATGTTGTGTTCACGTCGCAGTGTTGTTTCTACCGCGAATGGCGGCTGCCCGCCCCCGGTGACCGGCTGCCCGCCCCCGGTGACCGGCTGCCCGTCCCCGGTGACCGGCTGCCCGCCCCCGGTGACCGGCTGCCCGCCCCCGGTGACCGGCTGCCCGCGCAGTGTAAAGTAACGCCCGCTGTCATCAACTGGGCGCGTGCCCGCGGGGCCTTTTCGTCTCAAGCAGCTGCGAACAGGGGGGGGGGGTCTCACCGTAGGCTGGTCCAAGCTCGATGATGTCCGCCATCTTGTGGATCTGTGGCAGGATGCGGTCCTGACGGAGCGGGAGACGAGGCGAGATGGAGGAGGAGCACCGACTGACTACCGGGCCGCGGCCACTCTACATCCGACCGGGAGAGACACGAGAGGACCGGGAAACACGCCGCCGCTCCGGGGGAGACTCTTCATGCGCGCTGCTCGGCTCCGCTCGGGGCTCGGATGCTGCTCGTGCACGATGCTGCTCGCGCTCGGATGCAGGGAGGCTGCGCGGAGGAGCTCGCGGTGAGATGGGACAAAGGTGGTGTATTGAACAGAGGAACCACTCCGCGAGAAAACAGTGGCGGTGGAATTTAACTCCGGACTACATGTTTGAGTACTGGAGAACAAGTAAGGTACTACACCTCAGAGGTACTTATTGTACTTATACTGTACTACACCTCAGAGGTACATGTAGTACTTTATACTGCACATTGTTACCGTACTTGCAACTTAATTGGCAAACAAAATCATATTTTATACCATAAATGAACTAATCAATAGAAAAAGAATTAGCGACTATTCTGATAATCATGCAAATCGTCCTTATTATTATTAATAATATTATAATTATTATTAATAATATTATAAAATAAAGAGTGTCAGTTGATCTTTGCAAAACATTTAAAGACAAACCCGTGAGCTGAGGGAGAATATGCGACTAGTAATATGTGATTCTAATATCCCAGAAATGTGAGCAGAGTGAGACGTCACGACATCATCCACCTCCCGGAGTGGTCCTCACTGCCGGGGGCCCCGCCCCCTGGGCCGCGTCATCACTGCACTGGGTTAGATAATAAACCGGAAGTTGCACTTACATGATGTAAACTGTACATCTGACTGTATTTATGTTTGGATTTCCTAATAATTAACTTAACATGTTATCGTAATTTAAAATAAGTAGATTTAAATATGTTTGAGCTGATTGCATATTTCTAATGAATTACATTAAACGGATTATCTGTGTTCTTTAAGTTGTTTTTAAGGGATGAGAAATTATTAAATCAGACAAGAAACATTTACTCGACTATGGATAATATAATATATAGATGTGTGTGTTTGTTGTGTATTGAGGTCCAGATCCTTTAAAGCTCAACACCGACACTCGGATGATATTTGAGGTGGAACATGTTTTATTGTCGTTTCTTTCTTTAGTAGCTTCCTGTTCGTTGGTCACAGGTTTGAATGGATGCTTTCTGGAACAGGTCCGCCGTCCCGCTGAGGAAGCGCTGGTCCTGCTGCAGCTCCTGGACTCGGTGGGGGTCTAACCCTAACCCTAACCCTAACCCCTGATGAGCTGAGGAGGAGGAGCGCCCTGCCCTCTCCTGCCCCTACGAAGCAGAGCGGGCCCTGGACCGAGCCCTGGGGTCCATCGGGGCCGCCAGCACCGGCTGGAGACGTCCCCCGTTGGACCGGTCCGACGGCTCTGAAAGACAACGTCACGTAACGGAGAAACGGTTCCGCTCACCAGTTGAGCGACCCGTCCAGAACCACAGGCGACGTCCAGAACCCGGAGCGCCTCCCTGTTCTCCGACACGTTGGCGCTCAGGAGGTCGACTGCCAGATGCATGGCTCTGTATTGCATCATCAGGGTGTCCTGTCGGGGGACGGTGTGTTCAGGTTCCCAGGATCAACACAGACACGCACATGTCGTTCAGAGCTTCTGATCCCAACAGCAACATGGAACCCTGATCGGTAGTTGATTGGTAGTCCTGCAGCATCGGATGTTCACCTGGATGTCTTTGTTCTCTCAGCCTCCATTTCGTTTCTTCTCTATCTAATCAATGGGGGGGGGGTATTTAATGAGCAGAACGGTTCTATGCAGATGACTCGCAATCCAACGCTCATAACTAAATAAGACCCTTCCGACATTCCTGTGAACCCAACCGGACCAGAGCTGCTGGAGGCTGTCGGACATGTTAAAGCTGTGGGGATCGAGGGTTTGACCTGAAAGGGGAGGAGCTTCTGTCACCTGTTCGTAGGTCTCTGCCCAGCTGTCGTAGAACTTCATCCTCTGCTGTGAATCGGCTGCCTGGCAGGACGTGAGCAGCTTCCTCACGTCCTGCAGCGTCCTGCTGCAGGACGTGAGGAAGCATGAACGAGACCTCTCCATGGTGGAATATGCCTAAATGTGAACTATTGATAAACTGTCAGATTCATTGAATGTATTTCAACTCTAAATCTGTCTTCTGGTCACATGACATCTATTGTTCTGTCCATCCTGGAGAGGATCCTCCTCTGTTCTCTCCTGAAGGGTTCTTCCTTTTTCCCCCCTGAAGGTTGTTTGGGAGTTGTTCCTGATCCGATGTGAGGTCAGAGGTCAAAGGTCAGGATGTCTATGTGTACAGATTGTAAAGCACTCTGAGACAAAATTGTAATTTGTGAAACTGGGCTATACAAATAAACTGAACTGAAATTGAATTGAATATGGAGACTTTAGAACCGCGACACGTAGAGACAGAATGACGTGTTTAATGACATGTTTAATGACGTGTCTTGATGACGTGTCTTAAGGACGTGTTTAATGACATGTCTTAATGACGTGTTTAATGACGTGTTTAATGACATGTTTAATGACGTGTTTAATGACGTGTCTTAATGACGTGTCTTAATGACGTGTCTTAATGACGGTCTTAAGGCGTCTTAATGACGGTTCTAATGACGGTTTAATGACGTGTTTAATGACGTGTCTTAATGACGTGTTTAATGACGTGTTTAATGACGTGTCGTTTAATGACGTGTTTAATGACGTGTTTAATGACGTGTTTAAGGCGTGTTTAATGACGGCGTGTTTAATGACGCGTTTAATGACGTGTTTAATGACGTGTTTAATGACGCGTTTAATGACGCGTTTAATGACGTGTTTAATGTTGACGTGTTTAATGACGTGTTTAATGACGTGTCTTAATGACGTGTCTTAATGACGTGTCTTAATGACGTGTCTTAATGACGTGTTTAATGACGTGTTTAATGACGTGTTTAATGACGTGTTTAATGACGTGTTTAATGACGTGTTTAATGACGTGTTTAATGACGTGTTTAATGACGTGTTTAATGACGTGTTTAATGACGTGTTTAATGACGTGTCTTAATGACGTGTTTAATGACGTGTTTAATGACGTGTCTTAATGACGTGTTTAATGACGTGTTTAATGACGTGTCTTAATGACGTGTTTAATGACGTGTTTAATGACGTGTTTAATGACGTGTTTAATGACGTGTCTTAATGACGTGTCTTAAGGACGTGTTTAATGACGTGTTTAATGACGTGTTTAATGACGTGTCTTAATGACGTGTTTAATGACGTGTTTAATGACGTGTTTAATGACGTGTTTAATGACGTGTTTAATGACGTGTTTAATGACGTGTTTAATGACGTGTTTAATGACGTGTTTAATGACGTGTTTAATGACGTGTTTAATGACGTGTTTAATGACGTGTTTAATGACGTGTTTAATGACGTGTTTAATGACGTGTTTAATGACGCGTGTCTTAATGACGGTTTAATGGCGTCTTAATGACGTGTCTTAATGACGTGTCTTAATGACGTGTTTTAATGACATGTCTTAATGACGTGTTTAATGACATGTTTAATGACGTGTTTAATGACGTGTCTTAATGACGTGTTTAATGACATGTCTTAATGACGTGTTTAATGACGTGTCTTAATGACGTGTCTTAATGACGTGTCTTAAGGACGTGTTTAATGACGGTTTAATGACGGTTTAATGACGTGTTTAATGACGTGTTTAATGACGTGTTTAATGACGGTCTTTTTAATGACGTGTCTTAATGACGTGTTTTAATGACATGTTTTAATGACATGTCTTAATGACGTGTCTTAAGGACGTGTTTAATGACGTGTCTTAATGACGTGTCTTAATGACGTGTCTTAAGGACGTGTCTTAATGACGTGTCTTAATGACGTGTCTTAAGGACGTGTCTTAATGACGTGTCTTAATGACGTGTCTTAATGTTTTAATGACGTGTCTTAAGGACGTGTCTTAATGACGTGTCTTAATGACGTGTCTTAATGACGTGTCTTAATGACGTGTCTTAATGACGTGTCTTAATGACGTGTCTTAATGACGTGTCTTAAGGACGTGTCTTAATGACGTGTCTTAATGACGTGTCTTAATGACGTGTCTTAATGACGTGTCTTAATGACGTGTCTTAAGGACGTGTCTTAATGACGTGTTTAATGACGTGTCTTAATGACGTGTTTAATGACGTGTCTTAATGACGTGTCTTAATGACGTGTTTAATGACGTGTCTTAATGACGTGTCTTAAGGACGTGTCTTAATGACGTGTCTTAATGACGTGTCTTAAGGACGTGTCTTAATGACGTGTCTTAATGACGTGTCTTAATGACGTGTCTTAATGACGTGTCTTAATGACGTGTCTTAATGACGTGTCTTAATGACGTGTCTTAATGACGTGTGTTTAATGACGTGTTTAATGACGTGTCTTAATGTCGTGTTTAATGTCGTGTCTTAATGACGTGTCTTAATGACGTGTCTTAAGACGTGTTTAATGACGTGTCTTAATGACGGTCTTAAGATAGGGTGTTTAATGACGTGTCTTAATGACGTGTCTTAAGGACGTGTTTAATGACGTGTCTTAATGACGTGTCTTAATGACGTGTTTAATGACGTGTCTTAATGACGTGTCTTAATGACGTGTCTTAATGACGTGTTTAATGACGTGTCTTAATGACGTGTTTAATGACGTGTCTTAATGATGTGTTTAATGACGGTCTTAAGGACGTGTCTTTAAGATGTCTTAATGACGTGTCTTAATGACGTGTCTTAAGGACGGTTTAATGCGGTCTTAATGACGTGTCTTAATGACGTGTTTAATGACGTGTCTTAATGACGGTCTTAAATGACGTGTCTTAATGATGTGTCTTAATGATCGTTTAATGACGCTTAATGGCGTGTCTTAATGACGTGTCTTAATGACGGTCTTAATGACGTGTCTTAATGACGTGTTTAATGACGTCTTAATGACGTGTTTAATGACGTGTCTTAATGATGTGTTTAATGACGTGTCTTAATGACGTGTCTTAATGACGTCTTAAATGACGGTCTTTAATGACGTGTCTTAATGACGGTCTTAATGACGTGTCTTAATGACGGTTTAATGCGTGTTTAATGACGTGTTAATGACGTGTCTTAATGATGTCTTAATGACGGTCTTTAATGACGTGTCTTAATGACGTGTTTAATGACGTGTCTTAATGACGTGTCTTAATGACGTGTCTTAATGACGTGTTTAATGACGTGTTTAATGACGTGTCTTAATGACGTGTCTTAATGACGTGTTTAATGACGTGTCTTAATGACGTGTCTTAATGACGTGTCTTAATGACGTGTTTAATGACGTGTCTTAATGACGTGTCTTAAATGGGTCTTAATGACGTGTCTTTAATGACGTGTCTTAATGACGGTTTAATGACGGTCTTAATGACGTTTAATGACGTGTTTTAATGACATGTTTTAATGACGTGTTTTAATGACGTGTCTTAAGGACGTGTTTAATGTTGTGTCTTAATGACGTGTCTTAAGGACGTGTCTTAAGGACGTGTCTTAATGACGTGTCTTAAGGACGTGTTTTAATGACGTGTCTTAATGACGTGTCTTAATGACGTGTCTTAATGACGTGTCTTAATGACGTGTCTTAATGACGTGTCTTAATGACGTGTCTTTAATGACGGTTTTAATGACGTGTCTTAATGGACGTGTCTTATGACGTGTCTTATGACGGTCTTAAGGATGTGTTTTAATGACATGTCTTAAGGACGTGTTTTAATGACGTGTCTTAAGGACGTGTTTAATGACGTGTCTTAATGACGTGTCTTAAGGACGTGTCTTAAGGACGTGTCTTAATGACGTGTCTTAAGGACGTGTCTTAATGACGTGTCTTAATGACGTGTCTTAATGACGTGTCTTAATGACGTGTCTTAAGGACGTGTCTTAAGGACGTGTCTTAAGGACGTGTTTTAATGACGTGTCTTAAGGACGTGTCTTAAGGACGTGTCTTAAGGACGTGTTTAATGACGTGTCTTAAGGACGTGTCTTAAGGACGTGTCTTAAGGACGTGTCTTAAGGACGTGTCTTAAAGACGTGTTTTAAGGACGTGTCTTAAGGACGTGTTTTAATGACGTGTCTTAAGGACGTGTCTTAAGGACGTGTCTTAAGGACGTGTTTTAATGACGTGCTGCTGGAGAGACGACCAGCATCAGATCGCTCAGGTACGCAGAGGAGGAACACAAGTGGCCAGGGACGTGCGGTCAGGAGCCATCATGAGTAAAACAAGTAAACAATAAAAAGCAAAACATTTATAATAATAACATCACATTTATATTAATATTTGTCCAACGATCTTTATGCGTGACTAATTTCGAACATGTTATAGTCAAAATCCCTGAATTTGTCTATTTCCTGTTCAAACAGACGAGAGGTGAAGCAGCGAGCCTCACCTCTGATTGTGCAATCCTTCACACACTGGGTTGATGCGATTGTCCCTTGTGGGTTGCCGTATTTCTGCATGTCGCCAATATAATGTTCTCAGAAGAGTTTTATTTGGCCTGATTTTCCAGTCTGGCTCAGGTCTTTAACCACCACAGTTTAATGTTTGTATGTGACATATAAGTGACATATAAGTGACATCTAAGTGACATATAAGTGACATCTAAGTGACATATAAGTGACATCTAAGTGACATATAAGTCACATCTAAGTGACATATAAGTGACATCTAAGTGACATCTAAGTGACATATAAGTGACATATAAGTGACATCTAAGTGACATATAAGTGACATCTAAGTGACATATAAGTGACATCTAAGTGACATATAAGTCACATCTAAGTGACATATAAGTGACATCTAAGTGACATATAAGTGACATCTAAGTGACATATAAGTGACATATAAGTGACATATTTAGTTTCGCTGATGGGAACTAAAGCCGCAGTGAAAAGGCGCAGGGTGAGGCACATCATACTCTGCCTCACTGCAGGGGGCGCTATTGAGCCAACTTGTTGCTTCTTCTTCTACGCTGAGGCGCCAGGCGAGTCGAGTCCGTTTGTCTTGTATTTTGCTGCCAGAAAGGATGGACATGGAGAGGATTATAATCTAAGATTAAACATGTCTCAAAACTGGGCTTTCAGTCAGAAGTGGACGTGATGAACAGGTCGACCAACGCGGAGCTAAAGGTTTGCTTCAAACTGTTAATGGACCGTTTGTGTGCGCGTGTGTTGTGTGGAGAATGCTGATGAGACATGAAATAACCAGTACCAGTTGAACACGCCCCTTTTGGGTTCATATATTTGTAAATCTGACACTAAAGGAGTCAGAGCCTCACCAACATGAGCCTCACCGTACGCCACTGTAAGTGGCAGTACGCATTGTTGATTATTTTCGCGCATGCGTACCTGCGTACCACTTATTTGCACCCCTGCGTATAGTAGCAGTAGTATGGTAGTATAGTATCAGTATTATATTAGTATAGTAGAGCATCTTGGTCTCACCTGTGTGCGAGGGAGTCCAGGTAGAGGATCAGTGAGATCTGTGGTGCTCGTGGTTAGTTCCCAAGAACTGGGAGAAACCGGTCGGTCCTGATTTACTGGTTGAAGCTTCTTCAGAGTCATCATGTGTCTGAGAGTCTTAGAGTCTTAAGTCTTTAGAGTCTTTAGAGCAGGGGTTGCCAACACGGTGCCCACGGGCACCAGGTGAGTCGCCCGCACGGCATGTTCTTAAAATAGTCAACATTGAGCTCCGTCAGCAGAAAAAAGGAAAAAAAGGCCCTAACCCCCGGGCACTAGGACCTGGGGGAGGCTGCTGCGTGGCTTTCTCACTGCAAGGAGCGTCTCTCAAAGAGCCAGGAGGACAGCCAATGAGCTGAGCTGAAAGTCAACGATGCACCAGGTGACCTGAACACCAGGTAGTGACAGAGGGTCACAGTGTTGATGAGTCATGTTGTTCTTCATTGAATGGTAAATTAGAACTTGAACTAGTTCATCTTCATCTCAGTGAGCCAGAGAGCAGAAGGTCATCGTCATGGTGATGACCTCTCCCTCTGACTCTGACAGGTGTCTCAATGGATCCGGGGCTTTAAGAGAGGAGGCGGAGCTAAAGCTCCTCTGCTCATTAACATGAGGCTGAACCCTGACAGTGGAGAGGACCTGTTGTTAACATCTTTAGTTTTACTACGTGTCTTCATCTGTTCTTCATCAGAATGTTGGCAGAACCATCAAAGTAGTTATAAAAGCTTCAGCTTTCATCCAATCACAGGACGGCGTGTGGCGGCTCGTTAAAAGGTGATTCAGGCAAATTAGTTCTTTGGGAAGTTTATATCAAACAAGTAGCCCTTCGGATTATTTAGTACCCTTGAAGTAGCCCTCGCTCTCAAAGAGGCTGGTGACCCCTGATCTAGAGTCTTATAGTCTTTAGAGTCTTAGAGTCTCTACAGTCTTTAGAGTCTTTAAAGTCTTAATGTGACGGGTGAAGCTCAGGTGCAGAGAACAGACACGACTTCAGTTTGAAGATAAACAAAAACTCTTTACTCAAGGAAACACACTAGACAACACTAGAACATACAGCTCGAGGAAATACAAATAAAGACCAGAACCTGACAGGGAAGGAGAACATATAGAGGGGGGAAGGGAATGATCAATGAAGACACACTGGAGACAAGAACAGGGCGAACTCTTTACAGTCTTAGAGACTTTAGAGTCTCTAAAGAGTCTTCGGAGACTTAAGAGTCTTTATGGTCAGTGGTTGAGGGTCGGGGGTCGAGAGTCATGTGATGGGGACGTTCAGGAGGCAGTGTGTCATCAGAGTGATGACGTTACTCCCTTTTCAAGGATCAACACATGCAGAAGAAATAAGAATACAAAGTCCAGAAGGTTCCAGGTTCCAGTGTAGAAAGAGAGGAAGGGCTCACAGGAGAGAGTAAACAAGCTCTGGGGAAGCTGCTAAATCTTGAGGAAGTCGTACAACAACTTGTGGTTCTGACACGATGGTGAAAGAAGAGTTCTCGGAAGAGAGAAAGGAGAAGTCAGAAAGGAGCTGCTGCTGGGTTCCGTTGGTCCCGGGAACAGAACCTCCAGGAGACTAAGGATGGCGCTTTGGGTCAAAAAGGTTCTGTGTGGCTTTGTGTTCCTTCTGGCAGGTTCGTTGTCCTCTTTCTGTCCTGTTCTCCACATAAACGACAAACAACCTCTGTCCTCAGGACCACAGGCATTATGACTAATGTATTAACTGGTCTCCGTTATAGATACCTGTCAATCACGTGAGATCAACTGTGTTGTGTTTAAAGAACATCAAACTAAACAATAACTATAACAATACAGATGTTAACAGCTGTCATCTCAGTACATGTTGTTTAGCTGACACTTTAATCCAGAACGACTCACAGTCATGTGACAGTCACACCGCGGACCCGGGGTCAGCGACCTCTTTGAGCCGAGAGCTACTTCAAGGGTAGCAGATATCCTGTTAGATATCCTGTTAGATATGTTAGATATCCTGTTAGATATCCTGTTAGATATCCTGTTAGATATCCTGTTAGATATCCTGTTAGATATTATCCTGTTAGATATTATCCTGTTAGATATTATCCTGTTAGATATCCTGTTAGATATTATCCTGTTAGATATCCTGTTAGATATTATCCTGTTAGATATTATCCTGTTAGATATTATCCTGTTAGATATCCTGTTAGATATTATCCTGTTAGATATTATCCTGTTAGATATTATCCTGTTAGATATTATCCTGTTAGATATTATCCTGTTAGATATCCTGGCCAGGCCGAGAGGCGGACGAGCGGCCCGACGGCCCGACGGCCCGACGGCCGAGGCTACACAGAAAACGCTGCAAAAAACGTCTGTGGTGGACAACGGGCAGTCGTTTTTATAGACACCCGAGACGGTGGCGGAGGCGTGCGGCAGGCCAGCGGCGGAGTGGGCGGTCCGCCTCCTGCCTACCGGGGAGGTGCAGCCTGCAGCCCGGAGCTCCCCCGCTCCCCCGGCAGCACGGCCCACTCCGGCCACGCGGTCGGTGAACCTCCCTGGCAAATGCCGTCACCCTTCCCAACCCACAGGTAGTCCCAAACATCAGGGGGGAGTGTTGGAGGGCGGGCAGTGTCCGCTGATGGAAGTGGGCCAGGGGATCCGGGCTGTCGGCTCTCCAACACCCTTCCCCGGTCCAGGGGTGACGTAACGCGTACCGGTAAGAATCCAGGGGGGCACACATAAGGCGCTGGTGGATTCCGGCTGTACACAGTCTATGAACCACCGGAGCTGGTTCCACCAGGGGCATTGGTGGAGGCGTTGTGGGTGGAGATGAGGTGTGTGCATGGGGATGTTCACGAGTATCAATGTGGTGTCAGTGAACACAAGGGGAAGAAACATGATGTAAAGCTCAATACGTCGACCTGCCAGTCGATCGCGGCGCAGTGTTGGTAGATTAAGGACGTGTCTTAATGACGTGTCTTAATGACGTGTCTAAAAAATGGCCCGCCCCCCTGAAACTTTCTCTATAGCGCCAGATTACAGCAGAAGCGTGTCATCTCTGTCTCTACGTGTCGCGTTAGCAGTCCGCTGGCCTGCGCACAGCGGGGCGGAGCAAAGAAAAAGTCACTAGCACCCCCCCCTTGACTTGGTCACATTATAAGTAGCTCGCATGCTGAAAAAGTGTGAGCACCCCTGATGTAAAGGTTGCAGTTAGCTCCGCCTTAAGCACCCCCTAATCTTGGGAACCGATTGGCTGGGGTTTGATAAGTTGATGGGGAAGGCTGCGGGGGTCACGGTGCGATGTGTTCCCATCCATTGAAGATGTTCCACTGGAGGAACATCTGGACGAGACGCTACGCTCAGCCTTCGACCAGGTGACACCGACTGATGGTCAGCTGGTGCAGCCGGACGCAGCGCAGACGCATCCGCACTTCTCATTGGTCAGGGACCACGGCACAGAGTGAGCCGTGGCGGGAAATTATTTTCCAGGCAGCTCACCATAACCTGGTGGCTGGTCACATGATGTACGATATGGACCGGATGATGACCTGACTCCATTGGTCGGGCATCCGGGCGGATGTGCACCGCTGGTGTGCGTCCGGCCCGGAGGGTCAGTTGGGAAACCACCCGGTCGATCCGAGGGCGCCTTTGCGTCCTCTGCCATTAATGGAGGTTCTGTTTGAGCGAATCGCTATGGACCTCATCGGGCCATTTCACCGCAGAGCTCCGGGTAACGCTTTGTGTTGGTCCTCGTGGATTACGCAACACGATACCCGGAGGCGGTGCCGTTGCACAACATTTCTGCAAAGAGTGTCGCGCAGGCGCTAGTTCAGGCCCCGAATCAGAACCCCCAAAGAGATTCTGAGTGTGTTCGGATCCGATCTAATTGGCCTCAGCTGGTGGTTGATTGTTAATCAGCCCAGCTGTGTGTCGGAGGGACTAGGCGCGACAGAGTGGACAGCAGAGGCTCAGTCTGCTGGAAATGAAGTTTATGACCAAATAGATCCTCTGTGCTGCTCGTCCTCTGGGGGTAGAAACCTGTAGCGGCCGCAAACGTGTTCCACCCTCTCGTCTCGTCTCTGTTCCTCCAGCGGCTCAGAGTCAACGGGTGGACTACCCGGGTCCGGTCTGTGCCGTGAGAGGATCCTCCGTCAGCCTCCTCTGCAGCTTCAGCCCAGCGGAGTCCTCCCTGCCGGGCGGAGAGGAGATCACCAGAGTCCTTTGGTGCCGGAACCATCTGATCTGTCATGGCTCCACTCCGACTGTGTACGACAGCCAAGAAAGAAACAACAACAACAACCCCCGGTACAGATACCGGGGCGACCAGAGGGGGCGCTGTTCTCTACAGATCTCAGACGTCAGAAGGGAAGACGACTCAACGCTCCGCTTCAGAATGGAAGCTAAAGATCCACGAGCGAGTTTCACCGGCCAAGCCGGAGTGGGAGTCTCCGTCGTTGGTAAGACCGTCTGATTATTACCGAGCTTTAAAGTAATGAAATGATGTCCTTTGAGCTCAGAAAAAACTTCCTGTCTGAAACCTGACCAACAACCATGAGGCGTTCAAAGTCCGGGACATGAGAGCATCTCTGGATCTGTCGTTTCAGATGGAACTCGGATGAAGATCCGATGTTCCAGTGACGGAGCGTTTAAAAGGGGCGGAGCAGTCACACTGAACTGCACCGCCAGGTGCACCTTCCACCAGCTGGAGGTCACCTGGTACAGAGATGGCCACGCTCTCCAGTTCACCGGCCCCGCCCTCCACCTGGGCCCTCTGACTGCAAAGGATTCTGGGAACTACACCTGTGGATTGAAGAAGGACGAGCACTCCCTGTCCTCACCTTACGGTCTGTTGGTGGAGGCAGAAGAAGAAGGTTTGTTCCCTCGCAGACCCCCGAGACCAGAACCACAGGGAACCTGAACAGGTAGAGAACAGAGAACATGAGCAGGTAGAGAACAGAGAACCTGAACATAGAACATAAACAGGTAGAGAACAGAGAACATGAGCAGGTAGAGAACAGAGAACCTGAACATAGAACATAAACAGGTAGAGAACAGAGAACATGAGCAGGTAGAGAACATAGAAACTGAACAGGTAGAGACCAGAGAACCTGAACATAGAACCTCAACAGGTAGAGAACAGAGAACCGGAGCATGTTTATAATCTGATATTCCCAGAGTGATGACTGTCAGGACGGTACCTCTCTTCTCCACCAGGGGGCGTTCAGGTGCCTCTGGTGGTCGGCGTGGTGTTCGGGGTCCTGCTGGTTCTCGGCTGTCTGGTTCTGGTCCTCTGCCTCATCAGAAGGTTTTCCTGCATCCGGTAACCCTGATGTATTTATATCTGCACGCGTCGTCGTCGTCGTCGTCGTTGTTGTTGTTGTTGTTGTTGTTGTTGTTTCTACTTATTCTTTGTCATTCGTCTCCGTTAATACATCAGAGGACATATTCTCCTCGCTGACCCACAGCCTCTGGCCTTCGCCTGTTGGTCGTTCACAACGTGTCCCGGCTGCTCGGACACGTGGAGCGTCGTCATGGGAACAGGCTCAGGCCCGTGCCGTGGCCGATGATAACCGCACAAAGTGGCGTGTTAGGGTCCACGCCACGATCTTTATGTGGTACTATTCATCTTCAAGGTCTTTAGATGATTCTTCAACAATATTTAAGTGAATTGGATCAATTCCGTGGGAGGAGCATCATGTAAAAGTAAAGCGGTGTAAATGGACAAAAACACCCAAAAAGTACTGTAGCGCCCCCTAGTGTTTGAATCACACAACATGTGTGCATGTTACAAGATGCCATGTGCACATACGCTGAACATCTGGCCTCATTAGGTTAAATATTTCTGAAGTTAAGATGCTCATTGGTCCATATCTCCTAAACACAGCTTCATCCCGGTGGCGCCGCGTCAGTCGTGACCCTCATCACGTTGGTTTGAACGGACGCAGCCTGAAGGAGAAATCAACAAATGTGTGTTTTTTAGGCGGAGCTTCGGGATGCGAGAGGCTTTTTTGTAGAGCAGCTCCAAGTGGACGTGTGAAGAATTACAAGTCGATCGGACATTGTGGTCGCCGGGCAGACTTTGAGGGGGCGCTAGAGAGCAACTTTTATTCACCCATTCTTGTAGTCTATATTATACGTCTAATTTCACCAAGACGGACGAGCGCGACACAGTGAGTCTGGATTATGGTCAATACCCCAATATGACCCACGGTCAGAAGAACAAGAGAGTCCTAATGATAACCCAAGGTTCCCTCAGAAGAACAATAGAGTCCTAATGATAACCCAAGGTTCCCTCAGAAGAACAATAGAGTCCTAATGATAACCCAAGGTTCCCTCAGAAGAACAATAGAGTCCTAATGATAACCCAAGGTTCCCTCAGAAGAACAATAGAGTCCTAATGATAACCCAAGGTTCCCTCAGAAGAACAATACAGTCCTAACCACAACCATCCCCATGTGAAGCCGTGTCCAGAGTGCAGCTGGACAGGAAGTGAGCCGCGACGAGGACGACGTGAGCTACGCTCCCATCAAGATCAAAGCCAGGACCCAGAGCAGGTACTGTTGTTGTTTTAATAACAATAACAACCATCAATACAATCATTGTAATAATAACACTGATAATAGGATGTCTGTTTCTTGTTTATCTTTTTGTTTCTGTTTGCCCGTCTGTTTGTTGTCTGTTTTGTTTGTTTGTTTGTCTGTTCGTTGATAGACGGGTGCAGGAGGAGGACGCCGTCATCTACAGCTCGCCGGTTGGTCGAGCCTGAGGTCACGTGACCATCTCAGCGGTTCTAACCGCGTTGATCCAGGTTGTTACTGCCAACAGGCCCCGCCTCCCCACCAGGGGGCCAACAGGCCCCTCCCCCCCACCAGGGGCTTCTGGAGGAAGGGTTCTGTTCTGGTTCTGTTCTGGTTCTGTTGTCGTCAGTAGAGCATATTATTCATTTTGTATGTTTAAGCTGTATAACTGGTGTATGTTATTAAAACTATTGGACACGTTCATGAGATTGTATATTGTCAGATGATTTATCAGTAGTACAGTGAAGATGGACACGCTGCATGTTGGGCTGGGGAAGACTGCTCCTCCTGGGACGTCAGTCTGGAGACCAACACGTCGTCAACAACACGTTGACGTTGACGTGTTATCACAGTGTAACACAGTGCTCTGTGTCACAGTGTAACACAGTGCTCTGTAACACAGTGTAACACAGTGCTCTGTGTCACAGTGCTCTGTATTACAGTGCTCTGTGTCACAGTGCTCTGTGTCACAGCGCTCTGTATCACAGTGCTCTGTGTCACAGTGCTCTGTGTCACAGTGCTCTGTGTCACAGTGCTCTGTGTCACAGTGCTCTGTGTCACAGTGCTCTGTGTCACAGCGCTCTGTATCAGTGCACTTCGTGCAGTGTCCGGTAGTAGGCACGCGCTTCTTGTGGTGGTCTGGATGTACTTCCGGTGCCGGAGGTCACGTTCCGGCTGAAGATGGCGGCGCCCGACGAGTTGTTTTGCTGGGAAGGAGACTGGGGACTCCCGTCCGTCAGCACGGACTGCCTGGTGGTTCTGGTGAGTCCCGTTGACACCCGACCGAACCGGGTCACACCGCTCCCGGGGTCCGTTCCCGACCGGCCACCGGAGCCCGGGTTACCGTAACCCGGGCTCCGGTGGCCGGTCGCGCGCTCTCGGATCAATGGAGACGGCTTGATCGATTACTTCCTGATCAGTTGGTCCGAATACACATGCGGGCTGTACGCGTACCGGTGGTACAAGCACACGGGCACGAGCGGCTTCATGGGAACTGCAGAGGCCATGTCTGTAGTTCTGTTAATATCCACTTGGTACAGAGCAGCAGAGGCCATGTTTGTAGTTCTGTTAATATCCACTTGGTACAGAGCAGCAGAGGCCATGTTTGTAGTTCTGTTAATATCCACTTGGTACAGAGCAGCAGAGGCCATGTTTGTAGTTCTATTAATATCCACTTGGTACAGAGCAGCAGAGGCCATGTTTGTAGTTCTGTTAATATCCACTTAATACAGAGCAGCAGAGGCCATGTTTGTAGTTCTGTTAATATCCACTTGGTACAGAGCAGCAGAAGCCATGTTTGTAGTTCTCTTAATATCCAGTTGGCAGGGCTCTAGCCCTCTGGTTGCCCGAGACGAGATTGAGTTCTGTGCCCCCCCCCACACACACACACACACTCGGAGGTCCCTGAAGAGGCGTAGGGTACCTCCTTTACTTTCACGCTGCTCGTCTCCCACTCACAGTTCTACTCCTCTACATGCGGCCTGGACAACAGACTCCAGAGCAGTTTCACAACATGTTCTTTTTTATTATTTTAAATAATGTATTACACACTCAAGGTGACTAAATGAAGTCTGTAACGTGTGCAGAACACTCTTAGCACATGTAAAGTATGACCCTCTATATGTGACGGTACCTTAGTGGTGTCACAGGTAGACGCCTCCACAGCTGCTCGCCTCGAGGCCCAGAGCAATCAGGCCCTGCCAGTTGGTACAGAGCAGCGGAGGCCATGTTTGTAGTTGTGTTTAACAACTGAGGTTGATGTTTACATTCCTGATGAACTACAACAGCTGTCCTCCACATGTCCTCTCATCCTGAGTGGAGGCTCAGCGTCAGGAGGAGGAGCCGAGTCCACGTGCCCTTGAGCAAGAGTGTAGTCCTTCAAACGACCAGCAGGGGGCGCCAACTGTGTGTGTGTGTGTGTGTGTGTGTGTGTGTGTGTGTGTGTGTGTGTGTGTGTGTGTGTGTGTGTGTGTGTGTGTGTGTGTGTGTGTGTGTGTGTGTGTGTGTGTGTGTGTGTGTGTGTGTGTGTGTGTGTGTGTGTGTGTGTGTGTGTGTGTGTGTGTGTGTGTGTGTGTGTGTGTGTGTGTGTGTGTGTGTGTGTGTGTGTGTGTGTGTGTGTGTGTGTGTGTGTTAAGTGGATCGATCACGTCATCGGGTTGAGTCTGACTACCCAGAATCCTTTGCTGCTGCAGACAGACTGATGTGATCCTGGGACCTGATTGACATGTTTGTGTTGGCAATGCACTCTGGGTAATGTTGGGGCGGTCGGAAAAGTGACGCTGCCTGCCGGGAATGGAGGAGGAGGAGGAGGAGGAGGAATATCACTGAGCGGAGCCTGAACTCATAATTTTATGAGTGCTGTTGTTGTTTATGTGTTGTTGTTGTTTATCTCTCCGCAGGCTTACGCTCAGTTTGCAGGAGCTCCTCTCAAAGTCAGGAAGATGTCCAACCCCTGGAGGAGTCCCAGCGGTGAGACGTCTGGACAGACTCCAGTCTCCTGAAGGACGAGCTGTTGTTGTTGTTGTTGTTGTTGTTGTTTATGTTTGTTTCTTCTCTCTCAGGATTGCTTCCCACCCTGAGGACCAATCGGAAAGAGAATCTGATCAGACCCTCTGACATCATCACTCACTTCAGGAAACAGGTGACCCCGTACTTCAAGTCTTCGTCTCTCCTGGCCACCAGGGGGCTCTGGTTGTATAGAAGTCTCTAGTCCAGGGGTCAGGAGCCTGTTGGACTGAGAGCCATAAAAGCCAAATATTTCTAAATATATTTCATTGAGAACCATAAGGTATTTTTGACGTATAATAAATGAAATATGCTTTCTATACTGCGTGAACAGACGTTTAGTTTGATCAAGAGGTCTGAGAAAGGGAGCGACACACTGCTGCCCCCTGGAGGACAGAGTTAAACTCTTTGTTTAACTCAAAAGAGCCGTATGCATCTCCGGAGGGCCAG
Source organism: Liparis tanakae (assembly GCA_036178185.1). NCBI lineage: Eukaryota > Metazoa > Chordata > Actinopteri > Perciformes > Liparidae > Liparis > Liparis tanakae. Next base: position 505,741 of record CM070092.1, on the reverse strand, counting down.
AGGTCACGACCCCTGGGCTGGAGGCTAACGCTCTGGACTCTCTTCTAGAAGTTCAGTGCAGACCTGCAGCTCTCGGCCAAGGAGGCCGCCGACAGCCTGGCCTTCGTCTCTCTGCTGGAGGAGAAGCTCAAACCGGCTCTGGTGAGAACCCAACCTCCTCTCCTCCTCCTCTCCTCCTCCTCTCCTCCTCATCTCCTCCTCCTCTCCTCCTCCTCTCCAGATCTACACCTTCTGGGTGGAGCCTAAGAACTACGTGGAGGTGACCCGCCGTTGGCACGCCGCCCACATGCCCTTCCCTCTGAACTTCTTCCTGCCGGGCCAGATGCAGCGCGGCTGGCTGGAGACGCTGCGCCTGCTGCGAGGAGACGAGGGCCTGGAGGCCGGAGAGGAGCTCGAGAAGGAGGTGAGGACACAAAGAGGCGAGGAGGCGAGGAGGCGAAGAGGCGTCCTTAGACTGGAAGCAGCTGCCGGCTCCGGTTTCCACCGCTTCACGAGCTCCAGAACACATTTACAGGCAGAGGGGAAAATGTGTCAGTGGAAAAAGCTGAGCGATGGAAGAGGGGGAGGAGGAGGGGGAGGAGGAGGGGGAGGAGGAGGGGGAGGAGGAAGAGGGGGAGGAGGAGGAGGAGGAGGAGGAGGAGGAGGAGGAGGAGGAGGAGGAGGAGGAGGAGGAGGAGGAGGTTCACCTTTAAGAACATATGCTGACTTCTCTAATATGTTTGTTTGGCCACCGTACATCCTCAAGCTAGGCCGCTAAGAGATAGCTTCATGCTAACGCTGTTTGTTAGCTACATGCTAATGTTGTTAGCAATATGCTAACCTTGCTCGTTAGGTTTATGTGGACTGCAGTGAGTGTGGGGCGTTTGGGGACTGCAGTGAGTGTGGGGCGTTCGGGGACCCTTGGTAACGCCCGTGTCCCCAGTTGTACCGGGAGGCGACCGAGTGCCTGGACCTGCTCTCCCAGCGACTCGGCTCACACAAGTTCTTCTTTGGGGACTCGTAAGTGTTGTTGTGTACATTCCTTCTCTACACATGCGTTACACACACACCCATGTAGCGTGTGTGTTGGTAGCGTGTGACCCCGTGACCCCGCAGGCCTTCGTCTCTGGACGCCTTCGTCTTCGGACACCTGGCCCCCGTCCTCAGGGCCAAGCTGCCCAACGGGAAGCTGCAGCAGCACCTGAGAACCCTGGAGAACCTCAGCAGCTTCTGCAGCAACGTTCTGCTGCTCTACTTCCCCCGGGACGGGCCAGGTGAGGGGACCGCTCCGTGACCTCACCGTGGCCTCTGTGACCTCACCGTGACCTCTGTGACTTCACCGTGACCTCACCGTGACCTCTGTGACCTCACCGTGACCTCACCGTGACCTCTGTGACCTCTGTGTGACCTCACCGTGATCATTGAGTCTTCCTCCATGTCTCCCAGAGGGCGGCGGTCCGAAGACGTCCTCTCCGGCGGCGGCACCCGAGGGCAGCGACTTCGACCACGTGCCCAACAAGCGCAGGAAGCAGCTGCTGTCGCTGCTGGCGGCGCTGGGCGCCATGCTGAGCTACGCCCTGCTCACCGGCATGGTGTCCATCCAGCAGGAGGCGCTGGAGGAGCCGCCGGACCCCGAGCCAATCGGGGGCGAGGGCGAGGACGGAGAGGGCTGAGGGGGCGTGGCCTCATGGGACTCAACCGGCAACAGAGGAACGTGTCGGCATTATTTAAACGTAATCATAACGTCCGACAGGAAGTGGGCGTTGGCTTCTGTCACATGGAAACATCTGGAGGTCCTTTGGTTCTAGTCGCTCTGTCACATTAAAATTGGGGATTTGTTTTGTCAAATGATTTAACTTTTGTTTTTATGTGTCAGCTGTTTTATTTGAGACGCGTTCGAGGATCTTAATAAACGTGGGACATTCAGAAACAGTTTGTTTTAATAAAAGCTGTCTGCTCTCAGACTATGTGGGTCATAGAACCCCGAGGGGCCCAGAACCACGAGGGGCTCGAGGCTCCGGGTTCCTTTCATTGAACGAAGAAAAGAAAAAAAGTTTCTTCAACACTTTTATTATTGCAGCCCCATCTCCAACATGAAACTAGCTTCTCCTGCTGGTCCTGAACCTCACATCTTCATCCCCCCCTCCTGGTCTGGGCCCCGGGGCCGTACAGCTGCACATGAGCTCATCACACAGGAATCCGGCCTTGGCTCCCGGTTCCCCCGCTGTGCGTTTAACGGGCTGATCTGGAAGCAGTTTGTGGAGCGTTCCTCCGTGTCCCCCCCCACACACACACACACACACACACCTGCTGTTAAAGGCCAGTTTCCACGGCAATGCCCTGCAGTCAGGAAACAAACAGCAGGCCTGCGGGGTTCAGGTCTCTGTGGATCAGTTCCCCGGAGAACAACTCCCAGTTTACATTTCAGCAGAGCAGACGTCACCGACTCATCAGGGAACCTCTAAAGACCAGCTATAGACCCTCTAAAGACCCTCTAAAGACCAGCTATAGACCCTCTAAAGACCAGCTATAGACCCTCTAAAGACCAGCTATAGACCCTCTAAAGACTAGCTATAGACCCTCTAAAGACTAGCTATAGACCCTCTAAAGACCAGCTATAGACCCTCTAAAGACCAGCTATAGACCCTCTAAAGACCAGCTATAGACCCTCTAAAGACTAGCTATAGACCCTCTAAAGAACCTCTAAAGACTAGCTATAGACCCTCTAAAGACCAGCTATAGACCCTCTAAAGAACCTCTAAAGACCAGCTATAGACCCGCTATAGACCCTCTAAAGACCAGCTATAGACCCTCTAAAGACCAGCTATTGACCCTCTAAAGAACCTCTAAAGACCAGTTATAGACCCTCTAAATAACCTCTAAAGACCAGCTATATACCCTATAAAGACCAGCTATAGACCCTCTAAAGACCAGCTATAGACCCTCTAAAGAACCTCTAAAGACCAGCTATAGACCGTCTAAAGAACCTCTAAAGACCAGCTATAGACCCTCTAAAGACCAGCTATTGACCCTCTAAAGAACCTCTAAAGACCAGCTATAGACCCTCTAAAGAACCTCTAAAGACCAGCTATAGACCCTCTAAAGAACCTCTAAAGACCAGCTATAGACCGTCTAAAGAACCTCTAAAGACCAGCTATAGACCCTCTAAAGACCAGCTATTGACCCTCTAAAGAACCTCTAAAGACCAGCTATAGACCCTCTAAAGAACCTCTAAAGACCAGCTATAGACCCTCTAAAGAACCTCTAAAGACCAGCTATAGACCGTCTAAAGAACCTCTAAAGACCAGCTATAGACCCTCTAAAGACCAGCTATTGACCCTCTAAAGAACCTCTAAAGACCAGCTATAGACCCTCTAAAGAACCTCTAAAGACCAGCTATAGACCCTCTAAAGACCAGCTATAGACCCTCTAAAGAACCTCTAAAGACCAGCTATAGACCGTCTAAAGAACCTCTAAAGACCAGCTATAGACCCTCTAAAAACCAGCTATTGACCCTCTAAAGAACCTCTAAAGACCAGCTATAGACCCTCTAAAGAACCTCTAAAGACCAGCTATAGACCCTCTAAAGAACCTCTAAAGACCAGCTATAGACCGTCTAAAGAACCTCTAAAGACCAGCTATAGACCCTCTAAAGACCAGCTATTGACCCTCTAAAGAACCTCTAAAGACCAGCTATAGACCCTCTAAAGAACCTCTAAAGACCAGCTATAGACCCTCTAAAGAACCTCTAAAGACCAGCTATAGACCGTCTAAAGAACCTCTAAAGACCAGCTATAGACCCTCTAAAGACCAGCTATTGACCCTCTAAAGAACCTCTAAAGACCAGCTATAGACCCTCTAAAGAACCTCTAAAGACCAGCTATAGACCCTCTAAAGAACCTCTAAAGACCAGCTATAGACCGTCTAAAGAACCTCTAAAGACCAGCTATAGACCCTCTAAAGACCAGCTATTGACCCTCTAAAGAACCTCTAAAGACCAGCTATAGACCCTCTAAAGAACCTCTAAAGACCAGCTATAGACCCTCTAAAGACCAGCTATAGACCCTCTAAAGAACCTCTAAAGACCAGCTATAGACCGTCTAAAGAACCTCTAAAGACCAGCTATAGACCCTCTAAAGACCAGCTATTGACCCTCTAAAGAACCTCTAAAGACCAGCTATAGACCCTCTAAAGAACCTCTAAAGACCAGCTATAGACCCTCTAAAGAACCTCTAAAGACCAGCTATAGACCGTCTAAAGAACCTCTAAAGACCAGCTATAGACCCTCTAAAGAACCTCTAAAGACCAGCTATAGACCCTCTAAAGACCAGCTATAGATCATCTAAAGACCAGCTATAGACCCTTAGTTAAACTCAGTAGAGTCTCTTAGTCTCAGTAGAGTCTCTTAGTCTCAGTAGAGTCTCAGTATAGTCTCTTAGTCTCAGTAGAGTCCTAGTCTCGGTAGAGTCTCAGTATAGTCTCTTAGTCTCAGTAGAGTCCTAGTCTTGGTAGAGTCTCAGTAGAGTATCTTAGTCTCAGTAGAGTATCTTAGTCTCAGTAGAGTCTCCTAGTCTCGGTAGAGTCTCAGTAGAGTCTCCTAGTCTCAGTAGAGTCTCCTAGTCTCGGTAGAGTCTCAGTAGAGTCTCTTAGTCTCAGTAGAGTGTTTTAGTCTCTGTAGAGTCTCTTAGTCTCAGTAGATTCTCAGTAGAGTCTCTTAGTCTCAGTAGAGTCTCCTAGTCTCAGTAGAGTCTCCTAGTCTCGGTAGAGTCTCAGTAGAGTCTCTTAGTCTCAGTAGATTCTCAGTAGAGTCTCTTAGTCTCAGTAGAGTCTCCTAGTCTCAGTAGAGTCTCCTAGTCTCAGTAGAGTCTCCTAGTCTCGGTAGAGTCTCAGTAGAGTCTCTTAGTCTCAGTAGAGTGTTTTAGTCTCTGTAGAGTCTCTTAGTCTCAGTAGATTCTCAGTAGAGTCTCTTAGTCTCAGTAGAGTCTCCTAGTCTCGGTAGAGTCTCAGTAGTCTCTTAGTCTCAGTAGATTCTCAGTAGAGTCTCTTAGTCTCAGTAGAGTCTCCTAGTCTCAGTAGAGTCTCCTAGTCTCAGTAGAGTCTCCTAGTCTCGGTAGAGTCTCAGTAGAGTCTCTTAGTCTCAGTAGAGTGTTTTAGTCTCTGTAGAGTCTCTTAGTCTCAGTAGATTCTCAGTAGAGTCTCTTAGTCTCAGTAGAGTCTCCTAGTCTCGGTAGAGTCTCAGTAGTCTCTTAGTCTCAGTAGATTCTCAGTAGAGTCTCTTAGTCTCAGTAGAGTCTCCTAGTCTCAGTAGAGTCTCCTAGTCTCGGTAGAGTCTCAGTAGAGTCTCCTAGTCTCGGTAGAGTCTCAGTAGAGTCTCGGTTAATAACAGCAGCGTCATCTCGACTAGCCGCTTTATGCTAATTTGCTTCACTGTGCGCGAGCGCTCCGGTGAGAGCTGAGCGCGCGACACCAGTTCACCGCTGCGCTCTGAACCGTTAGTTCGGTCCTCCCAGTCCTCCGGGTCCAGGTCCTCCCAGTCCTCCGGGTCCAGGTCCTCCCAGTCCTCCGGGTCCAGGTCCTCCCAGTCCTCCGGGTCCAGGTCCTCCCAGTCCTCCGGGTCCAGGTCCTCCCAGTCCTCCGGGTCCAGGTCCTCCCAGTCCTCCGGGTCCAGGTCCTCCCAGTCCTCCGGGTCCAGGTCCTCCCAGTCCTCCGGGTCCAGGTCCTCCCAGTCCTCCGGGTCCAGGTCTCCTCAGTCCTCCGGGTCCAGGTCCTCCCAGTCCTCCGGGTCCAGGTCCTCCCAGTCCTCCGGGTCCAGGTCCTCCCAGTCCTCCGGGTCCAGGTCTCCTCAGTCCTCCGGGTCCAGGTCTCCTCAGTCCTCCGGGTCCAGGTCTCTGGGTCTCTCCAGTCCTCCGGGTCCAGGTCTCTGGGTCTCTCCAGTCCTCCGGGTCCAGGTCTCTGGGTCTCTCCAGCCTCTCCGGGTCCAGGTCTCCTCAGTTGTTCCGGTCCCGCTCGGTCCCGTTTCTTTTTAAAGTTTGTCCTCCCGGTTCCGGCGTGTCCCACCCGGTCCCGGTCCGGCGGTACCATGGTCTGGAGCGTCCCGGTTCTGCTGGTGCTCCTGTGTGTTAGACTGACGTCGGGAGCCCCGGAGGTCCAAGGTAACGCCGTTCTTACGGTGATCGATCCTTGATCAGGTATCGGGCAGGTGGATCACGTGTTTCAGTGCTGACACACACACTGACTCCAGATCAGCCGGGTCCTTCTCCTGAGCGGTGACAGCGTGTTCAGTGTTGTGTGTGTCGTCTCGTAGCTGCTGTAAGGTCAGCAGACACAACACGGAACACGCTTTATTATTTAAAGTCCTTTTTAATTTGATTTGTTTTAAACATTTGTTTTTTAAATTTATTTTATATATATATTGATTATGTATACATGTTATATATATATACTGTATATTTTATATATATATATATATATATAGCATACTATATATATATATAGCATACTATATATAGATTTTTTAAATATATATTTTATTTATTCTGCTGCTCTGATGGAAAAGACTCCTCGTCTAAGCGGTTTCTTTATTGATGATGAGCCGTTGTGGGATGGCTGTCGCCATGGTAACGCGGAGGACAGGAAGTGACTGCTTGTTGTTCTTCCTCTGTGGTGTTTCCGTTGGCTCCCGCGGCTCAAACTGAAGGTGCTCGTTTGCAGCGCGTTGATTGGCTGTTGCTGTGGCTCCTCCCCCAGTGGTGGACGTGCTGAGCCTCCAGGACTCCCGGCAGAACGCGGCGGCGGTGGAGCGGCTGGCCGCCGGACTGAGCATGCGCACTGACGTCTACCTGGCCTCCAGCTTCAGGCTGCCGGCCAAGCTGGGCGGGGTCCTGCTCGGCGTGTACAGCAAGCAGGAGAACCGGAAGTACCTGGAGGTGGCTGTCATGGGCAAGATCAATAAAGGTCTGCCTCCTCTCCTCCTCCTCCTCTCCTCCTCCTCCTCTCCTCCTCCTCCTCCTCCTCCTCCTCCTCCCCTCCTTTCCTCCTCTCCTCCCCTCCTCCTCTCCTCCTCCTCCTCTCCTCCTCCCCTCCTCCTCTCCTCTTCTCCTCCTCCCCTCCTCCTCCTCTCCTCTCCTCCTCCTCTCCTCCTCCTCCTCTCCTCCCCTCCTCCTCCTCTCCTCCTCTCCTCCTCCCCTCCTCCTCTCCTCTTCTCCTCCTCCCCTCCCCCTCCTCCTCCCTCCTCTCCTCCCCCTCCTCCTCTCCTCCTCCTCTCCTCCCCTCCTCCTCCCCTCCTCCTCTCCCCTCCTCCCCTCCTCCTCTCCTCCTCCTCTTCTCCTCCCTCCCCTCCTCCTCCTCTCCTCCCCTCCTCCCCCCCTCCTCCTCCCTCCTCCTCTCTCCTCTTCTCCTCCTCCTCCTCCCCCTCCTCTCCTCCCTCCTCCTCCTCCCCTCCTCCTCCTCCCTCTCCTCCTCCTCTCCTCCTCCCCTCCTCCCCTCCTCCTTCTCCCCTCCCTCCTCCCCCCTCCCCTCCTCCCCTCCCTCTCCCTCTCCTCCTCCCCTCCCTCCTCCTCTCTCCCCTCCCTCCCCTCTCCTCCCTCCCTCTCTCCCTCCTCCCCTCCTCCTCTCCTCCTCCTCCTTCTCCCCTCCTCCTCCCCTCCTCCCCCCCTCCCCCTCCCCCCCTCCTCCCCCCCCCTCCCTCCTCGCCTCCCTCTCCCTCCCTCCTCCCCTCCTCCTCTCCTCTCCCCTCCTCCTCCCTCCCTCCCTCCCTCTCCCCTCCCCTCCTCCCCTCCTCCTCCTCCTTCTCCCCTCCTCCTCCCCTCCTCCTCCCTCCTCCTCCTTCTCCCCTCCTCTCTCCTTCTCCTCTCCTCTCTCCCTCTCTCCTCCTTTCCTCCTCCTCTCCTCTCTCCCCTCTCTCCTCCTCCTCCTCCTCCCCTCCTCCTCTCCTCCCCTCCTCCTCCCTCCTCTCCCCCCCTCCCTCTCTCCTCCCCTCCTCCTCTCCTCCTCTCCTCCCTCTCCCTCCTCCTCCCCTCCTCTCTCCTCTCTCCCTCTCCTCCTCCCCCTCCTCCTCCTCCCTTCTCCCCTCCCTCCCCTCCTCCCTCCTCCTTCTCCCTCTCCTCCTCCTCCTCCCCTCCCCTCCTCCTTCTCCCCTCCTCCTCTCCTCCTCTTCTCCTCCTCCTCCTCCTCTCCTCCTCCTCTCCTCCTCTGCTCCTCTCCTCCCCCTCTCTCCTCCTCTCCTTCTCCTCTCCTCTCTCCTCTCTCCTTTCCTCATCTCCTCTCTCCTCCTCTCCTCCCCCCCCCAGTGGTGGTGCGGTACGTGCGAGGCGACGGGAAGCAGCAGACGGTGAACCTGCAGAGCCCTCACCTGGCGGAGGGGCGGAGCACCTCCATCCTCTTGAGGCTCGGAGGTCTTCGCCGTGACAACATGAACATGGAGCTCTACGTCAACTGCCGATTGGCCGACTCCAGCCAGGGCCTGCCGTCATTGGTCGCCCTGCCCATGGAGGCGGAGCTGGTGGAGATCAGACACGGACAGAAGGCCTACGGACGCCTGCAGGTGAGAGGCCTCTGATTGGTCTGCTGCTGGTCACATGGTCGCTTCAGACTGACTGTTGTGTGTCGTTCAGGGTGCAGTGGAGTCCCTCCGACTGGCTCTAGGGGGCACTGTGGCTCAAGCTGGGGCTCTGACGGACTGTCCCTTCCAAGGAGACGCTTCCACATACAACTCAGGTCCTCCACCCTCTAACCCCAAGCTGCTCCTAGCTCCTCCCACCGGGGTAGCTCCTCCCATCTTAGTATCTCCTCCCATCATGGTCAACTAATGTGGGTCTGAGGGGGTCTAAGGGGTCTAAGGGGGTCTGATGGGGTCTGATGGGGTCTGATGGGGTCTGATGGGGTCTGGTGGGGTCTGGTGGGGTCTGGTGGGGTCTGGTGGGGTCTGGTGGGGTCTGATGGGGTCTGATGGGGTCTGGTGGGGGCTGATGGGGTCTGGTGGGGTCTGGTGGGGTCTGGTGGGGTCTGATGGGGTCTGGTGGGGTCCATATGACACTAACTGAGGTGTGTTTCTGGTGTTTCAGGGAGTGGGGACATGAACTCCATCCTGGGTGAGTCCACTGACTGAACATCATGTTCACTACTCTCAGCTGATCACATTCACCTCTATTGATCCTGTGTCCTGTCAGGTGACCACACCAAGGCTCTGATTGGTCAGCTCATCATCTTCAACCAGATCCTGGGAGAGCTGAGACAGGACATCAGAGAACAGGTGAGACAGACAGACAGACAGGACATCAGAGAACAGGTGAGACAGACAGACAGACAGACAGGACATCAGAGAACAGGTCAGACAGACAGACAGACAGACAGGACATCAGAGAACAGGTGAGACAGACAGACAGACAGACAGGACATCAGAGAACAGGTGAGACAGGCAGACAGACAGACAGGACATCAGAGAACAGGTGAGACAGGCAGTATTGATGGCCCGTCTCTCCCCAGGTGAAAGAGATGTCTCTGATCAGGAACGCCATCCTGGAGTGTCAGGTTTGTGGTGAGTCAGCAGTTCTGCTCTGTTCATGAGGGGTGTAGCTGAGGACCTGCTGAAAGCCTGTCTGTGTGTCTGCCTGCCTGTCTGTCTGCAGGTTTCCAGGAGCCACGTTCCCGCTGTTCTCCTAACCCCTGCTCCCAGGGCGTGTCCTGCATGGAGAGTGTGCATCATCCTGGTTACACCTGTGGACAATGTCCCCCTGGAACCACCGGCAACGGGACGCACTGTCACGACATCAACGAGGTAACTACACAACAACAACACTACACAACACTACAGCAGCACTACAACTACACTACAACCCCCCCCCTGTGTGTGTCAGTGTGAGCTGCAGCCTTGTTACACACCTGAGTCCTGTGTGAACACTGTGGGGGGGTTCACCTGTCACCCCTGTCCCCGGGGCCTGTGGGGCAGCCCGCTGTCTGGATCTGGACTGGACTATGCAAAGACACACAGACAGGTCAGACACACACACACACACAGTATAGTAGTATAGAATAAAGTGGGACACAATTATAATGTCTTTGTTTAGTTTTCTATGCAAAGTAACCCCCCCCCGTTCTCTCAGGACTGCGTGGACATCGATGAGTGTCTGGATCTCCCCGACGCCTGCGTGTCCAACTCTGTGTGCATCAACACCGTGGTGCGTTCAGGGGCCTGACGGCTGGCCTGCCCCAGCCCCTCTGGCCCTAACGCTGTCCTCTCCCAGGGCTCCTATAAGTGCGGCGGCTGTCGACCCGGTTTCCTGGGGAACCAGACGTCGGGCTGCTCCCCCAGGAAGTCGTGCGCCGCGTTGACCTTTAACCCCTGTGACTCCAACGCCCACTGCACCATGGAGAGGAGCGGGGAGGTCGCCTGCAGGGTGAGGCCGACGGTCAGTCATCACGCAGCGGTCAGTGATTCGTGTACTTGAGAGTGTGTATGTGTGTGTGTCAGTGTAACGTGGGCTGGGCTGGTAACGGGAACACATGTGGACCGGACACGGACATCGACGGCTACCCCGACCGCTCGCTGCCCTGCATGGACAACGACAAGCACTGCAAACAGGTGAGACACCTTCAGCCTCCTCATCCTCATCTTCATCATGTCCTGACTGTCTGCCTCTGTCCACCAGGACAACTGCGTCTTCACACCCAACTCCGGTCAGGAGGACGCCGACAACGACGAGATCGGAGACCAGTGTGACGAGGACGCCGACGGGGACGGCATCAAGAACGTGGAGGTGAGACGCCGTGTGTGTGTCTCCTGTGACCCTATGACCCCATGACCCTGTGACCCTGTGACCCCATGACCCTGTGACCCCATGACCCTGTGACCCCGTGGCCCCATGACCCTGTGACCCCGTGGCCCAGTGACCCTGTGACCCCATGACCCTGTGACCCCAGGATAACTGCCGGCTGGTCCAGAACAGAGAGCAGCAGAACTCGGACACAGACTCGTTCGGGGACGCTTGTGATAACTGTCCCCGGGTCCCCAACGCGGACCAGAGAGACACGGACAGCAACGGGCAGGGAGACGCCTGCGACCAGGACATTGACGGGGATGGTGAGACACCTGCCTGTCTGTCTGCCTGTCTTCACGCTCTACATGAATGACCTTTACATGACCCCTGTGGTCGTTGAAGTCCTCTTCCTGTTCTTCAGGTATTCCCAACGTTCTGGACAACTGTCCCAAGGTACCGAACCCGATGCAGACGGACAGAGACCGAGACGGAGTGGGGGACGCCTGTGACAGCTGTCCTGAGCTCAGTAACCCCATGCAGGTATATCTCCTGACCCTCTCTCTAAGGCTCCTAGAGGAACCTCATCTCCTGACCCTCTCTCTAAGGCTCCTAGAGGAACCTCATCTCCTGACCCTCTCTCTAAGGCTCCTAGAGGAACCTCATCTCCTGACCCTCTCTCTAAGGCTCCTAGAGGAACCTCATCTCCTGACCCTCTCTCTAAGGCTCCTAGAGGAACCTCATCTCCTGACCCTCTCTCTAAGGCTCCTAGAGGAACCTCATCTCCTTCCCCTCTCTCTAAGGCTCCTAGAGGAACCTCATCTCCTTCCCCTCTCTCTAAGGCTCCTAGAGGAACCTCATCTCCTTCCTCTCTCTCTAAGGCTCCTAGAGGAACCTCATCTCCTTCCTCTATCTCTAAGGCTCCTAGAGGAACCTCATCTCCTTCCTCTATCTCTAAGGCTCCTAGAGGAACCTCATCTCCTTCCTCTATCTCTAAGGCTCCTAGAGGAACCTCATCTCCTTCCTCTATCTCTAAGGCTCCTAGAGGAACCTCATCTCCTTCCTCTATCTCTAAGGCTCCTAGAGGAACCTCATCTCCTTCCTCTATCTCTAAGGCTCCTAGAGGAACCTCATCTCCTTCCTCTATCTCTAAGGCTCCTAGAGGAACCTCATCTCCTTCCTCTATCTCTAAGGCTCCTATCCGGTCGCCTTCTCCAAGTCCACTAAGCACTTGGTTGAGCATTCCAAGCCCCTCCAGTTGCCTGGAGGGTCAAGAGGATGGTTGCCATGGCGCCCCGTAGACATGGCCGCTCCGGGTCGAGTGTCTCCACGCCGCCAGGAGGAGGAGCTCCATGTCTCTAACCACGCCTCTCTCTCTGTCTCAGACCGACATCGACAACGACCTGGTGGGAGACGTGTGTGACACCAACCAGGACACGTACGACACACACACACACACACACACTCACACACACACACACTCACACACTCACACACTCACACACTCACACACACGCACACACACTCACTCTCACACACTCACACACACTCCCACACACACACACACACACACACTCACACACTCCCACACACTCATACTCCCACACACTCACACACACACACTCACACACACACTCACACACACACTCACCACACCTCCACACACACACACACACACTCACACACACACTCACACACACACTCACACACTCACACACTCACACACACACTCACACACTCACACACACGCACACACACTCACTCTCACACACTCACACACACTCCCACATTCACACACACACACACACACACACTCACACACTCCCACACACTCATACTCCCACACACTCACACTCACACACACACACTCACACACACACTCACACACACTCACACACACCTCCCCACCTCCACACACACACACACACACTCACACACTCCCACACACTCATACTCCTACACACTCACACTCCCACACTCTCACACACTCACACACACACTCACACACTCACACACACACTCACACACACACACACACACGCACACAAACACACACTCCCACACTCACACACACACACACACTCACACTCACACACACCCTCACACACACTCCACACACCTCCCACACACACACACACACACACACACACTCCCACACTCCCACACACTCATACTCCCACACACTCACACTCCCACACTCTCACACACTCTCACACACTCACACACACACACACACTCACACACTCACACACACACACACACACTCACACTCACACACTCATGCACACACACTCTCTTTCACACACTCACACACACTCCGACACTCACACACAAACACACACACTCACACACTTCCACACCCTCACACTCCCACACACTCACACTCCCACACTCTCACACACTCACACACACACTCACACACTCCACACACACACACACACACACACACACACACACTCCCACACCCTCACACTCCCACACACTCACACTCCCACACTCTCACACACTCACACTCACTCACTCACACCACTCCCCACACTCCCACACACCTCACACTCCTCACACTCCCACACTCACACACTCCCACACTCACACACACTCTCTCACACACTCACACACACTCCACACTCACACACACACACACACACACTCCCACACACTTCCCACCCCACCTCCACACCTCACCTCCCACCTCACACACCTCCACACACACACACACTCACACACACACACACACACACACACTCACACACTCACACACACACTCTCCACTCCACACTCACACACCACACACACACACACACTCACACACACACACACACCTCCCACACTCCACCTCCACTCCACTCACTCACACACTCCCCTCCTCACACACTCCACACACTCCCACACTCACACACACACACACTCCACACACACTCACCTCTCACACACTCCCACACACACCTCACTCCCACACTCCCACACACCTCCCACACTCACACACACACCACACCTCCCACTCACCACCACACTTCACACACACACACACACACTCCCACACCCTCACACCTCCCCACACCACACTCCCCACCTCCCCTCCCCTCCACACACTCACTCACACACCTCCCCACACACCTCACAACACACACACCTACACACACTCACCCACCCACACACACACTCACTCCCACCTCCTCCACACACACACTCCCACACTCCCCACACACACACACACACACTCCCACACTCCCACACACACACACACACACACACACCACTCACACTCCACACACTCACACACACACACACACACACACACCTCACCTCCCCACACTCTCCACACACACCACACACACACTCACACACTCACACACACACACACACACACCTCCCACACTCCTCCACACACACACACTCACACACTCCCACACACACACACACACACACTCCCACCCTCCTCCCCTCCCCACCCCTCACACCTCCCACCTCACACTCCCACACTCCCACACACACTCCACACTCCCACCTCCACACTCCACACCTCCCACACTCACTCCCCTCCCACACTCACACACACACTCCACACACTCCACACACACACTCACACACTCCCACACACACACACACACACACACACACACACACACACTCCCACACCCTCACACTCCCACACACTCACACTCCCACACTCTCACACACTCACACTCACACACTCACACACACACTCACACACTCACTCACACTCCCACACACTCACACTCACACACACTCACACTCCCACACCGTGGCCCCGCCCTCAGGGACGGAGACGGGCTGCAGGACTCCCGGGACAACTGCCCCGACGTCCCCAACAGCTCCCAGCTGGACTCTGACAACGACGGGCTGGGAGACGCCTGTGACCACGACGACGACAACGACGGCGTGCTGGACGACCACGACAACTGCCGACTGGTCGTCAACCCCAACCAGAAAGACTCCGACCGTAACCGCGGAGCCCCCAGCTCCACCCGTCTGTCTGCCTCCACCCGTCTGTCTGCCTCCACCCGCCTGTCTGCCTCCACCCGTCTGTCTCCCTTCACCCGTCTGTCTCCCTCCACCCGTCTGTCTGCCTCCACCTGTCCGTCTGCCTCCCTCCACCTGTCTGCCTCCCTCCACCTGTCTGTCTCCCTCCACCTGTCCGTCTGCCTCCACCCGTCTGTCTGCCTCCACCCGTCTGTCTGCCTCCACCCGTCTGTCTCCCTCCACCTGTCCGTCTGCCTCCACCCGTCTGTCTGCCTCCACCCGTCCGTCTGCCTCCACCTGTCCGTCTGCCTCCACCTGTCCGTCTGCCTCCACCCGCCTGTCTGCCTCCACCCGTCTGTCTCCCTTCACCCGTCTGTCTCCCTCCACCCGTCTGTCTGCCTCCACCTGTCCGTCTGCCTCCCTCCACCTGTCTGCCTCCCTCCACCTGTCTGTCTCCCTCCACCTGTCCGTCTGCCTCCACCCGTCTGTCTGCCTCCACCCGTCTGTCTGCCTCCACCCGTCTGTCTCCCTCCACCTGTCCGTCTGCCTCCACCCGTCTGTCTCCCTCCACCTGTCCGTCTCCCTTCACCCGTCTGTCTCCCACCTGTCTGTCTCTCCCCAGTGAGCGGGGTCGGGGACGTGTGTGAGCAGGACTTCGACAACGACTCGGTGATGGACCTGGTGGACGTGTGCCCGGAGAGCGCCGAGGTCACGCTGACCGACTTCAGAGCCTATCAGACGGTGATCCTGGACCCGGAGGGCGACGCCCAGATCGACCCCACCTGGGTGGTCCTCAACCAGGTGAGCCGCTCAGCCTCTCCACGCCATCAGGAGCCGAGCGGCGCTCCGCCCCTAACCCTCTGGCTCCTCCCCAGGGCATGGAGATCGTGCAGACCATGAACAGCGACCCCGGTCTAGCTGTGGGTAGGTCCAGTTCATCGGAGGGGGCGGTCCGGATGGACCGCCCCCTCACCTCCTCGCCGTGTCTGCAGGCTACACGGCGTTCAACGGCGTGGAGTTCGAGGGAACGTTCCACGTCAACACGG
This sequence comes from Liparis tanakae, assembly GCA_036178185.1. Classification (NCBI taxonomy): domain Eukaryota; kingdom Metazoa; phylum Chordata; class Actinopteri; order Perciformes; family Liparidae; genus Liparis; species Liparis tanakae. The sequence goes on along the minus strand of CM070092.1, from coordinate 489,981 downwards.
TGACGGACGACGACTACGCCGGCTTCATCTTCGGCTACCAGGACTCCTCCTCCTTCTACGTGGTGATGTGGAAGCAGACGGAGCAGACCTACTGGCAGCCCACCCCCTTCAGGGCCACGGCGCAGCCCGCCCTGCAGCTCAAGGTCTCTACTGGGCTCTACTGGGCTCTACTGGGCTCTACCTTTAGTTATTGCTGTTATCTATCGCCCCCCAAGCCATACCCCTCCTTTTTCTCTGACTTCTCAGAATTTCTGACACAGCTCTCTTCAATCTCACCCACCATTCTCCTATTAGGGGACTTAAACATCCATATTGATAATGCTGAATGTAAATTTGCCACTGAATTCCTGGAACTGCTGCAATGCTTTAATTTCACACAACATATTGACTTCCGCACACACAACCGTGGTCACATCCTGGACCTGGTCTGCTCCACTGGTCTCACAATACCTCATCTCTCCAGCCTCAACTTAAATATCTCCGACCATCTGGCTATCACCATGGATATTGACATCCCTATCCCCTTGCCAATGGCCAAGCGCAATATATCATTCAGGAATCTCAAAACCATCTCCCCCGTAACTATTTCAGCCTCTCTTGCTAGTACCATGTCTTCCCCTCCCCCGCTGCCTAACAATCCGTCTGATCTGGTAAACTACTATAATAACACTCTCTCCTCCTGTCTTGATCAGTTGGCTCCCATTACAACCAGAACGGTCTCCTTCAAACACTCTGCTCCCTGGTACACTCCTGAACTCCGCCAAATGAAATCCGTAGCGCCAGCTTGAAAGACTCCATAAAAAACCGGGTTAACAGTCCATCTCCAAGGCCACATCGAGTACTTTCAACAATATGAAGACGCTCTCATCTCAGCCGTCCACCTACTACTCACACCTCATACACTCTGGTTCCTCTAACCCTAAGGCTCTCTCCTCAACAATAAACAAACTTCTCAAACCCAAAGACAACACCTCCAAAACCTTTACAGTTGACAAATGCAATTCTTTCTTCTCGTTTTTCAATACTAAAATTGACGACATCTACGGCAACTTGAACACCTCCCCCGCTAGTTCCATCTCTCCACCTGCTGTCCCCATACTCACCACAGCGCCCTCTCTAGATTCTCCCTGTGACCCCGTCGGAGCTCCCTTCAGTCAAAAGGAAAGAAGCCCTCCCTGCAGCCCGACCCCATCCCATCTACTCTGGCCAAGCAATGTCTCCCAGCCATTGCACCACTCACCACTACCATCATGAACTGGTCCCTCAACACTGGCTCAGCCCCGACACACTTAAACTGGCTGCTGTCACCCCCATCCTCAGGAAAGCTGGACTCCACCCTGAGACCATGAGCAATGTCCGGCCCATTTCAAATCTTCCCTTCCTAGCAGAAGCACTGGAAGGCGTCGTCGCTGCACAACTCAAACCCACCTCACCTCCAATGATCTGCTGGAGCCATTTCAATCTGGTCTCCGCTCACAGCACAGCACTGAAACAGCACTTCTGAAAGTCACCAATGACCTCTTCATCTCCTCAGACTGCGGTCACCTCAACATCCTCATCCTCCTGGATCTCACTGCAGCCTTCGACAGCATCAACCACAGCATCCTTCTCTCCCGCCTCTAAACGTCCCTCAACATCACTGGATCTGCTCCATCCTGGCTCAAATCATATCTAACAGACAACAATTCATCAGCATCAACAACTGCACCTCCTCCACTGCTCCTCTGTCTCGGGGCGTCCCTCAGGGTTCAGTGCTTGGTCCACTTCTCTTCATTCTCTACCTGCTACCTCTTGGACATATCATACGCCAACACGGTCTCCTGTTCCACTGCTATGCCGACGATGTCCAGCTCTCCATCTCCACAAAGGCCATCAGCTCTGCCACTCACACTACCCTAACCCACCGCCTCACTGACATCAAATCCTGGATGAACACCAACTTTCTAAAACTCAACTGTGATAAATCTGACATGCTCATCATCGGTCCCAAATCTCTCACCAAAACCAGTCGTACCTTCAGCCTCGCCATGGACAACTCCACTCTGTCCCCATCCCCACACATCCGCAACCTCGGAGTCATGTTAGACAGCAACCTCTCCTTCGAACACCATGTCAAACAAATCACCCGAACTGCCTTCTTCCCCCTCAGAGACATCGCTCGTCTCCGTCCATCACTCTCCTCTCTGCTGCTGAAACACTGATCCACGCCTTCATCTCCTCCCGAATAGACTATTGAACAGCATCCTCTATGGCACAACATCAAAAATTCTCGATAAACTCCAGTACATTCAGAACTCTGCTGCTCGACTACTCACCCACACCCGCTCCCGCGATCACATCACCCGTGTTCTCCAGACCCTCCACTGGCTCCCCGTCCCACAACGTATCCATTACAAAATCCTTCTCCTCCCCTACAAAGCCCTCCATCACCAGGCCCCCTGCTACCTCACCGATCTGCTTCACCACCACACTCCATCCCGCCGGCTCCGCTCCTCTGATGCCTCCTCTCCATCCCACACAGGACCAAGCACCAGACTTGGGGTGACAGAGCATTCTCCATTTCTGCCCCCTCTCTCTGGAACTCTCTCCCCAAAAACATCCGAGACTGCACCGAACTGTCATTATTCAAATCACAAATCAAAACCCACCTGTTCAAAATTGCTTTTAATGTGTGATTGTGTGCTCTGTATGTTCTTATTTGCTTTTATTGTTTGTTTTTATCGTAATTTATAATGCATAGCTTTTAGGTTTTTTCTTTTTCTTTTAATTATGTGTTGTAAAGCGTCTTTGAGCACCTGGAAAAGCGCTATATAAATCAAATGTATTATTATTATTATTATTATTACTGTTCTACTGCTCTACTGAGCTCTACTGCTCTACTGGGCTCTACTGGGCTCTACTGGGCTCTACTGGGCTCTACTGAGCTCTACTGCTCTACTGGGCTCTACTGGGCTCTACTGGGCTCTGTTGGTCTGTTGGTCTGAAGCTGTTTCATTGAGCAGGTCGGCCCACCGCTCTCTGCTGCCCCCTGGTGGTGATAGCCAGGAGCACCTGGCTCAGGTGTGGCCGTGTTTCTTCTGTCCTCAGTCCGGAGGTCTCGGGTCTGGTTTCCTGACTGTGTTGTAGTCCACATGGGCAGGTAGTCCCGGGTCCTGCATGAACCGGTCCCTGTGCCGTCCTGCAGGCGGTGAAGTCCAAGACCGGACCGGGAGAGTTCCTGAGGAACGCCCTGTGGCACACCGGAGACACACCTGGGGAGGTGAAGCTGCTCTGGAAGGACCCCCGGAACCTGGGCTGGAGGGACAAGACCTCGTACCGCTGGCACCTCAGCCACCGGCCGCAGGTGGGCTACATCAGGTGAGACCAGGACCTGACCCGGGCTGGGTGAGACCAGGCATTTGGTTTCTCACCCGGCGTGTCCCTCCCTGTGGGGCGTTTGGTTTCTCACCCGGCGTGTCCCTCCTTGTGTTTCAGGGTGAGTCTGTTTGAGGGCACCGACATGGTGGCGGACTCCGGCGTCGTCGTGGATACCACGATGAGAGGCGGTCGGCTCGGCGTCTTCTGTTTCTCGCAGGAAAACATCATCTGGTCCAACCTGCGCTACCGGTGCAACGGTACGACCTTTGACCTTTGACCCACAAAGAAAGCAGCATGTTGAGGATCTGTTGATTAACTTCAGGTCATTTATCAAATTCATTCAAGTGTATAAAGATAATTCTATGAAGTAGTTGTCTAGTATGGAAGACTCAAAATGACTTAAAGCGACACTATGTAACTTTCCCACTGCAGCGCCCCCTTCAGGTATTTAACGTTTCTCAGGTGTCGTAAAATCAGGCTTTAGACAGAGGTTCGGACCGCCCAGCTCATTTGAATATACGGACACGTACATGTCACAAGTCATTTTGAGTCCTCCATGGTCTAAAGGGGCGGAGCTTATGAATGCTGACCGTTGTCATTAAACCGATCATTGTATTGATTATGACTTTCAGACACGGTGCCCGAAGACTTCCAGACTCATCGTAAACAAGTCCTATTGCACATCCAGCTGTGAGGCACACACACACCTACACACACACACACAACTACACACACACACACACACACAACTACACCCACACACCTACACACACACCTACACACACACACACAACTACACACACAACTACACACACACCTACACACACACAACTACACTTTTAGAATATAGAAAGGCTTTTATTGTGAAAACATGACATAATAATTTGTTTATGACTGAATTAACAGCCGTCTAAGGAAACAAACCTTTATTGTGAAAAATGGACAGGGAATGAAATGTCCTTTTGAAGTGTCCAAAAGGACATGAGAGGAAACAAGAGAGGAAACATGAGAGGAAACAAGAGAGGAAACAAGAGAGGGAACATCAGAGGACACATGAGAGGAAACAAGAGAGGAAACATCAGAGGACACATGAGAGGAAACAAGAGAGGGAACATAAGAGGACACATGAGAGGAAACGAGAGAGGAAACATCAGAGGAAACATCAGAGGACACATGAGAGGAAACAAGAGAGGAAACATCAGAGGACACATGAGAGGAAACATCAGAGGACACATGAGAGGAAACAAGAGAGGACACATGAGGACACACAAGAGAACAAATGAGAAAGCATGGGAGGACACATAATGGGACATATGAGGGAACATGAGGACACATAATAGGATGTATGAGGGAACATGAGGACACATGGGAACATGAGGACACATGGGAACATGAGGACACATGGGAACATGAGGACACATGAGAACATGAGGACACATGAGAACATGAGGACACATGGGAACATGAGACACATGGGAACATGAGACACATGAGAACATGAGGACACATGGGAACATGAGACACATGGGAACATGAGGACACATGGGAACATGAGACACATGGGAACATGAGGACACATGGGAACATGAGACACATGGGAACATGAGGACACATGAGAACATGAGGACACATGGGAACATGAGGACACATGGGAACATGAGACACATGGGAACATGAGACACATGGGAACATGAGACACATGGGAACATGAGGACACATGGGAACATGAGACACATGGGAACATGAGGACACATGGGAACATGAGACACATGGGAACATGGGACACATGGGAACATGAGACACATGGGAACATGAGACACATGGGAACATGAGGACACATGAGAACATGAGGACACATGGGAACATGAGGACACATGAGAACATGAGGACACATGGGAACATGAGGACACATGGGAACATGAGACACATGAGAACATGAGGACACATGGGAACATGAGGACACATGAGAACATGAGGACACATGGGAACATGAGGACACATGGGAACATGAGACACATGGGAACATGAGACAGACACATCTGAATTCATCAGATCACAAAAACCAGTTAAACCTTTTAAATGTACGAATGTTTGTTTAAATAAACGTCCTGAACGATACTCGTGGTTCTTCATCATTTTGCATCTCTTGGAGCATCAGCCACATGTTTAGCATGCTAACATTAGCTCATGTTCATTGTGTTAGCATACCAACAATAGCTCATGTCATTGTATTAACATACCAACATTAGCTCATGTTCATTCGTTAGCATACCAACATTAGCTCATGTTCATTCGTTAGCATACCAACATTAGCTTATGTTCATTCGTTAGCATACCTACATTAGCTCATGTTCATTTGTTAGCATACAAACATTAGCTCATGTTCATTCGTTAGCATCTCATGTTCATTCGCTAGCATACCAACATTAGCTCATGTTCATTTGTTAGCATCTCATGTTCATTCGTTAGCATACCACTATTAGCTCATGTTCATTCGTTAGCATACCAACATTAGCTCATGTTCATTCATTAGCATCTCATGTTCATTCGTTAGCATACCAACATTAGCTCATGTTCATTCATTAGCATCTCATGTTCATTCGTTAGCATACCAACATTAGCTCATGTTCATTCATTAGCATCTCATGTTCATTCGTTAGCATACCAACATTAGCTCATGTTCATTCGTTAGCATCTCATGTTCATTCGTTAGCATACCAACATTAGCTCATGTTCATTCATTAGCATCTCATGTTCATTCGTTACCATACCAACATTAGCTCATGTTCATTCGTTAGCATCTCATGTTCATTCGTTAGCATACCAACATTAGCTCATGTTCATTCATTAGCATCTCATGTTCATTCGTTAGCATACCAACATTAGCTCATGTTCATTCGTTAGCATCTCATGTTCATTCGTTAGCATACCAACATCATACTACATCTATTTACTGTTGCATTACTTCTAGTTATGTGATGTCATGTACTCTGTGATGACATATACTCTGTGGTGATGTCATATACTCTGTGATGACATATACTCTGTGATGTCATGTACTCTGTGGTGATGTCATGTACTCTGTGGTGATGTATTGTACTCTGTGGTGATGTCATGTACTCTGTGGTGATGTCTTGTACTCTGTGGTGATGTCTTGTACTCTGTGGTGATGTCTTGTACTCTGTGGTGATGTCATATACTCTGTGGTGATGTCATGAACCAACCACAGCACTACACTACAGTATTACTACAGTTTAAATACGTATATACATTCTAAGCCATGAGTGTGACATCATCATGACATCACCCTCTGTGTACAGGTGAGACTGATGGAGCCTTGGGCGTTTCCATGGAAACACTGCATCCACCTGACGCTGCTGCTGGTCCAGCTGAGTACTCCTGAAGGTAAATTCAGCCTGGAGCCCTTCAAAATAAAAGCCTTTGATTGCGAACAAAGGGAAAGTAAAGTACTTTTAAAAAGAACATCTTTGTGAAACGTTTGAATAAACCTTCCCATAATGCACCTGGGCAGAGCGTCCTGATCCTTTCATCTGACGGTAACTCGTATTTGACACCATGACATCATGGGCCTTGGCGCTCCACTCGGCGCTCCAGGACCTGCTGACCTCCTCATCCCGAGGGGCGCGGGGCCAGATGCTGCTCGGCATGCTGGGAACTCTGAACCTAGAGCTGTGATGACTTTACCCCCCCCCCCCCCGATCCTGTATCAGAACCACGTGTTGCATTCCAAGTAGAAGAACAATCAACAATCAACACTAAACGTTGTTTTATGTTCACAAACATAAACGATCACAACCGTCTTCATTCGGGAACATGGTACATAGGGAGCCTGAACGCATCACGATGTTTCCTCTGTGATGGGCCAATCAGGACGGTGCTGAGTTATCCGTATTGTTGTTGTTGTTGTGGTGGAAGAAGCCCGTTGGTGCATTTAGTTATAGTCCTGGTAGTCACGGTGATAACCGGGGTGGGCGGGGTCTCCGTCCCCATAGTCCTGGTCCACATAGTCCTGGTCCCCGTAGTTCTGGTCCCCGTAGTCCGGGTCCCCGTAGTCCTGGTCCCCGCAGTCCTGGTCGTCTTCGGGGTCCGACAGCCGGTCGTCCTTCCTGCCGAGTGCCCGGTACAGAGACACGGCGAGGGCAAACTGGAGCACCTGGAGGTCATTCAGAGGTCAGAGACCATGCTGCCCCCTGCAGGCCGATGGGCTCATTACAAGTACCTGGACCAGCATGAGAGAGACCTCCATGCCCACGAAGGTCAGGAGGTTGGCCTGCAGCCAATCGGTGACCTTCTCTTTGCAGCCCTGCAGCGAGACGCATAACAGTGTGTGTGAGTGTGTACATGTGTGAGCGTGTACATGTGTGTGTGTGTGTGTGTGTGTGTGTACCTTCTCATACGACCCGCCCCCCCCGTACCCCCCGGTGAGGTTCTTTCCGGAGCACCAGGGCGAGCCGGCTGCTGGGCGACTCGCCCTGAAACAGGAACAAGGCAGCAGGTCCAGATCGGTCCGGTTCTGGAGGAAGTCGTTCTGCAGCCAATCAGAAGGGCCCGTCCTGCCGCAGCAGCCTTCCTGTGGACATCGGACTGTTACGGGGGGGGGGGTGGACGCAGGTCTGGACTGGAGGACTCACGGAGATCTGGATCCTGTCCATCAGTGTGGACCCCTCAGGACCTCCGTAGTCAGAGATGATCCGCTTCACCGTTTGATCCAGACTGTGTTTAATCTGACAGGTGGAAAACATGTGTATTAGTTACTGACCACCAGGGGACTCCTCTGGTTGTATAGAAGTCTCTGCTTCATGTGTTAGGGCTGCATTCTCTCTCCTGGCCACCAGGGAGCGACTCCTCGGGTTGTATAGAAGTCTATGCTTCATGTATTAGAGCTGCATTCTCTCTCCTGGTCACCAGGGGGCGACTCCTCTGGTTGTATAGAAGTCTATGTTTCATGTACTGGAGCTGCATTCTCTCTCCTGACCACCAGGGGGCGACTCCTCTGGTTGTATAGAAGTCTATGCTTCATGTGCTGGAGCTGCATTCTCTCTCCTGACCACCAGGGGGCTCCTTTGGTTGTATAGAAGTCTACGCTCCATGTGTTATTGCTGCATTCTCTCTCCTGACCGCCAGGGGGCTCCTCTGGTTGTATAGAAGTCTATGCTTCATGTGTTAGAGCTGCATTCTCTCTCCTGACCACCAGGGGGCTCCTCTGGTTGTATAGAAGTCTCTGCTTCATGTGTTAAAGCTGCATTCTCCCTCCTGACCACCAGGGGGCGACTCCTCTGGTTGTATAGAAGTCTATGCTTCATGTGTTAGAGCTGCATTCTCTCTCCTGACCACCAGGGGGCTCCTCTGGTTGTATAGAAGTCTCTGCTCCATGTGTTAACGCTGCATCTATCTGCACCTATAGTTCCTGGTCTCACCGTGTCCCTGATCATGAGCAGCAGCAGGGTGATGAACAGCTGACCCAGGACCAGCACCAGGAGGAGGCCCAGGTACTGAGGAGGACAGAATGCATCGCCACATCAGAGGTCACATCAGGTCACATCAGGGATCACATCAGAGGTCACATCAGGTCACATCAGGGATCACATCAGAGGTCACATCAGAGGTCACATCAGGGGTCACATCAGGGGTCACATCACATCAGAGGTCACATTAGAGGTCACATCAGAGGTCACATCAGAGGTCACATCAGGTCACATCAGGGATCACATCAGAGGTCACATCAGGTCACATCAGGGTCACATCAGGGGTCACATCAGGGGTCACATCAGGGGTCACATCAGAGGTCACATTAGAGGTCACATCAGAGGTCACATCAGAGGTCACATCAGAGGTCACATCAGGGGTCACATCAGGGGTCACATCAGAGGTCACATGTCACATCAGAGGTCACATCAGGGGTCACATGTCACATCAGGGATCACATCAGAGGTCAAATCAGAGGTCACATCAGGGGTCACATCAGAGGTCACATCAGAGGTCACATCAGAGGTCACATCAGGGGTCACATCAGGGGTCACATCAGGGGTCACATGTCACATCAGAGGTCACATCAGAGGTCACGGGTGGAGACTCACCAGCAGCAGCAGGACTCTGATGTCTCTGACGGCGCCTACCATCCCGACCACACTGACCGCCAACACCACCAGACCAATCAGCGTTAGCCCCGCCCCCACGATTTGCAGCTCGTCTGCACACACACACACACACACACACACACACACACACAATGGTATTATTTGTATTGATTGATCGGCCATCTTTCTTTTCTGGCCTAACGCTTATTTTTCAAAGACATTGTTATTGTCATTGTTTTTTTATTTTATTTTTTTTATTTATTTGCACAAAAATAAGTAACAAATATAACATTATTAAAAAAGACAGAAATGAGTGCAGGTGAGAAAAGAAACCCAAAGGGCTTATGCAAGGTTCTCACCTAAAGTAATGAATAATAAACAAGAATAACATTTAACGTGCTAAAACAAACAACAATACACATCAAGGAATACAGAACACTCTGAAGATGATGAAGAGGCTTCATTCACCAGGCTGGCCCTTAATCTATGTTTGAAGTCACTGATGAAGATGAAGAGTTAGCAATAAGAATGTGATTGTTCCAGAGTAAAGACCCTCTGTTTGATGGAGAACTGGCTGAGAGTGGTACTGAAGGGAGGATGGAGGTGAGCAGATCGTCTGGTGTTGAAATCGTGAACTTGAGAATTGGTCTTAAAATATTCTTTGAAAGGTGTAGGGAGCATATGAGCAAGGTACGTGCATCTATAGATGAAAGAACAGGTCTGGACTGTGTTAATGTCAGAGATAGACAATATATTGAATTTATTAAACAGAGGAGCAGAAGGAGCCGAAAAGCTGGAGGAGGTAGCTATTCTTACAAATTGTTTTTGCGAAATGAGTAATTTGTGTAAATTAGATGGATATGTACTTGCCCAGACAATACTGCCGTAGATGAGATATGGATAAATTAAACTATGGTAAAGGGTTAAGATGCATGCCTGATGAACCAACCCCCTGATTCGTCTGATGATACCAAGTGATCTTGAAACTTTGTTGTTACTGGATGGATATGTTCTTTCCATGACAATTTTTCATCAACTAGGATACCTAGAAATTTGGTGGATGAAACTTGATTAATTTCAATCCCATCAATAAATAGCTTAGCTCTATGTTGACAGTACGTTTTATATATATATATATATATATATATATATATATATATATATATATATATATATATATATATATTGTTTTTGAATTAGCATGTAGCTATCTGTGATGCTAATGTCTAGCCTGTATTTTAAGAAGTGGATGTTAGCTCCCTACTTTATATTTTAAACATCATTCAAACCTGGAGCAGTCATGAAATCAGATTATTATATTTAATATCATAATGCAAGAATCTGATTGGTTGTTTGAGGAGGAACCGGTGATGACAACTTCCTGTTGACGACAGAAGCCTGTCTCTGTATGAGCTGTTGGAAGGTGGCTATGCAGCTAGGCTAACAGTTTCCCTCCGCTTCCCGTCTTTGTGCTAAGCTAGGCTATCCTGGGTCACCTGAGGCGTCGATGGTCAGCAGGTCTCCTCCATCAAACAGGATCCAGAGTCCGAAGCCACACACACTGCAGCCCAGAGCCTGCAGGTCAAAGGTCAAAGGTCACGGCCAGCTCCCTGGTCCACATCACAACCCACTGGACAAACACAAGCTAACGTCTTCCTTAGCCATGAGCTAACGGCTTCCTTAGCTACAGGCTAACATCTTTCCTAGCCATGGGCTAACATCTTCCTTAGCTACGGGCTATCATCTCTCCTAGCCATGGGCTAACATCTTCCTTAGCCATGAGCTAACATCTTGTGTTCTATATATAACTGAAGTGACGTGTCCTCACCAGGAAGATGAAGTTAAAAACTTGGAAGCAGAAGTTCACAAGTTGAACCTTCACGTCCAGCTTCATGGTTCTGTTCAGTAGAACCACAGACGGTTCGCGTTCTCTGTGTTTCCTGATCCTCAGTTGCAGTGACACCTGAGTTCAGAGTCCACTTCCTCATTGTCTCCATGGAAACCCACACAGGGCTGTGTGGGTTAACGGCCGGTGACCTTTGACCTCTGAGTTATAGAGGAGATGTTAGGAGTCAGAATGAGTTCCTCAGGGGTTAATAGGTCACCGCTCTGCCGCGTTCCCACGTCCATCAGCGGCTCGGCGGGCGGCCGATCGGCTCTATCTGGTTACCACGGCGACGCCTACCAGGAGCAGCAGGCCGTCTGTGACATCGCCGCCCCGTCGCCAAGGAGACGTTATGATTGGCTGTTAGGTCACTGACTCAAAGAGGACCAGAACCACTGGACTATATATATACATATATATATATATATATATATATATATATATATATATATATATATATATATATATATGTATACCCACACCTGCTGATGGGTAGAGGAGGAGCAGGTGGAGCGCTGCACAGACGACCTCCAGCAGGGGGGGAACGTCTCCGCCCAGTCACAAGCCGACTTCACGAGGCCTCGTGGCGTCCTGCAGTCACAAGCCGACTTCAGGAGGTTGCAGACATGTTGTTCTGCCACATGGCCTCCTCAAGGTGATCGGGTGTTTCTAGGTAGAGCCCCCTGCTGGCTGAACCCTATTACTGCACCAGAGAGGAGGCCTCCTCTGGATGGTTAGAATATATCTATATATATATATATATATATAGATATATATATATATATATATATATATATATATTATAGATGCACCGATCAGGTTTTTTGGGACGATCACCGATCACCGATCACTGCCAATCCGATAATACCGATCACGGCGTCGATTGAAGCGTTCTATTTATTGTGTAGCATTATTGCCTAGGACTATGAGGAAATACACATCTAAAGCACCTCAAACATTAAAGAAATTACAGATTTCTTCAAACATTTAGGACTTTTACTTTGAAAACTGTCCTAATTGATACATTACAATTGATTGATTGCTATTGTAGGGGATTGATTTCAGATATATATGGAACACATCTGCGTTATTCATTTCCTGGAACTCTTGGGGAAATCTATATACAGGACTTTTTTTAACATACAAAAGTCTGACTTATTTTTATAAACTCTTCCTTGGTACAGTAAACATGTTTTAATGTTAGCATGTTTTAATGTTCATACAGCTAAATCAGTCTATAAAGATACAAAATCAGTTAATTGTTTACTTGTATATGTTAGTGTATGATTTGTCGACATCTTATTTTGAAAAACGGATGTTGTTTTCCGTGGCTTTTTCCTCTAACTTGGTAAAAGCGGATGTTGTGACAGGTAAATCCTTTCGCTAACAGTTAGCAATGGATCAGATTTTCCGTTGCGCGCTCCCGATCGAACGCGTGTGCCGTAAGCATCAATCTATAGGGTCAGACATGTGAACATCAGTCTATAGGGTCAGACATGTGAACATCAGTCTATAGGGTCAGACATGTGAACATCAGTCTATAGGGTCAGACATGTGAACATCAGTCTATAGGGTCAGACATGTGAACATCAGTCTATAGTCAGACATGTGAACATCAGTCTATAGGGTCAGACATGTGAACATCAGTCTGTAGGGTCAGACATGTGAACATCAGTCTATAGGGTCAGACATGTGAACATCAGTCTATAGGGTCAGACATGTGAACATCAGTCTATAGTCAGACATGTGAACATCAGTCTATAGGGTCAGACATGTGAACATCAGTCTATAGTCAGACATGTGAACATCAGTCTGTAGGGTCAGACATGTGAACATCAGTCTATAGTCAGACATGTGAACATCAGTCTGTAGGGTCAGACATGTGAACATCAGTCTATAGGGTCAGACATGTGAACATCAGTCTATAGTCAGACATGTGAACATCAGTCTATAGTCAGACATGTGAACATCAGTCTGTAGGGTCAGACATGTGAACATCAGTCTATAGTCAGACATGTGAACATCAGTCTGTAGGGTCAGACATGTGAACATCAGTCTATAGGGTCAGACATGTGAACATCAGTCTATAGACTCAGAAATGTGAACATCAGTCTATAGTCAGACATGTGAACATCAGTCTATAGTCAGACATGTGAACATCAGTCTATAGTCAGACATGTGAACATCAGTCTATAGGGTCAGACATGTGAACATCAGTCTATAGGGTCAGACATGTGAACATCAGTCTATAGGGTCAGACATGTGAACATCAGTCTATAGTCAGACATGTGAACATCAGTCTATAGGGTCAGACATGTGAACATCAGTCTGTAGGGTCAGACATGTGAACATCAGTCTATAGGGTCAGACATGTGAACATCAGTCTATAGGGTCAGACATGTGAACATCAGTCTATAGTCAGACATGTGAACATCAGTCTATAGGTCAGACATGTGAACATCAGTCTATAGTCAGACATGTGAACATCAGTCTATAGGGTCAGACATGTGAACATCAGTCTGTAGGGTCAGACATGTGAACATCAGTCTATAGACTCAGAAATGTGAACATCAGTCTATAGTCAGACATGTGGACATCAGTCTATAGTCAGACATGTGAACATCAGTCTATAGTCAGACATGTGAACATCAGTCTATAGTCAGACATGTGAACGTCAGTCTATAGGGTCAGACATGTGAACATCAGTCTATAGGGTCAGACATGTGAACATCAGTCTATAGGGTCAGACATGTGAACATCAGTCTATAGTCAGACATGTGAACATCAGTCTGTAGGGTCAGACATGTGAACATCAGTCTATAGGGTCAGACATGTGAACATCAGTCTATAGGGTCAGACATGTGAACATCAGTCTGTAGGGTCAGACATGTGAACATCAGTCTATAGGGTCAGACATGTGAACATCAGTCTATAGGGTCAGACATGTGAACATCAGTCTATAGTCAGACATGTGAACATCAGTCTATAGTCAGACATGTGAACATCAGTCTATAGGGTCAGACATGTGAACATCAGTCTATAGTCAGACATGTGAACATCAGTCTATAGTCAGACATGTGAACATCAGTCTATAGTCAGACATGTGAACATCAGTCTATAGGCTCAGACATGTGAACATCAGTCTATAGGGTCAGACATGTGAACATCAGTCTATAGTCAGACATGTGAACATCAGTCTATAGGTCAGACATGTGAACATCAGTCTATAGTCAGACATGTGAACATCAGTCTATAGGGTCAGACATGTGAACATCAGTCTGTAGGGTCAGACATGTGAACATCAGTCTATAGACTCAGAAATGTGAACATCAGTCTATAGTCAGACATGTGAACATCAGTCTATAGTCAGACATGTGAACATCAGTCTATAGGGTCAGACATGTGAACATCAGTCTATAGGGTCAGACATGTGAACATCAGTCTATAGGGTCAGACATGTGAACATCAGTCTATAGGGTCAGACATGTGAACATCAGTCTATAGGGTCAGACATGTGAACATCAGTCTATAGGGTCAGACATGTGAACATCAGTCTATAGTCAGACATGTGAACATCAGTCTGTAGGGTCAGACATGTGAACATCAGTCTATAGGGTCAGACATGTGAACATCAGTCTATAGGGTCAGACATGTGAACATCAGTCTGTAGGGTCAGACATGTGAACATCAGTCTATAGGGTCAGACATGTGAACATCAGTCTATAGGTCAGACATGTGAACATCAGTCTATAGGGTCAGACATGTGAACATCAGTCTATAGGCTCAGACATGTGAACATCAGTCTGTAGGGTCAGACATGTGAACATCAGTCTATAGTCAGACATGTGAACATCAGTCTATAGGGTCAGACATGTGAACATCAGTCTGTAGGGTCAGACATGTGAACATCAGTCTATAGGCTCAGACATGTGAACATCAGTCTATAGGGTCAGACATGTGAACATCAGTCTATAGTCAGACATGTGAACATCAGTCTATAGTCAGACATGTGAACATCAGTCTATAGGGTCAGACATGTGAACATCAGTCTATAGGGTCAGACATGTGAACATCAGTCTATAGTCAGACATGTGAACATCAGTCTATAGGGTCAGACATGTGAACATCAGTCTATAGGGTCAGACATGTGAACATCAGTCTATAGGGTCAGACATGTGAACATCAGTCTGTAGGGTCAGACATGTGAACATCAGTCTATAGGTCAGACATGTGAACATCAGTCTATAGTCAGACATGTGAACATCAGTCTATAGTCAGACATGTGAACATCAGTCTGTAGGGTCAGACATGTGAACATCAGTCTATAGTCAGACATGTGAACATCAGTCTATAGGGTCAGACATGTGAACATCAGTCTATAGGGTCAGACATGTGAACATCAGTCTATAGGGTCAGACATGTGAACATCAGTCTATAGTCAGACATGTGAACATCAGTCTGTAGGGTCAGACATGTGAACATCAGTCTATAGTCAGACATGTGAACATCAGTCTATAGGGTCAGACATGTGAACATCAGTCTATAGGTCAGACATGTGAACATCAGTCTATAGGGTCAGACATGTGAACATCAGTCTGTAGGGTCAGACATGTGAACATCAGTCTATAGTCAGACATGTGAACATCAGTCTGTAGGGTCAGACATGTGAACATCAGTCTATAGGGTCAGACATGTGAACATCAGTCTATAGGTCAGACATGTGAACATCAGTCTATAGTCAGACATGTGAACATCAGTCTATAGTCAGACATGTGAACATCAGTCTATAGGGTCAGACATGTGAACATCAGTCTATAGTCAGACATGTGAACATCAGTCTATAGTCAGACATGTGAACATCAGTCTATATAGTCAGACATGTGAACATCAGTCTATAGTCAGACATGTGAACATCAGTCTATAGGGTCAGACATGTGAACATCAGTCTATAGGGTCAGACATGTGAACATCAGTCTATAGGGTCAGACATGTGAACATCAGTCTATAGGGTCAGACATGTGAACATCAGTCTATAGTCAGACATGTGAACATCAGTCTGTAGGGTCAGACATGTGAACATCAGTCTATAGTCAGACATGTGAACATCAGTCTATAGGGTCAGACATGTGAACATCAGTCTATAGGGTCAGACATGTGAACATCAGTCTATAGTCAGACATGTGAACATCAGTCTATAGTCAGACATGTGAACATCAGTCTATAGTCAGACATGTGAACATCAGTCTGTAGGGTCAGACATGTGAACATCAGTCTATAGTCAGACATGTGAACATCAGTCTATAGTCAGACATGTGAACATCAGTCTATAGGGTCAGACATGTGAACATCAGTCTATAGTCAGACATGTGAACATCAGTCTATAGGCTCAGACATGTGAACATCAGTCTATAGAGTCAGACATGTGAACATCAGTCTATAGGTCAGACATGTGAACATCAGTCTATAGTCAGACATGTGAACATCAGTCTATAGGGTCAGACATGTGAACATCAGTCTATAGTCAGACATGTGAACATCAGTCTATAGTCAGACATGTGAACATCAGTCTATAGGGTCAGACATGTGAACATCAGTCTATAGTCAGACATGTGAACATCAGTCTATAGTCAGACATGTGAACATCAGTCTATAGTCAGACATGTGAACATCAGTCTATAGTCAGACATGTGAACATCAGTCTATAGTCAGACATGTGAACATCAGTCTATAGGGTCAGACATGTGAACATCAGTCTATAGGGTCAGACATGTGAACATCAGTCTATAGTCAGACATGTGAACATCAGTCTATAGTCAGACATGTGAACATCAGTCTATAGGTCAGACATGTGAACATCAGTCTATAGGTCAGACATGTGAACATCAGTCTATAGTCAGACATGTGAACATCAGTCTATAGGGTCAGACATGTGAACATCAGTCTATAGTCAGACATGTGAACATCAGTCTGTAGGGTCAGACATGTGAACATCAGTCTATAGGGTCAGACATGTGAACATCAGTCTATAGTCAGACATGTGAACATCAGTCTATAGGGTCAGACATGTGAACATCAGTCTATAGTCAGACATGTGAACATCAGTCTATAGTCAGACATGTGAACATCAGTCTATAGGGTCAGACATGTGAACATCAGTCTATAGGTCAGACATGTGAACATCAGTCTATAGTCAGACATGTGAACATCAGTCTGTAGGGTCAGACATGTGAACATCAGTCTATAGTCAGACATGTGAACATCAGTCTATAGTCAGACATGTGAACATCAGTCTATAGTGAGATATGTGAACATCAGTCTATAGGGTCAGACATGTGAACATCAGTCTATAGGGTCAGACATGTGAACATCAGTCTATAGTCAGACATGTGAACATCAGTCTATAGTCAGACATGTGAACATCAGTCTATAGGGTCAGACATGTGAACATCAGTCTATAGGGTCAGACATGTGAACATCAGTCTATAGGGTCAGACATGTGAACATCAGTCTATAGGGTCAGACATGTGAACATCAGTCTATAGGGTCAGACATGTGAACATCAGTCTATAGTCAGACATGTGAACATCAGTCTATAGTCAGACATGTGAACATCAGTCTATAGGGTCAGACATGTGAACATCAGTCTATAGGGTCAGACATGTGAACATCAGTCTATAGTCAGACATGTGAACATCAGTCTATAGTCAGACATGTGAACATCAGTCTATAGTCAGACATGTGAACATCAGTCTATAGGGTCAGACATGTGAACATCAGTCTATAGTCAGACATGTGAACATCAGTCTATAGGGTCAGACATGTGAACATCAGTCTATAGGGTCAGACATGTGAACATCAGTCTATAGTCAGACATGTGAACATCAGTCTATAGTCAGACATGTGAACATCAGTCTATAGTCAGACATGTGAACATCAGTCTGTAGGGTCAGACATGTGAACATCAGTCTATAGGGTCAGACATGTGAACATCAGTCTATAGTCAGACATGTGAACATCAGTCTATAGGGTCAGACATGTGAACATCAGTCTATAGTCAGACATGTGAACATCAGTCTATAGTCAGACATGTGAACATCAGTCTATAGGGTCAGACATGTGAACATCAGTCTATAGTCAGACATGTGAACATCAGTCTATAGTCAGACGTGAACATCAGTCTATAGTCAGACATGTGAACATCAGTCTATAGGGTCAGACATGTGAACATCAGTCTATAGGGTCAGACATGTGAACATCAGTCTATAGTCAGACATGTGAACATCAGTCTATAGTCAGACATGTGAACATCAGTCTATAGGGTCAGACATGTGAACATCAGTCTATAGTCAGACATGTGAACATCAGTCTATAGTCAGACATGTGAACATCAGTCTATAGGGTCAGACATGTGAACATCAGTCTATAGTCAGACATGTGAACATCAGTCTATAGTCAGACATGTGAACATCAGTCTATAGGGTCAGACATGTGAACATCAGTCTATAGGGTCAGACATGTGAACATCAGTCTATAGTCAGACATGTGAACATCAGTCTATAGTCAGACATGTGAACATCAGTCTATAGTCAGACATGTGAACATCAGTCTATAGTCAGACATGTGAACATCAGTCTATAGGGTCAGACATGTGAACATCAGTCTATAGTCAGACATGTGAACATCAGTCTATAGGGTCAGACATGTGAACATCAGTCTATAGGGTCAGACATGTGAACATCAGTCTATAGTCAGACATGTGAACATCAGTCTATAGGGTCAGACATGTGAACATCAGTCTATAGTCAGACGTGAACATCAGTCTATAGTCAGACATGTGAACATCAGTCTATAGGGTCAGACATGTGAACATCAGTCTATAGTCAGACATGTGAACATCAGTCTATAGTCAGACATGTGAACATCAGTCTATAGGGTCAGACATGTGAACATCAGTCTATAGTCAGACATGTGAACATCAGTCTATAGGGTCAGACATGTGAACATCAGTCTATAGTCAGACATGTGAACATCAGTCTATAGTCAGACATGTGAACATCAGTCTATAGGGTCAGACATGTGAACATCAGTCTATAGTCAGACATGTGAACATCAGTCTATAGTCAGACATGTGAACATCAGTCTATAGGGTCAGACATGTGAACATCAGTCTATAGGGTCAGACATGTGAACATCAGTCTATAGTCAGACATGTGAACATCAGTCTATAGGGTCAGACATGTGAACATCAGTCTATAGTCAGACATGTGAACATCAGTCTATAGTCAGACATGTGAACATCAGTCTATAGGGTCAGACATGTGAACATCAGTCTATAGTCAGACATGTGAACATCAGTCTATAGTCAGACATGTGAACATCAGTCTATAGGGTCAGACATGTGAACATCAGTCTATAGTCAGACATGTGAACATCAGTCTATAGGGTCAGACATGTGAACATCAGTCTATAGTCAGACATGTGAACATCAGTCTATAGTCAGACATGTGAACATCAGTCTATAGGGTCAGACATGTGAACATCAGTCTATAGGGTCAGACATGTGAACATCAGTCTATAGTCAGACATGTGAACATCAGTCTATAGGGTCAGACATGTGAACATCAGTCTATAGTCAGACATGTGAACATCAGTCTATAGGGTCAGACATGTGAACATCAGTCTATAGTCAGACATGTGAACATCAGTCTATAGTCAGACATGTGAACATCAGTCTATAGGGTCAGACATGTGAACATCAGTCTATAGGTCAGACATGTGAACATCAGTCTATAGGGTCAGACATGTGAACATCAGTCTATAGGGTCAGACATGTGAACATCAGTCTATAGGTCAGACATGTGAACATCAGTCTATAGTCAGACATGTGAACATCAGTCTATAGGGTCAGACATGTGAACATCAGTCTATAGGGTCAGACATGTGAACATCAGTCTATAGGGTCAGACATGTGAACATCAGTCTATAGTCAGACATGTGAACATCAGTCTATAGTCAGACATGTGAACATCAGTCTATAGGGTCAGACATGTGAACATCAGTCTATAGGGTCAGACATGTGAACATCAGTCTATAGGGTCAGACATGTGAACATCAGTCTATAGTCAGACATGTGAACATCAGTCTATAGGGTCAGACATGTGAACATCAGTCTATAGGGTCAGACATGTGAACATCAGTCTATAGGGTCAGACATGTGAACATCAGTCTATAGGGTCAGACATGTGAACATCAGTCTATAGTCAGACATGTGAACATCAGTCTATAGGGTCAGACATGTGAACATCAGTCTATAGTCAGACATGTGAACATCAGTCTAGGGTCAGACATGTGAACATCAGTCTATAGGGTCAGACATGTGAACATCAGTCTATAGTCAGACATGTGAACATCAGTCTATAGGGTCAGACATGTGAACATCAGTCTATAGGGTCAGACATGTGAACATCAGTCTATAGGGTCAGACATGTGAACATCAGTCTATAGTCAGACATGTGAACATCAGTCTATAGGGTCAGACATGTGAACATCAGTCTATAGTCAGACATGTGAACATCAGTCTATAGGGTCAGACATGTGAACATCAGTCTATAGTCAGACATGTGAACATCAGTCTATAGGGTCAGACATGTGAACATCAGTCTGTAGGGTCAGACATGTGAACATCAGTCTATAGGTCAGACATGTGAACATCAGTCTATAGTCAGACATGTGAACATCAGTCTATAGTCAGACATGTGAACATCAGTCTATAGGGTCAGACATGTGAACATCAGTCTATAGTCAGACATGTGAACATCAGTCTATAGGGTCAGACATGTGAACATCAGTCTATAGTCAGACATGTGAACATCAGTCTATAGGGTCAGACATGTGAACATCAGTCTATAGGTCAGACATGTGAACATCAGTCTATAGGGTCAGACATGTGAACATCAGTCTATAGTCAGACATGTGAACATCAGTCTATAGGGTCAGACATGTGAACATCAGTCTATAGGTCAGACATGTGAACATCAGTCTATAGTCAGACATGTGAACATCAGTCTATAGGTCAGACATGTGAACATCAGTCTATAGTCAGACATGTGAACATCAGTCTATAGTCAGACATGTGAACATCAGTCTATAGTCAGACATGTGAACATCAGTCTATAGGTCAGACATGTGAACATCAGTCTATAGTCAGACATGTGAACATCAGTCTATAGTCAGACATGTGAACATCAGTCTATAGTCAGACATGTGAACATCAGTCTATAGGTCAGACATGTGAACATCAGTCTATAGTCAGACATGTGAACATCAGTCTATAGTCAGACATGTGAACATCAGTCTATAGTCAGACATGTGAACATCAGTCTATAGTCAGACATGTGAACATCAGTCTATAGGTCAGACATGTGAACATCAGTCTATAGGGTCAGACATGTGAACATCAGTCTATAGTCAGACATGTGAACATCAGTCTATAGGGTCAGACATGTGAACATCAGTCTATAGTCAGACATGTGAACATCAGTCTATAGTCAGACATGTGAACATCAGTCTATAGGCAGACATGTGAACATCAGTCTATAGTCAGACATGTGAACATCAGTCTATAGTCAGACATGTGAACATCAGTCTATAGTCAGACATGTGAACATCAGTCTATAGGGTCAGACATGTGAACATCAGTCTATAGTCAGACATGTGAACATCAGTCTATAGGGTCAGACATGTGAACATCAGTCTATAGTCAGACATGTGAACATCAGTCTATAGTCAGACATGTGAACATCAGTCTATAGGTCAGACATGTGAACATGTGAACATCAGTCTATAGTCAGACATGTGAACATCAGTCTATAGTCAGACATGTGAACATCAGTCTATAGTCAGACATGTGAACATCAGTCTATAGGTCAGACATGTGAACATCAGTCTATAGGTCAGACATGTGAACATCAGTCTATAGTCAGACATGTGAACATCAGTCTATAGTCAGACATGTGAACATCAGTCTATAGTCAGACATGTGAACATCAGTCTATAGTCAGACATGTGAACATCAGTCTATAGGGTCAGACATGTGAACATCAGTCTATAGGTCAGACATGTGAACATCAGTCTATAGTCAGACATGTGAACATCAGTCTATAGTCAGACATGTGAACATCAGTCTATAGGGTCAGACATGTGAACATCAGTCTATAGTCAGACATGTGAACATCAGTCTATAGGTCAGACATGTGAACATCAGTCTATAGGTCAGACATGTGAACATCAGTCTATAGTCAGACATGTGAACATCAGTCTATAGTCAGACATGTGAACATCAGTCTATAGTCAGACATGTGAACATCAGTCTATAGTCAGACATGTGAACATCAGTCTATAGGGTCAGACATGTGAACATCAGTCTATAGGTCAGACATGTGAACATCAGTCTATAGTCAGACATGTGAACATCAGTCTATAGTCAGACATGTGAACATCAGTCTATAGTCAGACATGTGAACATCAGTCTATAGTCAGACATGTGAACATCAGTCTATAGGGTCAGACATGTGAACATCAGTCTATAGGGTCAGACATGTGAACATCAGTCTATAGGGTCAGACATGTGAACATCAGTCTATAGGGTCAGACATGTGAACATCAGTCTATAGTCAGACATGTGAACATCAGTCTATAGTCAGACATGTGAACATCAGTCTATAGGGTCAGACATGTGAACATCAGTCTATAGGGTCAGACATGTGAACATCAGTCTATAGGGTCAGACATGTGAACATCAGTCTATAGTCAGACATGTGAACATCAGTCTATAGTCAGACATGTGAACATCAGTCTATAGTCAGACATGTGAACATCAGTCTATAGGGTCAGACATGTGAACATCAGTCTATAGGGTCAGACATGTGAACATCAGTCTATAGGGTCAGACATGTGAACATCAGTCTATAGTCAGACATGTGAACATCAGTCTATAGTCAGACATGTGAACATCAGTCTATAGGGTCAGACATGTGAACATCAGTCTATAGGGTCAGACATGTGAACATCAGTCTATAGGGTCAGACATGTGAACATCAGTCTATAGTCAGACATGTGAACATCAGTCTATAGTCAGACATGTGAACATCAGTCTATAGTCAGACATGTGAACATCAGTCTATAGGGTCAGACATGTGAACATCAGTCTAGGGTCAGACATGTGAACATCAGTCTATAGGGTCAGACATGTGAACATCAGTCTATAGTCAGACATGTGAACATCAGTCTATAGTCAGACATGTGAACATCAGTCTATAGTCAGACATGTGAACATCAGTCTATAGGGTCAGACATGTGAACATCAGTCTATAGGGTCAGACATGTGAACATCAGTCTATAGTCAGACATGTGAACATCAGTCTATAGTCAGACATGTGAACATCAGTCTATAGTCAGACATGTGAACATCAGTCTATAGTCAGACATGTGAACATCAGTCTATAGGGTCAGACATGTGAACATCAGTCTATAGGGTCAGACATGTGAACATCAGTCTATAGTCAGACATGTGAACATCAGTCTATAGTCAGACATGTGAACATCAGTCTATAGTCAGACATGTGAACATCAGTCTATAGGGTCAGACATGTGAACATCAGTCTATAGGGTCAGACATGTGAACATCAGTCTATAGGGTCAGACATGTGAACATCAGTCTATAGTCAGACATGTGAACATCAGTCTATAGTCAGACATGTGAACATCAGTCTATAGGGTCAGACATGTGAACATCAGTCTATAGGGTCAGACATGTGAACATCAGTCTATAGGGTCAGACATGTGAACATCAGTCTATAGGGTCAGACATGTGAACATCAGTCTATAGTCAGACATGTGAACATCAGTCTATAGGGTCAGACATGTGAACATCAGTCTATAGTCAGACATGTGAACATCAGTCTATAGTCAGACATGTGAACATCAGTCTATAGGGTCAGACATGTGAACATCAGTCTGTAGGGTCAGACATGTGAACATCAGTCTATAGTCAGACATGTGAACATCAGTCTATAGGGTCAGACATGTGAACATCAGTCTATAGGGTCAGACATGTGAACATCAGTCTATAGGGTCAGACATGTGAACATCAGTCTATAGGGTCAGACATGTGAACATCAGTCTATAGTCAGACATGTGAACATCAGTCTATAGGGTCAGACATGTGAACATCAGTCTATAGGGTCAGACATGTGAACATCAGTCTATAGGGTCAGACATGTGAACATCAGTCTATAGTCAGACATGTGAACATCAGTCTATAGTCAGACATGTGAACATCAGTCTATAGTCAGACATGTGAACATCAGTCTATAGGGTCAGACATGTGAACATCAGTCTATAGGGTCAGACATGTGAACATCAGTCTATAGTCAGACATGTGAACATCAGTCTATAGTCAGACATGTGAACATCAGTCTATAGTCAGACATGTGAACATCAGTCTATAGGGTCAGACATGTGAACATCAGTCTATAGGGTCAGACATGTGAACATCAGTCTATAGGGTCAGACATGTGAACATCAGTCTATAGGGTCAGACATGTGAACATCAGTCTATAGTCAGACATGTGAACATCAGTCTATAGTCAGACATGTGAACATCAGTCTATAGTCAGACATGTGAACATCAGTCTATAGGGTCAGACATGTGAACATCAGTCTATAGGGTCAGACATGTGAACATCAGTCTATAGTCAGACATGTGAACATCAGTCTATAGTCAGACATGTGAACATCAGTCTATAGTCAGACATGTGAACATCAGTCTATAGTCAGACATGTGAACATCAGTCTATAGTCAGACATGTGAACATCAGTCTATAGGGTCAGACATGTGAACATCAGTCTATAGTCAGACATGTGAACATCAGTCTATAGTCAGACATGTGAACATCAGTCTATAGTCAGACATGTGAACATCAGTCTATAGTCAGACATGTGAACATCAGTCTATAGGGTCAGACATGTGAACATCAGTCTATAGTCAGACATGTGAACATCAGTCTATAGGGTCAGACATGTGAACATCAGTCTGTAGGGTCAGACATGTGAACATCAGTCTATAGTCAGACATGTGAACATCAGTCTATAGTCAGACATGTGAACATCAGTCTATAGTCAGACATGTGAACATCAGTCTATAGTCAGACATGTGAACATCAGTCTATAGGGTCAGACATGTGAACATCAGTCTATAGTCAGACATGTGAACATCAGTCTATAGTCAGACATGTGAACATCAGTCTGTAGGGTCAGACATGTGAACATCAGTCTATAGTCAGACATGTGAACATCAGTCTATAGTCAGACATGTGAACATCAGTCTATAGTCAGACATGTGAACATCAGTCTATAGTCAGACATGTGAACATCAGTCTATAGGGTCAGACATGTGAACATCAGTCTATAGGGTCAGACATGTGAACATCAGTCTATAGTCAGACATGTGAACATCAGTCTATAGGGTCAGACATGTGAACATCAGTCTATAGTCACACATGTGAACATCAGTCTATAGGGTCAGACATGTGAACATCAGTCTATAGTCAGACATGTGAACATCAGTCTATAGTCAGACATGTGAACATCAGTCTATAGGGTCAGACATGTGAACATCAGTCTATAGTCAGACATGTGAACATCAGTCTATAGTCAGACATGTGAACATCAGTCTATAGTCAGACATGTGAACATCAGTCTATAGGGTCAGACATGTGAACATCAGTCTATAGTCAGACATGTGAACATCAGTCTATAGTCAGACATGTGAACATCAGTCTATAGTCAGACATGTGAACATCAGTCTATAGGGTCAGACATGTGAACATCAGTCTATAGGGTCAGACATGTGAACATCAGTCTATAGGGTCAGACATGTGAACATCAGTCTATAGTCAGGTCAACATGTGAACATCAGTCTATAGGGTCAGACATGTGAACATCAGTCTATAGGGTCAGACATGTGAACATCAGTCTATAGGGTCAGACATGTGAACATCAGTCTATAGTCAGACATGTGAACATCAGTCTATAGTCAGACATGTGAACATCAGTCTATAGGGTCAGACATGTGAACATCAGTCTATAGGGTCAGACATGTGAACATCAGTCTATAGTCAGACATGTGAACATCAGTCTATAGGGTCAGACATGTGAACATCAGTCTATAGGGTCAGACATGTGAACATCAGTCTATAGGGTCAGACATGTGAACATCAGTCTATAGGGTCAGACATGTGAACATCAGTCTATAGTCAGACATGTGAACATCAGTCTATAGGGTCAGACATGTGAACATCAGTCTATAGGGTCAGACATGTGAACATCAGTCTATAGTCAGACATGTGAACATCAGTCTATAGGGTCAGACATGTGAACATCAGTCTATAGGGTCAGACATGTGAACATCAGTCTATAGGGTCAGACATGTGAACATCAGTCTATAGGGTCAGACATGTGAACATCAGTCTATAGGGTCAGACATGTGAACATCAGTCTATAGTCAGACATGTGAACATCAGTCTATAGTCAGACATGTGAACATCAGTCTATAGTCAGACATGTGAACATCGTCTCAGTTGCGGCACGCGGCGACTGAAACGTCTCTGATAGTATTTCTCGCAGATGTGACGTCATCTGATCGATCGGTTTGAGAACGCCGATCAAAACCGATAATGGCAATATCGGCCGATATGGATCGGCGCCGATCAATATATATATATATATATATATATATATAGTTAGTTAGTTAGTTAGATGTACACACAGTGTTGTTGGAGTCCTTCACAGAGCCTTCAGAGCCTCAACAGGTAACATCTTTTATTAAAACATAATTTTATATTCTGGGAACAAAAGCATCAGAAATACAACAGAGAAGTCCCACAGCCACCGGGGTCAGTGAAGGTCACACGGCTCCACACAGAGCTTTCAGGGGAACTCATGGAAACAAAACACACCTGGAGCTCTACAGCCCACCAGGCTGCAGGTGCGTCCGACCTGTAAAAGATGAACGGAAGAGATGTTGAACCTGTTGGAGCAGAGCTGGACAAAGACCGCCACACAGGTAGGTCAGTGGACACACCACCAGGTGGGGGTCAGACTACAGGTGGAGGCTACAGGTGGAGGTGAGACTGACTTTTGTGTTTCCGGATGTTTCTCTTCTTCCGGCGCTGACCCAGTGGACGGTGGAGGTTCTCTGGTCCTGACAGGAAGCACATCACAGGTGGAGCTGCAGGTGGAGCTGCAGGTACTCACCTCTGCTGGTTCTGGATCGGTACTTGTTCACGAAGCTCCAGAAGCCTGGAGGTCTGAGCCCAGTCGGGTCCAGACGCTCCTCCTCCTGCAGCGTGGCCCCGCCCCCAGGGACAGGTAGCCGGCCTGGACGGGACAGACCAGGAGGTGAACTCACCTGGTGGACGGGGCCCTGGCCCCGCCCCCAGGGACAGACCAGGAGGTGAACTCACCTGCGGGTGGAGCCGCGACGGCCTCTCCCTCAGCAGGAACACCTGCGGGGAGCCACGCCCCTTCGCCTGCTGCAGCAGGACGGGGTCAAAGGTCCTGGGGTCAAAGGTACTGGGGTCAAAGGTCCTGGGGTCAAAGGTCCTGGGGTCAACGGTCCTGGGGTCAACGGTCCTGGGGTCAAAGGTCCTGGGGTCAACGGTCCTGGGGTCAACGGTCCTGGGGTCAAAGGTCCTGGGGTCAACGGTCCTGGGGTCAACGGTCCTGGGGTCAAAGGTCCTGGGGTCAAAGGTCCTGGGCCCGGTCAGCTGGTCCTCCTGCACCTGAGAGAAGCTACAGACAGGAAGTCCAGGTGTAAAGGACCAGGTGCTGGTCTGGGACAGGTGATCCTCAGCCACTCACCGCTGGTGAAGGGTCAGCGGCGTGCCGCTCCTCAGGGAAACTGAGCCTGGTGCGGAGGAATCCATCCACTTCCTGTCTCCTGAGACCTCTTGAGACCTCTTGAGACCGCCTGAGACCGCCTGAGACCTCTTGAGACCTCTTGAGACCGCCTGAGACCGCCTGAGACCTCCTGAGACCTATTGAGACCTCTTGAGACCTCCTGAGACCTCCTGAGACCTCCTGAGACCTCTTGAGACCTCTTGAGACCTCTTGAGACCTCTTGAGACCTCCTGAGACCCTGAGACCTCCTGAGACCTCCTGAGACCTTGAGACCTCGTTCACCTGCTTGTTAACCAGACGGCCTTCAACCTCCGACAGAGGGACTCCTCGCACACGTGACATTGGGCTGCAGCCGCGCCGTTAAAACCTGCGTGTTCGTGCACGAGCCGCGTGCTCGTCACCGTGTTTCACGAGCTATGAAACTTTGTTTCAGCCATTTTTGTTTTGTAATTCTCTCTCTGTGCAGAGCGGCGCGAGCTTTAGCTGTGGGTTTGCAGTTATTACGGTTTATAGTTATTAGTAATACATACAATTTCTATAGCGCTTTTCATAGTACTCAATTTCGGTTTATAAGTGTCGGTGGAGGAGAACGGAGCTGGAGAGAGCCACCTTGAGACGTCCACTGGGGGCGGGGCCTCACGAGGGGCGGGGCCTCACGAGGGGCGGGGCCTCGCGAGGGGGCGGGGCCTCACAAGGAGGCCTCTTCAGGGCTTCCCGTTTCCGGGCTCGTGTTTACACGCTGTAATATGTATTTAACTCAGCTGTAATATTTAAATAAATTAGCTTCAATCTTTAAAATTATTAACTTTAATCTTTAAATAAATTAGTTTAACGTTTTTAATATATAGAGCGACCATCAGCTTCATGAAATGAAGAAATGATTGTTTTGATTTCATAATAATGTTTCATGATAAATCAGTGAAAGTATTTTTATAATCATTGAAAGCTTCGTCGGGATTCTGCTGCTCTTGACAAGGTTTCAATCACAGCGTAACCCGGGGCAACCACACACACAGGTGAGCAGCGATTGGCTGTCGCTCTCTCGCTCCCGCGCAACAGAAACCACTCCCACAAAGAAACTTATTTTTCTGACTTCTTCAGAGGAAGCAGGCGGAAACCGCCTTTCGTGTCAAGACCTTCAAAGTAAAAGCTTAATTCAATAATAGTACAAAAGTATTCTTCTTCGAGGGTCAGCACAGCCAAATCTGAGGCCATGGCGCTCTGCCGGAAACCGGTGGATTGCTCCTCCAGGTGGGGACAGAGCGCCTGCCCCAAGCGAAGGAGGTCAAGTATCTCTGGTCTTGTTCACGAGTGAGGGTACGATGGAGCGGGAGATCGACAGGCGGATCGGAGCAGCTGCAGCGGTAAAGCAGGCGCTGTACCGGTCCGTCTTGGTGGAGAGGAGCTGAGCCCAAAGGAGAAGCTCTCAGTTTACTGGTCGTCTACGTTCCTATCCTCACCGAGGGTCACGAACTTTGGGTAGTGACCGAAAGAACGAGGTCGCCAATACAAGCGGCCGAAATGAGTTTCCTCCGTAGGGTGGCCGGGCTCAGCCTTAGAGAGAGGGGAAGGAGATGAGGTTCCTCTAGGAGCCTTAGAGATAGAGGAAGGAGATGAGGTTCCTCTAGGAGCCTTAGAGATAGAGGAAGGAGATGAGGCTCCTCTAGGAGCCTTAGAGTAGAGGAAGGAGATGAGGGTCCTCTAGGAGCCTTAGAGATAGAGGAAGGAGATGAGGTTCCTCTAGGAGCCTTAGAGATAGAGGAAGGAGATGAGGGTCCTCTAGGAGCCTTAGAGATAGAGGAAGGAGATGAGGTTCCTCTAGGAGCCTTAGAGAGAGAGGAAGGAGATGAGGTTCCTCTAGGAGCCTTAGAGAGAGAGGAAGGAGATGAGGTTCCTCTAGGAGCCTTAGAGATAGGGGAAGGAGATGAGGTTCCTCTAGGAGCCTTAGAGAGAGGGGAAGGAGATGAGGTTCCTCTAGGAGCCTTAGAGAGAGAGGAAGGAGATGAGGTTCCTCTAGGAGCCTTAGAGTAGAGGAAGGAGATGAGGGTCCTCTAGGAGCCTTAGAGAGAGAGGAAGGAGATGAGGTTCCTCTAGGAGCCTTAGAGAGAGAGGAAGGAGATGAGGTTCCTCTAGGAGCCTTAGAGATAGAGGAAGGAGATGAGGTTCCTCTAGGAGCCTTAGAGATAGAGGAAGGAGATGAGGTTCCTCTGTAGGAGCCTTAGAGTAGAGGAAGGAGATGAGGTTCCTCTAGGAGCCTTAGAGACAGAGGAAGGAGATGAGGCTCCTCTAGGAGCCTTAGAGATAGAGGAAGGAGATGAGGTTCCTCTAGGAGCCTTAGAGTAGAGGAAGGAGATGAGGTTCCTCTAGGAGCCTTAGAGATAGAGGAAGGAGATGAGGTTCCTCTAGGAGCCTTAGAGAGAGGGGAAGGAGATGAGGTTCCTCTAGGAGCCTTAGAGTAGAGGAAAGAGATGAGGTTCCTCTAGGAGCCTTAGAGATAGAGGAAGGAGATGAGGTTCCTCTAGGAGCCTTAGAGTAGAGGAAGGAGATGAGGTTCCTCTAGGAGCCTTAGAGATAGAGGAAGGAGATGAGGTTCCTCTAGGAGCCTTAGAGTAGAGGAAGGAGATGAGGTTCCTCTAGGAGCAATGAATTGGAACATGAACTCGGGCTGAGACTGATGACGTTTCACGAGTCCACGAGGACACAAGTAGAGGAAAGGACGCAAAAGTACGCATATTGAGAAGGCCTATTTATTTGTATATGACCAAAGATTCATTTCCTGCTCTCGATGACATCACTTCCTGTTTCCTCTGTTAAATTATGTATTCTGCCTTTTTTAAATTTAGTTTTTTAAATTATATTTTTTAAATGTTAAAGCTTTTATACTGAAAGAGTCTATATCTATAAAATTAGCTGTTTATTCAAAATAAAAGTTTTCTTATATATTAAAACAAAATTGGGTCTTTTTTAATTAAAGGTGCTTTAATCATAAAAGTATTCCTCCTTTAATACAACTCAAGAACATAACACGAGTCCAAGGACCAGCGTGATGAACCAATAATAAGTTCACATTGTTTGAAGGTAATATCAATGTACTTAAAGGTAATATCAATGTACTTAAAGGTCATATAAATGTACTTATACACGAGGCGTGTTGCCAACTTGAAGGCGTCAGTGACATATGGCGCCAATGAGGACAAAGGGTGGGCGCGTGAGAAGTTTAAATGTGTCGTGTTCGCCTTCTCATTGGCTCCTAGGAAGCCACGCCTCGGCGGTTCCGACTAATCGCAGAGAAGGACCGAGCCTGTCGAGAGCCTGGGGGCGGGGCTTAGAGAGGGGATCCTTATCGAACCAATGGGAGCGCAGCGCGTGAAAATCATATGAATATTCATTGTAAAGGGGGCGTGGTTTCGTCGTGGTCGTCCGGCGCGAGCGAACATGGCGGTTTAGTCTCGTCCCGACGTCTCCTGCTGGAAGGCGACTTTTCTTTTCCGTTTCCTTTGTTTCTGCTCGGGCTCCGTCATGGAGATGAAGAAGAGGATCAGCCTGGAGCTGCGGAACCGGGACCCGGCCGAGGTAACGTTTACCGGGCACGATCTTTACAGCGGGAGCCAGTTGGAGGGACGCGCCGACATTTTGAACCGGGCGAACAACAACTTGTCCACGGCTGTAATGCGGAGGGAACCGGCCTCGACCCGGTGGGCTCCGAGCCCTCCTCCTCCTGGCGGTCCCGGTCCTGAGACCCCCTCTTCCTGGAGGTCCCGGTCCCGACCTCCAGGAAGAGGGGGTCTCTGGACCGGGACCGCTAAGCGGCTCACAGTTAAAACCGACTCTTTGGTCGTCAACCGGAAGTCGTGTCCGCCCGCCTGCTTGCTTGGTAAATGCGCGCGCGGGAGTAGCTGGTTCATCAAAGAGTGCTTGTGAGACGAGATGAGTCCCTCCGTGAGGTCGAGATCTACAACCTGGACGTTTTTACCAATTATAAACTTATGTATTATGTTATATTTCATATGTTCACAATGAGTCTTTCAGAATACGATGCATGTTAAAGAGACTCTTTGTTGTTGTTGTTGTTGTTGTTGTTGTTGTTGGAGCAGCTTATTTATGCCATCATTCTAGAGTTCTGATTATTTAATAAACGGTAAAAGATGAAGCTGTGGGAGTTTGTGCTGGATGATGAAATGTTGTTGTTGTTGTGGTGGTCAGGTGAGGGAGCTAGTGGTGGATAACTGCCGCTCCGCTGACGGAGAGGTGGAGGGCCTGACGGAGGAGTACACCGGGCTGGAGGTCCTCAGCATGGTGAACGTCGGCCTCTCGTCGCTCGCCAAGATGCCTTCGCTGCCCAAACTACGCAAGGTCGGCTTCACTTCCTGATCCCACAATGCAACACTGCAGTGGTTTCTGCTCCAGCTAGTCTTCAGTGTGTGTGTGTGTGTGTGTGTAGCTGGAGGTGAGTGATAACACCATCTCAGGAGCTCTGGACACGCTGAAGGAGAAATGTCCCGACCTGGCGTACCTGAACCTGAGTGGGAACAAGATCAAAGAGCTGAGCAGCATCGACACGCTGGTGAGTGTGACGTCACACAGGTGTGTGACGTCACACACCTATCAACTGACATCCTGATATTCATAGCAGTCGTAATGTTGGTCCTTCACAATAAAAGTTCTCATCAAACACGTTAACTGTGTGATGACACTTGAACGCATCGTGATAGCGTAACAATGTGCCTCTGCTCATCTAAGTGGAGCCTAAATGCACCACCGGGGCACTTTGCTGAATTGTTCTCTCCGGTTCCGCAGCAGAACCTGAAGAACCTGAAGAGTCTGGACCTGTATGGCTGTGAGGTGTCCACGCTGGAGGACTACCGGGACACGGTGTTCCAACTGCTGCCTCACCTGGCCTACCTGGACGGGTTCGACCAGGACGACAACGAGGGGCCCGACTCGGAGGGAGACCACGGTACGACCCCTGACCTCCCATCAATGTAGTGAACCTGAACACATCACGATGTAACGTAGTGAACCTGAACACATCACGATGTAACCGTAGTGAACCTGAACACATCACGATGTAATGTAGTGAACCTGAACACATCACGATGTAACCGTAGTGAACCTGAACACATCACGATGTAACCGTAGTGAACCTGAACACATCACGATGTAACCGTAGTGAACCTGAACACATCACGATGTAACCGTAGTGAACCTGAACGCATCACAAATCAAAGTTGTTTCAGACAATGATGATGATGAAGCAGGTCCACCTGGAGACGACGACGACGACGACGACGACGATGATGATGAAGAGGACAAGGACTCTGACAGCTCTGAGGGAGAGGAAGATGAGGTTGGCCTGTCGTACCTGATGAAGGAGGGCATCCAGGTGAGTCGTCCGCTCCTCCAGCTGTTCTCTCTGGGGCCACCAGGCGGCGCGCTTCACCTTACTGATGCTCTTACTCTCAGGACGAGGAAGACGATGGAGACTATGTGGAAGAAGATGAGGAAGACGAGGAGGAAGATGGAGGTGAGGGCTTTAAAAGTGACAGATTGCTTTTATTTTGAAAAGTTTGAATATTTAACAAATATTGATATCTTATTATTAATATTTAATCTGAAGCGTTAAGTGTTGAAAAGGTTATTTTATAAATGTTGTTATTTAAGTACATTATTACTTTTATTCTGAAAATCTGATAATAAACAGGAAGAGTTGCTTTAATTTGAAAATCCTCTGGTCTCAGATGTCCAGGGGGAGAAGAGGAAGAGGGAAGCGGAGGACGACGGTGACGACGACGACGAAGATGATGACGAATAAATAGACCCTCCAGTGACCTCTGACCCGCAGACAGACAGGAAGCAGACAGAGGGGAAGCAGACAGGCAGGAAGCAGACAGAGGGGAAGCAGACAGGCAGGAAGCAGACAGGCAGGAAGCAGACAGGCAGGAATCAGACAGGCAGGAAGCAGACAGACAGGAAGCAGACAGACAGGAAGTCAGATCCTGAGGTTCTGAATCTGCTTTGAAGAAACAGGATGTTATATTTCTGAAAACTTTATTTACAACCACTCTGGGTAACACTACTTCTACTGAAGTACTTTTAGAGGTACTTGTACTTCAGTTTTTCCGTTTATGTTTAAATTAGAGTTGTCTGCATATTTCAGTTTGTTTTTCTCAGGAGTACACACACACACATACACACACAACTATGCACACACAAGTACATACACACACCATTACACACTGCTTTAGCCTCATATGAGCTGCTGGTGTGTTTTATTGGAATTGATCTCATCAGAAGTTCTCATATTCTTCTTCCTGTTTATGTTTCTACTTCCTGTTTATGTTTCTACTTCCTGTTTACGTTTCTTTAATAACAAACAAGTTGGACCCGCCTGGTCCAGAACCAGAACTTCAGAGGCTGAACATCCAGGTCCCTTCTGATCTGGACTACGTTACCCATGAGCATCGGCAGCAGTGCATTCTGGGAGGGTTTCACTTTTTAAAAGCTCTGTCGGCCTCGGCTTCTGGTCTTCGTATGTAAATAGAAGTGGTCTCTGTGGTCCTGGTCTGGTCCTGGTCTGTAAATAGAAGTGATCTCTGTGTGAATCTGTTCATTAAATTTTTGTATTTCTTGTTTTTCAATAAAGTATTGATCTTTGTTCTTGAAACTTTCTACAAATCCAGAAGCTTCTGATCGGTAATCGATCAGGTTATCGATGACGGGCGACATCATGTCGGCACGACGTGATGACGTCATCGTGTCGACACGCCGCCGTGATGTCACTCAGCTGGGCCAGGTCAGAGGTCACGTGTTCCTGAGTCATCAACAAGTTCTGATCGCACATATACACCAACACGTATACACACAAACACACATATACACAAACACGTATATACACCAACACGTATACACACAAACACATACACCAACACGTATACACACAAACATATACACAAACACGTATATACATATATACACCAACACGTATACACACAAACACATATACACAAACACGTATACACACAAACACACATATACACAAACACGTATATACACAAACACGTATACACCAACACGTATACACACAAACACACATATACACAAACACGTATATACACATACACCAACACGTATACACACAAACACGTATACACACAAACACACATACACAAACACGTATATACACAAACACGTTACACACACATATACACAAACACGTATACACATACACAAACACGTATACACACAAACACGTTACACACACATATACACAAACACGTATATTCACGTATACACACATACACGAACACGTATATTCACATATACACCAACACGTATACACACACACACACGTTACACACACATACACACAAACACGTATATACACATTTACACCAACACGTATACACACATACACAAACACGTATATTCACATATACACAAACACGTATACACACAAACACGTATATTCACATATACACCAACACGTATACACACACACACGTTACACACACATGCACACAAACACGTATATACACATATACATCAACACGTAAACACACAAACACGTTACACACACATACACGTTACACACATATACACTAACACGTCACAAACACGTATATACACATATACACTAACACGTATACACACAAACACGTTACACACACATACACACAAACACGTTACACACATATACACACAAACACGTTACACACACATACACACAAACACGTATATACACAAACACGTTACACACACATATACACAAGCACGTATATACACTTATACACTAACACATATACACTAACACGTATACACACAAACACGGTCGTATACACACATATACACTAACACGTATATACACTAACACGTATACACACATATACGCCAACATGTATACACACATATACACAAACACGAATACACACAAACACGTATATACACACATACACAAACACACATTTAAATAGTTTGAGCTAGTCTCATTGACTGACCTCTGTGTGTGTGTGTAAGTGTGTTTAAATAGTTGTGTGTGAATTGTTTACAGTGTTTCTATTCCAACAAATGTCTCTAAGCTCCGCCCCCTCACACCTGTGCACCACACCTGGCTGCTCTGTTGCCACGGAAACAAGTTGAGACGTTTTACCTGAAAAAATTTCGACAAGTAACCAACACACACGCGCACACGCATACACACACACAGGTCAATGAGACTGATCCAGGTTCAGTTTGACGGTCTTTATTCCAGCAGGACTACATCTCCCATGATGCCCTCTGGCAGACGGAAGCCCTCAGGGACATTTCTAAACGTCCTTTCACACTTTGGTTGGTGGAGAAAGTCAAAAGAAATAACTTTAAAACAAAGTCTGTATTTTGTGCAATAATTAAATTAATTTTCAATGAAATGAAAACAACAACAACAATCTGTTTACAATCAGAGCTTCATCACAAACATTTTAATGATTTAAGTGTAAAGTTATTAAAAAACATTAACTGGGATTCTTTTATTCGGACTCGACTGCGTTGAATCTGTAAAAAACAGATTTTAAATGATTTTGAATGAATTTATTCTTTCAGAAAACCGTGAAATACAAAACTCTGAATGTTTCTTACAAAAATAAACTTCCAGCAAAAGGGTCCAAAAATAAAGTTTAGCTGTGAAGCTCGAGGTCAGGCAGCTGCCGGTGCCTCTGAGCAGGGCACTCCTTCAACGGGGATCAACTGTTTGAATAATACGCCAAAAGTGCATTAATATTTCATCTTGAAACAATAAATAAATCAGAAATATTTTTACGTCTTTGAGAAAAAGACTTTTATGATCGTTGAGATTATTTAGACTTTAGATCGTCTTCTTGTGTGAAAGATGTTCTGTTTGTTGGCTAGCTAGAAGCTACTGGATAGCATAGCAGCACGGTAGCGAGGATGCTATGTTAGCATTAGCTAGCCAGTGTCGGCTAATTCACGTTAGCTTGCTAGCTTTGTTTTTTTATTGTGTTCAGTTTCAGATTTAGTTCCTCTCAGGTTGTAGCTTCATTAGCTCCGTTAGCTCCGTTAGCTAGTCATGATGAGAAGAGACGACCAATCAAAGACTTGTTGGGTCTTGGTGGTCTTGTTGCATCTTGTCTTGGTGGTCTTGGTGGTCTAATCAAGTTGGTCCCAGGTGTTTTAATGATTTGGGGTTTTGGAAGTCAAACGAGACTAAAGCACGACGTGGACTCTGGTCTTGGCACGTTTTGTTTTGTTTTTGAAGACCAGCTCTTCACCCTCGGGGAGGGTCCTGGGGGGGTCCTGGAGGGGTCCTGGGAGCCCAACCAGTCTTCATGTGCTTTGTGGACTTGGAGAGGGCTTTGGACCGGGTCCCTCGGGGTTGTTGTGGGGGGGCGGGGTTCTGGGGTTCCGGACCCGTTGCTACGGGCTACCCGGTCTCTGAGGGGGGGCGGGGCTGAGGGGGGGCGGGGAGTCCAGCTGCCGGCACAAGGCCCTCAGCTCCTTCACCTCCTCCAGCACCTCCTGGGCCTGCTGCCAGGTCGCCGCCGCCTCCTTCAGGAGCCGCTCGGCTTCAGTCGCCTCCTCCCCCCTCACCCTGCCCCGCTCCCGCGCCTCCCCCCGCGCCTCCCCCAGCAGCTGCTCCGTCTCCTGCAGCTTGTGGCGAATCCTCTCCTGCAGCCGGCTGACGGCGTCCGGCTGCTTCGGGGTCTCCGTGGAGGAGCGGCGCCCCCCCGACCGGGGGAGGCTCTGGGATTTCCCAGAAGCCTCGGCGGTCCCGGCGGAGAGAACGCTGTCGGTTTTGGACCTGGGACAGTCGGGGCCGAGGCGGGACGTTGTTTTGTCCGAGTCGACCCTGAACCTGTCGCGGCCGTCGGCTCCCCGGGGGGGCGGAGCCTCCTCCTGGACCAGGTCCACCGTCAGCATCCCGTCTGAGGAAGAGGAGGCCTGGGGGAGGAAGAACACCTCAGACCTCCAGAACATCACGGCCTGGAGCTGAGGACCAGGAGACTCATCCAGGTCTGAGAGGACTACGTGGTCCTCTCAGGACTACGTGGTTCTCTGAGGACCAGGTGGTCCTCTCAGGACCAGGTGGTTCTCTCAGGACTACGTGGTTCTCTCAGGACCAGGTGGTCCTCTCAGGACCAGGTGGTCCTCTCAGGACTACGTGGTTCTCTCAGGACCAGGTGGTCCTCTCAGGACTACGTGGTTCTCTGAGGACCAGGTGGTCCTCTCAGGACCAGGTGGTCCTCTCAGGACTACGTGGTCCTCTCAGGACCAGGTGGTCCTCAGTCAGGTGGTGTTGAGGACCAGACGGACCACGGCCAGCAGGTGAGCTCTGGTCGGCAGCCGGCGGCTCTGAGGGATCTTCACTCGGTCCCGGGTCAGATGAGACAGCTGAGAGTCTTCTACTGTCACCTGTAAACAACAACAACACACCTGCTACTGTCACCTGTAAACAACAACAACACACCTGCTACTGTCACCTGTAAACAACAACAACAACACACCTGCTACTGTCACCTGTAAACAACAACACACCTGCTACTGTCACCTGTAAACAACAACACACCTGCTACTGTCACTAGTAAACAACAACACACCTGCTACTGTCACCTGTAAACAACAACAACACACCTGCTACTGTCACCTGTAAACAACAACTCACCTGCTACTGTCACTAGTAAACAACAACAACACACCTGCTACAGTTCTACAAGAAGGGTGCACTGTCCCTTTAAGAGGCCCAGCATGGCGCCCTGAGGAACCTCAGAGCTGGAAGCTGCAGCTCCTCTGAAGCCCAGCAGAGGGCGACGTGATGAAATGTATCGCATGATCAAGAAGTCAAGATATTGATCAAGGTATTGATCAGGGTATTGATCAGAGTATTGATCAGGGTATTGATCAGAGTAGATCAGGGTATTGATCAGGGTATTGATTAGGGTATTGATCAGAGTATTGATCAGGGTATTGATTAGGGTATTGATTGGAGTATTGATCAGGGTATTGATCAGGGTATTGATCAGGGTATTGATCAGAGTAGATCAGGGTATTGATCAGGGTATTGATTAGGGTATTGATCAGAGTATTGATCAGGGTATTGATTAGGGTATTGATTGGAGTATTGATCAGGGTATTGATCAGGGTATTGATCAGGGTATTGATCAGAGTATTGATATGGGCATTGACTGGTGGGAGAGGTGAATGTCGCTGACACACTTCCTGTTACTGCGGACAGAAATAAACACGTTCTGAGCCACAGAGAAGAGACTCTTCACATACTTAAACCCTGACGGTGTTCCATGCTTTAAACCAACAAAACAACTCATTGGTCAGCAGGTAAACCTCTCAGACTCATTTACATATTTAAAGAGACGTCGTGTTTCATCGCAAACATTTCCCTCCGAACCTCGTCCAGGATCTTGTTTTTGGCTCGTGTGATGGAGACGTTCAGGACGCTGATCCACGACTCCTTCTCCTCCGGGCTGACGGCGAGGAACACCAGGTTAGAGACCTGCAACACACAGAGGTTCTGTATTGATCCTGACCACCAGGGGGCGCCTCCTCTGGTTGTATAGAAGTCTTTGCTTCATGTGTTGAAGCTGCATTCTCCATCCTGACCACCAGGGGGCGCCTATTGAATTCTGCATCTTTTAATATTCATGAAGCTGGTTCTGATTTCTGTCTGACAGTAAATACTCTGAGACATCACACACTGGATGACCTCACAGTTCAGAACACACACACACCACCAGATGGCCGTGCGTGCGTGCATGCGTGTGTGTGTGTGTGTGTGTGTGTGTGTGTGTGTGTGTGTGTGTGTGTGTGTGTGTGTGTGTGTGTGTGTGTGTGTGTGTGTGTGTGTGTGTGTAATAGAAGCGGACACCTGTCTGCAGGACACCTGATCTCTCCCCAGGGCATTCTGGGTATTTGTGGCATGGCCTGCAGACATCTAATGTGTGAGTGTGTGTGCAAGTGTGTGTGTATGTGTGTGTGTGAGTGTGATGATGCGGCAGTAACCTTCCTCACATTACTCATGAAACCAAGATGGATCATTTCCTCTTCTGTGGTGTTTTCATCTGATGGAACACATTGAATGTAGAGCTGCTGATATGAACTCACAGGCAGACAGACAGGTAGGCAGACAGGTAGACAGACAGGTAGACAGACAGGTAGACAGACAGGTAGACAGACAGGTAGACAGACAGGTAGACAGACAGGTAGACAGACAGGTAGACAGACAGGTAGACAGACAGGTAGACAGACAGGTAGGTAGACAGGTAGGTAGACAGGTAGACAGACAGGTAGACAGACAGGTAGACAGACAGGTAGGTAGACAGGTAGGTAGACAGGTAGGTAGACAGGTAGACAGACAGGTAGACAGACAGGTAGACAGACAGGTAGGTAGACAGGTAGACAGACAGGCAGACAGGTAGGTAGAAGGGTAGACAGGCAGACATACAGGTAGACAGACAGACAGACAGCTAGAAAGACAGGCAGACAGACAGACAGGTAGACAGACAGGCAGACAGACAGGTAGACAGACAGGTAGACAGACAGGTAGAGAGACAGGTAGACAGACAGGTAGACAGACAGGCAGACAGACAGGTAGACAGACAGGTTGACATACAGACAGGTAGACAGACAGGTAGACAGACAGGTAGACATACAGACAGGTAGACAGACAGACAGGTAGACAGACAGGTAGAGAGACAGGTAGACAGACAGGCAGACAGACAGGTAGACAGACAGGTAGACAGACAGGCAGATAGACAGGTAGACAGAAAGTTAGACAGACAGACAGGCAGACAGACAGGTATAGAGACAGGTAGACAGACAGATAGACAGACAGATAGAGAGACAGATAGAGAGACAGGTAGAGAGACAGGTAGACAGACAGGTAGACAGACAGGCAGACAGACAGGTTGACAGACAGGTTGACATACAGACAGGTAGACAGACAGGTAGACATACAGACAGGTAGACAGACAGACAGGTAGAGAGACAGGTAGACAGACAGGCAGACAGACAGGTAGACAGACAGGTAGACAGACAGGCAGATAGACAGGTAGACAGAAAGTTAGACAGACAGACAGGTATAGAGACAGGTAGACAGACAGATAGACAGACAGATAGAGAGACAGATAGAGAGACAGGTAGAGAGACAGGTAGACAGACAGGTAGACAGACAGGCAGACAGACAGGTAGAGAGGTAGACAGACAGGTAGACAGACAGGTAGACAGACAGGTGTACCGTGCTCCCCTGCAGTCGGAACTTGCTGAGGTTCTTCTTGCTCCGGCTCTTCTTCGTCTTCGTCTTCATCTCCTCGACGCGCTCGAAGTCCCTCAACTCCAGAACCTCGTCGGCCCGCCCAAGCTCCGCCCCCCTCACCTGCAGGACACACAGGTGATGCTAAGCTAAGCTAGCAATCAGACCGCCACAGAGGAAGAGAAGAAGAGCTGAGCAGGTAGAGAACAGAGAACCTGAACAGGTAGAGAATAGAGAACATGAACAGGTAGAGAACAGAGAACAGGTAGAGAACAGAGAACAGAGAACAGGTAGAGAATAGAGAACATGAACAGGTAGAGAACAGAGAACAGGTAGAGAACAGAGAACAGAGAACAGGTAGAGAATAGAGAACATGAACAGGTAGAGAACAGAGAACAGGTAGAGAACAGAGAACAGAGAACAGGTAGAGAATAGAGAACATGAACAGGTAGAGAACAGAGAACAGGTAGAGAACAGAGAACAGAGAACAGGTAGAGAACAGAGAACAGGTAGAGAACAGAGAACAGAGAACAGGTAGAGAATAGAGAACATGAACAGGTAGAGAACAGAGAACAGGTAGAGAACAGAGAACAGAGAACAGGTAGAGAATAGAGAACATGAACAGGTAGAGAATAGAGAACATGAACAGGTAGAGAACAGAGAACAGAGAACAGGTAGAGAATAGAGAACATGAACAGGTAGAGAACAGAGAACAGGTAGAGAATAGAAAACATGAACAGGTAGAGAATAGAGAACATGAACAGGTAGAGAACAGAGAACAGAGAACAGGTAGAGAATAGAGAACAGATAACAGGTAGAGAATAGAAAACATGAACAGGTAGAGAATAGAGAACATGAACAGGTAGAGAACAGAGAACAGAGAACAGGTAGAGAATAGAGAACAGATAACAGGTAGAGAACAGAGAACAGAGAACAGGTAGAGAACAGAGAACAGGTAGAGAACAGAGAACAGAGAACAGGTAGAGAATAGAGAACATGAACAGGTAGAGAACAGAGAACAGGTAGAGAACAGAGAACAGAGAACAGGTAGAGAACAGAGAACAGAGAACAGGTAGAGAATAGAGAACATGAACAGGTAGAGAACAGAGAACATGAACAGGTAGAGAATAGAGAACATGAACAGGTAGAGAACAGAGAACAGAGAACAGGTAGAGAATAGAGAACATGAACAGGTAGAGAACAGAGAACAGGTAGAGAATAGAAAACATGAACAGGTAGAGAATAGAGAACATGAACAGGTAGAGAACAGAGAACAGAGAACAGGTAGAGAATAGAGAACAGATAACAGGTAGATAACAGAAAACCTGGACAAGTAGAGAATAGAGAACATGAACAGGTAGAGAACAGAGAACAGAGAACAGGTAGAGAACAGAAAACCTGGACAAGTAGAGAATAGAGAACATGGACAGGTAGAGAACAGAGAACAGGTAGAGACCAGAGAACATGAACAGGTAGAGAACAGAGAACCTGAACAGGTAGAGAACAGAGAACATGAACAGGTAGAGAACAGAGAACCTGAACAGGTAGAGACCAGAGAACCTGAACAGGTAGAGAATCTGAATAGGTAGAGAATAGAGAACATGAACAGGTAGAGAACAGAGAACAGGTAGAGACCAGAGAACATGAACAGGTAGAGAACGGAGAACCTGAACAGGTAGAGAACCTGGACAGGTAGAGAACAGAGAACATGAACAGGTAGAGAACAGAGAACCTGAACAGGTAGAGAACAGAGAACATGAACAGGTAGAGAACAGAGAACCTGAACAGGTAGAGAACAGAGAACATGAACAGGTAGAGAATAGAGAACCTGAACAGGTAGAGAACATGAACAGGTAGAGAACAAAGAACCTGAACAGATAGAGACCAGAGAACCTGAACAGGTAGAGAACATGAACAGGTAGAGAACGAAGAACCTGAACAGGTAGAGAACAGAGAACCTGAACAGGTAGAGAACAGAGAACCTGAACAGGTAGAGACCAGAGAACATGAACAGGTAGAGAACAGAGAACCTCAACAGGTAGAGAACAGAGAACCTGAACAGGTAGAGAGAACAGAGAACCTGAACAGGTAGAGAACAGAGAACAGGTAGAGAATAGAGAACCTGAACAGGTAGAGAACAGAGAACATGACCAGGTAAAGAACAGAGAACCTCAACAGGTAGAGAACAGAGAACCTCAACAAGTAGAGAACCTGAACAGGTAGACACCAGAGAACATCAACAGGTAGAGACCAGAGAACCTGAACAGGTAGAGATCAGATAACCTGAACAGGTAGAGACCAGAGAACCTGAACAGGTAGAGAACAGAGAACATGAACAGGTAGAGAACAGAGAACATAAACAGATAGAGACCAGAGAACCTGAACAGGTAGAGAACAGAGAACCTGAACAGGTAGAGAACAGAGAACATGAACAGGTAGAGAACAAATAACCTGAACAGGTAGAGAACAGAGAACCTGAACAGGTAGAGACCAGAGAACATGAACAGGTAGAGAACCTGAACAGGTAGAGAACATGAACAGGTAGAGAACAGAGAACCTGAACAGGTAGAGAACAGAGAACAGGTAGAGAATAGAGAACCTGAACAGGTAGAGAACAGAGAACATGACCAGGTAGAGAACCTCAACAGGTAGAGAACAGAGAACCTCAACAAGTAGAGAACCTGAACAGGTAGACACCAGAGAACATCAACAGGTAGAGACCAGAGAACCTGAACAGGTAGAGAACAGAGAACATGAACAGGTAGAGAACAGAGAACATAAACAGGTAGAGAACAGAGAACCTGAACAGGTAGAGAACCTGAACAGGTAGAGAACAGAGAACATAAACAGGTAGAGAACAGAGAACCTGAACAGGTAGAGAACATAAACAGGTAGAGAACAGAGAACTCGTGACACATTTCATGTCAAACAGTTGGACGTTTACATTAATGCAGACAGGAAGTCATCCACCTGAAGCTGAAAGGGGAACCGTGGTTCCTCTGAATCATCACACACACACACACACACACACACACACACACACACACACACACACACACACACACACACACACACACACACACAGAGTGATGCCTTCAGGCGTCTCTTCTTAGGGTTCAGCGAGTTTCCTCAGGAAGTGAAACTGCTGACAGATTCTCATGAACCACAGAAGAAGAAGTTTGGAGCTCAGATGCCCTAATATGGTCGTGGAGCGTCGACGTGTCATGTGACCAGCTGTCACGTGACCAGCTGTCTGGAGGAACTGAGGACCTAAAGGAGGAACTCTGGTTCTGTGGAGCTCGGAGATAAAAACACCTGAGACCAACAGTAACAAGTCGGGTTCCTTAGGGGAACGTCCCGGGCCTCGGGTTCCTCAGGGGAACG
Organism: Liparis tanakae; assembly: GCA_036178185.1. Classification (NCBI taxonomy): domain Eukaryota; kingdom Metazoa; phylum Chordata; class Actinopteri; order Perciformes; family Liparidae; genus Liparis; species Liparis tanakae. Next base: position 445,043 of record CM070092.1, on the reverse strand, counting down.
TCCCGGGCCCTCGGGTTCTGCCTGGTTTAGCATAACGGTCGTAGCATGAGGAGACTGTTAGCTCAGCTAAGTACAAATATTAGAAGACTCAATTGATTCAATATTATGGTTCTGATGTTCTGTGGCAGATAAAGGTTCTAACAGGACGGTCTGCGGCAGATAAAGGTTCTCTGTGTGGGCAGCAGTGAAACTGGAGCTCTCTGTTTTCGCAGCTCAGACTGAAACTCGACTCCTCCACGTTCTGCACGTTAAAAAGGAAAGAAAAAAGCTGCACTGTCCCTTTAAATCTGTTACGGTAATGAGGTTAGTGAAGAGGTTACCAAGGTGATCAACGAGGCGACCATGATGATCTATAAACAACGTGTCGTAAACCACGCCCCCTCTGCCCCACCTATACGCCACGCCCCCTCTGCCCCACCTGCAGGCCACGCCTCCTGTCCCACCTATACGCCACGCTCCATCTGCCCCACCTGTAGACCACGCCCCCTATGTCCCACCTATACACCACGCCCCCTCTGTCCCACCAATACGCCACGCCACCTCTGAGCCACCTGCAGGCCACGCCCCTCTGTCCCACCTGTAGTCCACGCCCCCTATGTCCCGCCTGTAGGCCACGCCTCTTCCGCCCCAACTATAGGCCCCGCCCCCTCTGCGCGACCTGCAGGCCACGCCCCTCTGACTCACCTCTTTCTCGCAGACCAGCAGCTGGTCTCCCCTCAGGACCACGAAGCGGTTCCTCCAGATCTCTCTGAAGATCCCTTTCCCGCAGAACTTCCGGATCCAGCCGACCTTATCGGGCGGAACGTGCTGCGGCGCAGAGTCCGACGCCCCCTGGACCGGAAACAGGAAACAGGAAGCAGGAAGCTGTCAGGAGCGCCGTCAGAGCATGAATGGACCTCCTCTCTGCAGACAACGTTCCACTGACGCTGTTCTATTGCCGTTGATATATATAATATAATATATGTATGATATATAAGGATGTATATAATATATAGATTATATATAATACAATGTATAATATGTATTTTATCTATATTATATATAATAATGTATTACATATAATATAATAATATATTTATATTTATTTATATGTATATAATAGATATTATTTTATATAAGATATATAATGATATAATATATTCAAAACGTTCTAACTAATTAAACTTTCATTTCAGATTGAAACACGAAAGTCATTTGATCCTCTTTATTAACTTTAACGTTCCTCTTTGTTTTTTAATTTCTTCATAATAACAAAAACGTTTCGACGTCAACAGCGCTCTTATTCTGAAAACCGGAAGTATAGTCTCAAATGCAAGCCGCTTGCGCTTTCAAAGTAAAAGCTTGAATATAATCCTTGAGGCTTTTGTTCCTCGAGCTCCGTGTAACGGGCAGAAAGAGGACCGGGAGCACTCACCCGTTTACCGGAGTGGTTCTTCTTCATTGTGTTGAATTAGACCACTTCACAGCCCGCCGTGTCCCCGCGGAGAGGACCCGGTGAAGCCCCGGTGAAGCCCCGGTGAGGACCCGGTGAGGACCCGGTGAGGACCCGGTGAAGCCCCGGTGAGGACCCGGTGAAGCCCCGGTGAAGCCCGCTCCTCAGCTGTGATCCCGGCTGCTCTCTGCGCGTTGCCGCGCTGCTCCGTGCTGCTGCCGCCGGGCTCCGGTGCGCTCTGACCGGCCAGGAGCCGCTCTCAGAGTCGGTGTCCGGTGTCTCTCTCCCCCCCCCCCCCCCCCCCTCGCTGGCTCAGCGGCTCCTCGGCAGAACAACAGCGCCACTTATCGACCCTATAGATACAATACATATATGATATATTATATACAACCCTCTTTATATATATATAATATGGATATGATTCAGGCCCTGAAGGCCTGAAGAGGGTAAACCCCGACAAGGCCGTGGGGCCTGATGGAGTCCCCCCAAAGTCCTAAAGGTCTGTGGGGAACCACGAGCCGGAGTGTATGCTGACATCTTCAACCGGTCACTATCTCAGGCTGTTGTTCCCCGCGTCTTCAAATCCTCAGTCATCATTCCAGTCCCCAAAAGATCAGACCCACCACCCTGAACGACGTCAGGCCAGAGGCCCTCGCACCAGTCGCCATGAAGTGCCGAGAGAAACCGGTCCTCTCCCACATCGACCACTCGGTCCCGGACAATGTCGACCCTCGACCCCTCCAGTTGGCCTCCCGCCCCGACCGATCGGTGGATGATCGCTCTGCAACACCTGGACAGCCGTAGAACGTAGTCCAGGATGCTCTTCCTGGACTACGTTCTGCCTGTAACACCATCCGCCCGGCAAACTCATCAATGAGCTGACAGACCTCGGCGTCCCAACTCCCACCTGCAGCTGGAGTCTGGACTTTTTGATGGAGAGACCCCAGGTGGTGAGAATGGGAGGTCGGGTGTCTACCGAGCTCACAGTCAGCACAGGACCCCCACAGGGCTGCTGCCTCAGCCCCAAACTATTCACCCTGTACACCCATGACTGCACCTCCACCCAGGACAACACCATCCTCATTAAATATGCCGATGACACCACCAAGCTGGGGCTCATCACAGGGAGCGGGGATGAGTCGGGCTACAGGACCCTGGTGAACAACATCCTGGTCTATGGAGAGGAGAACGACCTCATCCTCAACACAGACAAGACCACGGAGATCATACTGGACTTCAGGAAGAGTCCTCCCCCTCTACAGCCTCTCATCGTCAAATGGACTGAGGTGGTACAGATTCCTGGGAATGCAGGTGACAGCTGACCTGAGCTGGACTGTTCACACCACAGCCACAGGGAAGAGGGCCAGGAAAGGCTCCATTTCATCAGGATGCTCAGGAAGGTCTGAACCGTCGCCCTCTCACCCTGGCCTCCAGAGGACTGAGAGAGCATCCTCACCCAGGCATCACTGTGGGGTATGAAGCACCACCCAGGCATCAGTGTGGGGTATGAAGCACCACCCAGGCAGAGAGGAAGGCTCTGCAGAGTCATCAGGACTGGGAGAGGACCACGGGGACAACTCTTCTGTCCATGGACTCTATGAATGTGCAGCGCTGTCTAAAGAGCAGAGGGAATCACTGGAGACTCACTCCATGCAGCTCCCTCTCTGCTCCACACAAACGCTGCACACACAAGCTGAGACAGCCGGGCGGACAGCATGGCCGCCACAGGACTCTTCAACAGCTTCTTCCCTGTCAGTGCAATACCCCACACAACCTCCACCAACACCTGAACAGCAGATCAAAAGTCCCCTGAGAGGAGGACTGGACTATGAGACGCTGTCATCATGACAGACAGCAGGTTGAAGTACTTCCTGTTCCTCAACCAGAAGTACCGGCCGGTCCCAACATCTTACATTCAGCAGTTTTCTGGCCACAGACCCCGATGGAGGAGGAGGAGGAGGAGGAGGAGGAGGAGGAGGAGACATCAACATATTAAAAGTCATTGTAGCGGCACAATTAGTTTCAAGCTGTTATTTTAAGGTGGAGAAGTGACATAGTGGGGCTTTAATACTGTTAATACTGTAAATGCATACACTTTTCTCACATTTCTATTACTGTTATTATTATTATTATTATTATTATAGTGTGTTTCTTTTGTATCTCTGCTGACTCGGAGAGTCGTGCAAAAACAATTCCGATGTGTCTGGACTGCTGGTCTAGGCACAGACGGCAAATAAAAAACCTTGAACCTTGATATATATATTATATATAAAAAAATATATATATAATATATATATATATTATATATATAAATATGTATAAATATAGGTATATATACATACAAATATATGTATATACAAATATGTATATATATACATACATATATACATATAATATATACATATTATATTTATACATATATAAATATGTATAAATATATGTATGTATGTATGTATATACATATGTATGTATATATATGTATATATATATATATGTATATTCACAGCTGAAAAATACACAAAGTCTAAAAGACGAAGACCTGTCAAACAATGAGGGTCATGTGATCGGTCCTGATCCGGTCCTTATCCGGTCCTGATCCGGTCCTGATCCGGTCCTGATCCGGTCCTGATCCTCACATCTGGATCAGTGTAATCCGGTTCACAGCTGTGGATCTGACCTGGAGTCAGTTTCACTGTGAGCTCATCAAAGTGGGTCAGACTGAGAGGAGGAGGCTGATCAGCTGACTGCCTCGTTATGGACAAACAACGACAACAACAACAACAACAACAACAACAACAACAACAACACCAGCAGCAGCAGCCGGGTCGAGATGCATGGACTCACTCAACGTGTTCCATGTCTTCACGCAACAAGGACTACGTGGAACGCATCAAATCCTTTATTCTGAAAAATACAATCAACCTGTCATCTTCGTCATCATCACCATCATCATCACCATCTTCATCGTCTTCAGAGGTTTTCATGTTACAGACATTTATTTATTTGATCTTTAAGTTTCTGAATCTTATCATAACCCAAACGAACATTTACATATTTAGACTGAAGATACATATAAATATATATGAAGGGGACATGAAGAAGGGATCTAGGGGACATAAAGGGAACATGAAGGGGACATGAAGAAGGGATCTAGGGGACATAAAGGGAACATGAAGGGGACATGAAGGAGCCATGAAGAAGGGAACTAGGGAACATGAAGGGGACATGAAGAAGGGATCTAGGGGACATAAAGGGAACATGAAGGGGACATGAAGAAGGGATCTAGGGGACATAAAGGGAACATGAAGGGGACATGAAGAAGGGATCTAGGGGACATAAAGGGAACATGAAGGGGACATGAAGAAGGGAACTAGGGAACATGAAGGAGCCATGAAGAAGGAAACTAGGGGACATAAAGGGAACATGAAGGAGCCATGAAGAAGGGAACTAGGGGACATAAAGGGAACATGAAGGGGACATGAAGAAGGGATCTAGGGGACATAAAGGGAACATGAAGGGGACATGAAGAAGGGATCTAGGGGACATAAAGGGAACATGAAGGGGACATGAAGAAGGGAACTAGGGAACATGAAGGAGCCATGAAGAAGGGAACTAGGGGACATAAAGGGAACATGAAGGAGCCATGAAGAAGGGAACTAGGGGACATAAAGGGAACATGAAGGAGCCATGAAGAAGGGAACTAGGGGACATAAAGGGAACATGAAGGATCCATGAAGAAGGGAACTAGGGGACATAAAGGGAACATGAAGGGGACATGAAGAAGGGAACTAGGGGACATAAAGGGAACATGAAGGGGACATGAAGAAGGGAACTAGGGGACATAAAGGGAACATGAAGGAGCCATGAAGAAGGGAACTAGGGGACATAAAGGGAACATGAAGGGGACATGAAGAAGGGAACTAGGGGACATAAAGGGAACATGAAGGGGACATGAAGAAGGGATCTAGGGGACATAAAGGGAACATGAAGGGGACATGAAGAAGGGAACTAGGGAACATGAAGGAGCCATGAAGAAGGGAACTAGGGGACATAAAGGGAACATGAAGGAGCCATGAAGAAGGGAACTAGGGGACATAAAGGGAACATGAAGGGGACATGAAGAAGGGAACATGAAGGGAGACATGAAGAAGGGAACTAGGGGACATAAAGGGAACATGAAGGGACACGAAGAAGGGAACTAGGGGACATAAAGGGAACATGAAGGGCACATGAAGAAGGGAACTAGGGGACATAAAGGGAACATGAAGGACATGAAGAAGGAACTAGGAACATGAAGGAGCCATGAAGAAGGGAACTAGGGGACATAAAGGGAACATGAAGGAGCCATGAAGAAGGGAACTAGGGGACATAAAGGGAACATGAAGGGGACATGAAGAAGGGAACTAGGGAACATGAAGGAGCCATGAAGAAGGGAACTAGGGGACATAAAGGGAACATGAAGGAGCCATGAAGAAGGGAACTAGGGGACATAAAGGGAACATGAAGGGGACATGAAGAAGGGATCTAGGGGACATAAAGGGAACATGAAGGGGACATGAAGAAGGGAACTAGGGAACATGAAGGAGCCATGAAGAAGGGAACTAGGGGACATACAGGGAACATGAAGGAGCCATGAAGAAGGGAACTAGGGGACATAAAGGGAACATGAAGGGGACATGAAGAAGGGAACTAGGGGACATAAAGGGAACATGAAGGGGACATGAAGCCCATCCCAGAGGTCAAAGGTCAGCAGGTGTCCTTCAATCCGACCAATCGGGCGCTCTCCTCCCACAGCCTCCTGGCCACCACGTCGTCCCGCCCCTCTGGAGCCGCCTCCTTCTCCGCACAGTCACTGAGGACAACAACAACAACAACAACAACAACAACAACAACAACAAGTCGTGAGCGATGTGTCACAGCATGAAGCCTTCATGTTGTGTCCCAGCTGCTGTCGGGTCCCCACTGGGGCAGGTGGACCATCACACACACACACCTGAAGTAGCGCCCTGATTGGCTGTCCAGCCCCGGCGTCAGGGCGCAGTACAGGGTGGTCTGGCAGCCCTCCCAGGGGGTCTTCATGAGCAGCAGGGAGGGCAGGCTCAGCAGCGCCCCCAGCAGGGGGACCCAGCCCTCCACGTGGCGCCCCAGCTGGGTCCGGATCACGCCCGGGTGGAGACAGAAGGCCGACACGCCGGAGCCTGGGGGGACACGGTCAGGGGGTCCAGGACCCGGGGTCCAGTCAGGAGGGGACCTGTCCCTGAGTCTGTCCCTGAGTCTGTCCTTGAGTCTGTCCCTGAGTCTGTCCCTGAGTCTGTCCCTGAGTCTGTCCTTGAGTCTGTCCCTTTAGTCTGTCCCTGAGTCTGTCCCTTTAGTCTGTCCCTTTAGTCTGTCCCTTTAGTCTGTCCCTTTAGTCTGTCCCTGAGTCTGTCCCTGAGTCTGTCCTTGAGTCTGTCCCTGAGTCTGTCCCTGAGTCTGTCCCTGAGTCTGTCCCTTTAGTCTGTCCCTGAGTCTGTCCCTGAGTCTGTCCCTGAGTCTGTCCCTTTAGTCTGTCCCTTTAGTCTGTCCCTTTAGTCTGTCCCTGAGTCTGTCCCTGAGTCTGTCCCTGAGTCTGTCCCTGAGTCTGTCCCTTTAGTCTGTCCCTTTAGTCTGTCCCTTGAGTCTGTCCCTTTAGCCTGTCCCTTTAGTCTGTCCCTGAGTCTGTCCCTGAGTCTGTCCCTTTAGTCTGTCCCTTTAGTCTGTCCCTTGAGTCTGTCCCTTTAGTCTGTCCCTGAGTCTGTCCCTTTAGTCTGTCCCTTTAGTCTGTCCCTTGAGTCTGTCCCTTTAGTCTGTCCCTTGAGTCTGGCCCTGAGTCTGTCCCTTTAGTCTGTCCCTTTAGTCTGTCCCTTGAGTCTGTCCCTTTAGTCTGTCCCTTTAGTCTGTCCCTGAGTCTGTCCCTGAGTCTGTCCCTTTAGTCTGTCCCTTTAGTCTGTCCCTTTAGTCTGTCCCTGAGTCTGTCCCTGAGTCTGTCCCTGAGTCTGTCCCTGAGTCTGTCCCTTTAGTCTGTCCCTTTAGTCTGTCCCTTGAGTCTGTCCCTTTAGTCTGTCCCTGAGTCTGTCCCTTTAGTCTGTCCCT
>CM070092.1:417500-432500 GCA_036178185.1 Liparis tanakae | reverse complement strand
TGCAGGGGCGCTCGTTGTGCTCAGCCTGTTGCTGCCGGCGGGCGGTGCATGCACACGGTTGTTTCCAAACGCGCCGCGGCTGATGGAGCGGGCAGCAGTAGGTTGTACCGGGTCCACGGCCCGGTTCTGGTCTCACAGGCACCCGGGCTCAGGTCTCACTGGTCTAGCTGGACCGCCTATTGTTTCTGTACCCGCCCGGGGGGAAAGTTCCCTGCAGCCGGGACACGAACCCTTCAGTGGGGAAATAAACACAAAGCGCGGAGAGGAGAGCGCGCAGCGCCCCCTGCGGCCGCAGCACGCACTACACGCCCTGCGTTACACATGTATGACTAGATGACATGATTATAATAACACAGCTCACTACTGCCCTGTGTTACACATATATGACTTTAGTCCAGAGGTCAGAGGTCTTTTGTTTCCACAGCAACATGGAGACCCAGTTGTTTATGGAGTGTGATGAAGAGGAGCTGGAACCATGGCAACAGGTGGATGAAGATGAGGTGAACTTCATGGAGCCAGGTGAGACACACACTCACACGAGTTAGGGCCTAAAAGTATCTGTTTACAAACTTTCACTCAACTCTATTATTGTAAATATTTCTGTTTCTGAACGAGGAGGTTCATGTCTCTCTAGTCTCTTCTATACAGCATGACGTCACCTCTAGTCTCAAGTCTTCTTCTATACAGCATGACGTCACCTCTAGTCTCAAGTCTTCTTCTATACAGCATGACGTCACCTCTAGTTTCAAGTCTTCTTCTATACAGCATGACGTCACCTCTAGTCTCAAGTCTTCTTCTATACAGCATGACGTCACCTCTAGTCTCAAGTCTTCTTCTATACAGCATGACGTCACCTCTAGTCTCAAGTCTTCTTCTATACAGCATGACGTCACCTCTAGTCTCAAGTCTTCTTCTATACAGCATGACGCCACCTCTAGTCTCAAGTCTTCTTCTATACAGCATGACGTCACCTCTAGTCTCAAGTCTTCTTCTATACAGCATGACGCCACCTCTAGTTTCAAGTCTTCTTCTATACAGCATGACGTCACCTCTAGTCTCAAGTCTTCTTCTATACAGCATGACGCCACCTCTAGTCTCAAGTCTTCTTCTATACAGCATGACGTCACCTCTAGTCTCAAGTCTTCTTCTATACAGCATGACGTCACCTCTAGTCTCAAGTCTTCTTCTATACAGCATGACGTCACCTCTAGTCTCAAGTCTTCTTCTATACAGCATGACGTCACCTCTAGTCTCAAGTCTTCTTCTATACAGCATGACGTCACCTCTAGTCTCAAGTCTTCTTCTATACAGCATGACGTCACCTCTAGTCTCAAGTCTTCTTCTATACAGCATGACGTCATCATGTAGGACCTGCTGGTCTGTAGAGTCTACAGGGGGCGCTTTAGGGGCGGGGCTACAGGTGTTTGACCTCCACCTCCCTGTGTTTCTAGTGGAGGATTCTCCATCCCCTCTTCCAGCCTATGAGACTCCACCCCCCAGGACTCCACCAATCACAGCTCAGAAAGGTGTGATTGATTGGTTGATTGATTACTTGGATAATTGATTGGTTGATTGACTCGTTTGGGGCGGGGCTTGACTTTACTTTTCCTCGTCCCTCAGCTCCTCTCATAAAGATCGTCTGCTCCTCTGTGAGGCCAAGTCATCCTCCTCTTCCTCCTCCTCCTCTTCTTCTTCCTCCTCCTCTTCTTCCTACACCTCCTCTTCTTCCTACTCCTCCTCTTCATCCCTCCGTCATCACCTCCGCCCTCTCCCGCCTTGCCCCGTCCTCCAAACTGTCTTTGGCCCCGCCCCCAAGGGCTCAGGCCCCGCCCCTGATAGCTCAGGGCCCGCCCCTCTTCCTGACGCAGACGACAGGCGGGACGTTCCTCCTCCCGGCGGCCCCCGGGACGCGCCACACCACACCCATCCTCCTCACCACACAGGTAACAAAACAAACGCACCTCTCGTTGGTCCGTTCTGTCCTCTCTGTTCTGTCCTCTCATTGGTCCGTTCTGTCTAACAGTCAAATCTAGATTTTTTTTCTATTTATTAAATAAAGCTCATTAAATATAATAATAATTTTAATGTAGATAATAATTTGCAGTTTCTATTGATGTCTTCAAATGCAGCTTTTAATGTCACTATCCCGCATACCAATAGAACACACACACACACACACACATACCCAGCAGGGTAGGAGCTCGTCTCAATGGATCCAAACAGGAAGTAGTTCTTGGATCTGGAGGCGGAGCTTTGATACCAGTTGATCTCTTGTCTCCAACAACAGCAGGTCAGGTGTTCAGCGTCAGGTACCACGGTGATCTGCCAGGTGAGAAATGAGCCAATCAAATGAGGCCGGAGGCGGGCCTTCCTGCTTTACCGCCGACTTCCTGTCTAGACGGGGACGAGCGTGGTGGAACAACACCCCGATATTAATGATCAATCCGGAAGATAACCAGCCAGGCATATGAGGTCACAGTGGGGTCACAGTGGGGTCACAGTGAGGTCATGTGGGATCATGTGAAGTCATGTGGGATCATGTGAGGTCACGTGGGGTCATGTGAGGTCATGTGGGGTCATGTGAGGTCACGTGGGGTCATGTGAGGTCATGTGAGGTCACGTGGGGTCATGTGAGGTCATGTGGGGTCACAGTGAGGTCATGTGAGGTCACGTGAGGTCATGTGAGGTCATGTGGGATCATGTGAGGTCATGTGAGGTCACAGTGGGGTCACAGTGAGGTCATGTGGGATCATGTGAGGTCATGTGGGGTCATGTGGGGTCACAGTGGGGTCACAGTGAGGTCATGTGGGATCATGTGAAGTCATGTGGGATCATGTGAGGTCACAGTGGGGTCATGTGGGGTCATGTGGGATCATGTGAGGTCATGTGGGGTCATGTGAGGTCATGTGAGGTCATGTGGGATCATGTGAGGTCATGTGAGGTCATGTGGGGTCATGTGAGGTCATGTGGGGTCATGTGGGATCATGTGAGGTCACAGTGAGGTCATGTGAGGTCATGTGGGATCATGTGAAGTTATGTGAGGTCATGTGAGGTCATGTGAAGTCATGTGAAGTCATGTGAGGTCATGTGAAGTTATGTGAGGTCATGTGGGATCATGCAAGGTCATGTGGGGTCACGTGAGGTCACGTGAGGTCATGTGAGGTCACGTGAGGTCATGTGGGATCATGCAAGGTCATGTGAGGTCATGTGAGGTCACGTGAGGTCACGTGGGGTCATGTGAGGTCACGTGGGGTCATGTGAGGTCACGTGGGGTCATGTGAGGTCACGTGAGGTCATGTGGGATCATGTGAGGTCATGTGGGATCATGCAAGGTCATGTGGGGTCACGTGAGGTCATGTGGGGTCATGTGAGGTCACGTGGGGTCACGTGGGGTCATGTGAGGTCATGTGGGGTCATGTGAGGTCATGTGGGGTCATGTGAGGTCATGTGGGATCATGTGGGATCACGCGGGGTCATGCAAGGTCACGCAAGGTCATGTGAGATCATGTGGGGTCATGTGAGGTCATGTGAGGTCATGTGGGGTCATGTGGGGTCATGCGAGGTCATGCGAGTTCATGCGGGGTCATGTGGGGTCATGTGAGGTCACGTGAGGTCACGTGAGGTCATGTGAGGTCATGTGGGGTCATTTGGGGTCATGTGAGGTCATGTGGGGTCATGTGGGGTCATGTGAGGTCATGTGAGGTCATGTGGGGTCATGTGTCTCCTGCAGGGCTTCCCGGTGATGAACCGCGGCGCTCCTCTGCTGCTCAACCTGCAGCCGGGTCAGACGGTCCAGCCCCTCACCCTGATCCAGTGTAGGACTCTAATCAATACCTAATCAATGAGATGACCTCGTCATGGATCGGGCCGCTCATCACTGCCCCCCTCCTCTCCACAGCGCCATCTCTGGGTCAGCTGATCCGGCCCAGTGTGGGCGTGTCCCAGGGCCAGGTGGTCCAGAATAGACTAGGCCCCGCCCCCTCTCGAGGCTCCGCCTTCACCGCCATGCAGCTGCCCGCCACGCTGAGCTTCCGCCCCGACACGCCGGGACCCGGTCCGTCACGCCTCGTCTGATCACGGCCCACTGATTCCTGAGGTATTGATTATTGATTTGCTCTCCTCCAGTTAACCTTCAGGCGACCCAGGTGGGCGGAGCCACCGCCCTGAAGCTGGCGGTTTCCCCCGCCCTCCCTTCTGGATCGGCCAATGGCGTCACCGGGATCTTCAGCAGCGGTACGAGACGTTATTGATTAGATGACGATCGGTTACTCGGTTAAACCAGTTTGAATCAAACTGGTTTGAATCAAACTGGTTTAACTTGTCAATGATCAGAACTTGTGGGCGGGGCCAATGAGGATCACCTGTCGACACCCGGTCCAAACGCCCACCTGTGTCCCGCAGCTCCTGGCCCCGCCCCCTCGCCCCCCCCCCTGCCGACCTCCGCCCCCCCCCGGGTGGTGATGACCGTGGAGGAGTTCTACTACGGGACCTCTGAGGGGGACCCGGCTCTGAGGAAGCCCCTCCCCCTGGGGACCAAGACCGCCACCTTCACCTGCCAGGTCTGCCCGTACCTGGCCGAGAACAACCTGAGGTGGGTCCCCGAGCACCCGGGGCCCGTAGACCACGAGGCCCGTAGACGCCTGAACATACCTGAGCACCTGTACAAACTTGAGGTGTGTGTGTGTGTGTGTGTGTGTGTGTGTGTGTGTGTGTGTGTGTGTGTGTGTGTGTGTGTGTGTGTGTGTGTGTGTGTGTGTGTGTGTGTGTGTGTGTGTGTGTGTGTGTGTGTGTGTGTGTGTGTGTGTGTGTGTGTGTGTGTGTGTGTGTGTGTAGGTTGATGCAGCACATGCTCCTCCACTCTGAGCTGGGGGGGGGGGCAGCAGGAGACCTGAGGACCGTCTGTAGCTTCTGTTTCCGTCAGTTCTCGTCTCCGGACCAGCTGCTGGGCCACGAGGACCAGGTGCACGGCCCCGCCCGCTCCACTTGTAAGACACACACACACACACACACACACACACGGCCCCGCCCGCTCCACCTGTAGGACACACCTGTCTCACCTGTCCCCAGGTGTCTGTCGTATCTGTGAGTGGGCCTTTGAGAGTGAGCCGGCCTTCCTGAACCACATGAAGTCCAACCACAAACCCGGAGAGATGCCCTACGTCTGCCAGGTGAGTTTGACCCCTGACCCCCCCCCGTGTGCTGGCGGCGGCCTCGTTAACCCAGGTGCGTCCCTCAGGTGTGCTCCTACCGCTCGTCCTTCTCCGGCGACATCGTGCAGCACTTCTCCAGCTTCCACAAAGACTCTCGCTTCCTCCTGTGTCTGTTCTGCCTGAAGGTCACGAGGAACGCCGACAGCTACCAGCAGCACCTGCTGAGGCACCAGGTACACACACACACACACACACACACACACACACACACACACACACACACACACACACACACACACACACACACAGCTACCAGCAGCACCTGCTGAGGCACCAGGTACACACACACACTCACTCTCACACTCTCTCACACACTCACACACACTCTCACACTCACTCACTCACACACACACTCACTCACACACACACTCCCTCTCCTCAGGTGGACCAGGCCTTCCATTGCAACAGGTGTCGTCTTCAGTTCATCTACCTGAAGGACAAGATGCAGCACAAGCTGGAGAACCATCGCAGCTTCCGCCGCCCCGCCAAGCTGGAGGGGCTGCCCCCGGGGTCAAAGGTCAGCTCCTTAGCAACGCCCACTCGCTGATGTCAAGCCCCGCCCCCGTGGGTCCGTTCTCATTGTCGTGTCTCCAGGTGACCATCAGGACTTATGGGAAGATCAGGCCTTTGACACTCGCGGGGGGGCGGCTGGTCCCAAGCCCCGCCCCCCTGGTCCAGCCTATCAGCATCAAGAGTAGCCTCAACAAGTCAGCCCGCTCCCCCACCAAGAGGCCGGTCAGCAGCAGGTGAGACCACTAGTCATCAGGTGAGACCACTAGTCAGCAGGTGAGACCACTAGTCAGCAGGTGAGACCACTAGTCATCAGCAGGTGAGACCACTAGTCATCAGGTGAGACCACTAGTCAGCAGGTGAGACCACTAGTCAGCAGGTGAGACCACTAGTCATCAGCAGGTGAGACCACTAGTCATCAGGTGAGACCACTAGTCATCAGGTGAGACCACTAGTCATCAGCAGGTGAGACCACTAGTCATCAGGTGAGACCACTAGTCATCAGGTGAGACCACTAGTCATCAGGTGAGACCACTAGTCAGCAGGTGAGACCACTAGTCAGCAGGTGAGACCACTAGTCAGCAGGTGAGACCACTAGTCAGCAGGTGAGACCACTAGTCATCAGCAGGTGAGACCACTAGTCATCAGCAGGTGAGACCACTAGTCATCAGGTGAGACCACTAGTCATCAGCAGGTGAGACCACTAGTCATCAGGTGAGACCACTAGTCATCAGGTGAGACCACTAGTCAGCAGGTGAGACCACTAGTCATCAGGTGAGACCACTAGTCATCAGGTGAGACCACTAGTCATCAGCAGGTGAGACCACTAGTCATCAGCAGGTGAGACCACTAGTCATCAGCAGGTGAGACCACTAGTCATCAGGTGAGACCACTAGTCATCAGGTGAGACCACTAGTCATCAGCAGGTGAGACCACTAGTCATCAGGTGAGACCACTAGTCATCAGGTGAGACCACTAGTCATCAGCAGGTGAGACCACTAGTCATCAGGTGAGACCACTAGTCATCAGGTGAGACCACTAGTCATCAGCAGGTGAGACCACTAGTCATCAGGTGAGACCACTAGTCAGCAGGTGAGACCACTAGTCATCAGCAGGTGAGACCACTAGTCATCAGGTGAGACCACTAGTCATCAGGTGAGACCACTAGTCATCAGGTGAGACCACTAGTCATCAGGTGAGACCACTAGTCATCAGGTGAGACCACTAGTCATCAGGTGAGACCACTAGTCATCAGCAGGTGAGACCACTAGTCATCAGGTGAGACCACTAGTCAGCAGGTGAGACCACTAGTCATCAGGTGAGACCACTAGTCATCAGGTGAGACCACTAGTCATCAGCAGGTGAGACCACTAGTCATCAGGTGAGACCACTAGTCATCAGGTGAGACCACTAGTCATCAGGTGAGACCACTAGTCATCAGGTGAGACCACTAGTCATCAGCAGGTGAGACCACTAGTCATCAGGTGAGACCACTAGTCATCAGGTGAGACCACTAGTCATCAGGTGAGACCACTAGTCATCAGGTGAGACCACTAGTCAGCAGGTGAGACCACTAGTCATCAGGTGAGACCACTAGTCATCAGGTGAGACCACTAGTCATCAGGTGAGACCACTAGTCATCAGGTGAGACCACTAGTCAGCAGGTGAGACCACTAGTCAGCAGGTGAGACCACTAGTCAGCAGGTGAGACCACTAGTCAGCAGGTGAGACCACTAGTCAGCAGGTGAGACCACTAGTCAGCAGGTGAGACCACTAGTCAGCAGGTGAGACAACTAGTTAGCAGGTGAGACAACTAGTCATCAGCAGGTGAGACCACTAGTCAGCAGGTGAGACAACTAGTCAGCAGGTGAGACAACTAGTCAGCAGGTGAGACAACTAGTCAGCAGGTGAGACAACTAGTCATCAGCAGGTGAGACCACTAGTCATCAGGTGAGACCACTAGTCATCAGGTGAGACCACTAGTCATCAGGTGAGACCACTAGTCAGCAGGTGAGACCACTAGTCAGCAGGTGAGACCACTAGTCAGCAGGTGAGACCACTAGTCATCAGGTGAGACCACTAGTCATCAGGTGAGACCACTAGTCATCAGGTGAGACCACTAGTCATCAGGTGAGACCACTAGTCATCAGGTGAGACCACTAGTCATCAGGTGAGACCACTAGTCATCAGGTGAGACCACTAGTCATCAGCAGGTGAGACCACTAGTCATCAGGTGAGACCACTAGTCATCAGCAGGTGAGACCACTAGTCAGCAGGTGGGACAACTAGTCAGCAGGTGGGACAACTAGTCAGCAGGTGAGACAACTAGTCATCAGCAGGTGAGACCACTAGTCATCAGCAGGTGAGACCACTAGTCAGCAGGTGAGACCACTAGTCATCAGGTGAGACCACTAGTCATCAGGTGAGACCACTAGTCAGCAGGTGAGACCACTAGTCAGCAGGTGAGACCACTAGTCAGCAGGTGAGACCACTAGTCAGCAGGTGAGACCACTAGTCAGCAGGTGAGACAACTAGTTAGCAGGTGAGACAACTAGTCATCAGCAGGTGAGACCACTAGTCAGCAGGTGAGACAACTAGTCAGCAGGTGAGACAACTAGTCATCAGCAGGTGAGACCACTAGTCAGCAGGTGGGACAACTAGTCATCAGCAGGTGGGACAACTAGTCATCAGCTGAGACCACTAGTCATCAGGTGAGACCACTAGTCATCAGGTGAGACCACTAGTCATCAGGTGAGACCACTAGTCATCAGGTGAGACCACTAGTCATCAGGTGAGACCACTAGTCATCAGCTGAGACCACTAGTCAGCAGGTGAGACCACTAGTCATCAGGTGAGACCACTAGTCATCAGGTGAGACCACTAGTCATCAGGTGAGACCACTAGTCATCAGCTGAGACCACTAGTCATCAGCTGAGACCACTAGTCATCAGGTGAGACCACTAGTCATCAGGTGAGACCACTAGTCATCAGGTGAGACCACTAGTCATCAGCTGAGACCACTAGTCAGCAGGTGAGACCACTAGTCATCAGGTGAGACCACTAGTCATCAGCTGAGACCACTAGTCAGCAGGTGAGACCACTAGTCATCAGGTGAGACCACTAGTCATCAGGTGAGACCACTAGTCATCAGGTGAGACCACTAGTCATCAGGTGAGACCACTAGTCATCAGGTGAGACCACTAGTCATCAGCTGAGACCACTAGTCATCAGGTGAGACCACTAGTCATCAGCTGAGACCACTAGTCACTAGCAGGTGTTCTCTCCGCAGGTGTTGGGGCGCGGCCCCCAGGTGTGTGGAGTGTGGGTCCCGGGTCCTGGACTTCGGGGCCCACTACCCGAGCCACGCCCGCTGCCTGCTGTGCTCCTACAGCAGCTGCTGCTCCCGGGCCTACGCGGCCCACATGATCCAGTAAGAGCTCACCTGACAGGTGGAGCAGGCTGTTCACACCTGGAGCTGCAAGAGATACACACACACTGTCCATTCACTCGATGCTGCTCTGATTGTTGTTTTTTTTGTTGTTGTTGTTTTCAGTCACCACGTCCCGCAGTCCAAAGACAAAGTTGTTCCTCTGCACAGACTGCCTCCTCCATGGTGAGAGCTGCTGTTACTCAGTCTGGCCAGCAGGGGGCGATCCTCACCTGAAACGTCATCAGATGTTATTGAATGAGTCCTGTCGTCTGTGTGTAGTCACTCTCCCCCTGTCCTCAGCGTGTTCCTGCTGCAGTGTTCTCACTGTGGCTTCAGCTCTCACACTGCAGACCACATGGCTGCTCACCTGGTGAGGAACCCGGAGCACCACAGCGCCACCTGTCAGGCCCGGAGTAAGAGACACACACACACACACACACGCATGGACACAGATACAGATACATAGACACGCACACAGAGACATACACACACGGAGACATACACACACACACAGACACACACACACACGCAGAGACACTCCCCTGCATACATGTTCATAATAGTAATGTTCAACCTGTGCAAAGCAAAATGAGCAAATACACGACCAGTCAACGGTTTGTCACCCAGACGATTTATTTATTTATTTAAAATATTAATGTTGTGCTTCAAACTTGTCGCTCAAAGGAAGGCCCCACCTGTAGTACCACTGCCGCCCACTAGAGGGGAGCGCCCCACCTGTAGTACCACTGCCGCCCACTAGAGGGGAGCGCCCCACCTGTAGTACCACTGCCGCCCACTAGAGGGGCACGCCCCACCTGTAGTACCACTGCCGCCCACTAGAGGGGCACGCCCCACCTGTAGTACCACTACGCCCCACTAGAGGGACACGCCCCACCTGTAGTACCACTGCCGCCCACTAGAGGGGCACGCCCCACCTGTAGTACCACTGCCGCCCACTAGAGGGGCACGCCCCCTGATATGTTGCGTGTCCTCGCCTCAGGCCTCGCTGAACGTGACCTCCAGCTCTGCCCCAGTGAAGAGCCTCAGCCTTCAGAAGAGGGAGAACCGGTCCAGAAGCAGGACTTGCTGGATCCGTCCTGGACTTCAGCGGATCGTTGGACTCGACCTTCAGAGTGCGACTGCTCTGACTCCAGCATCGCCTCCTTCGAGCAGAGCGCCGGGCCGCATCATTTCCTGTCCAAGAACGCCGACGCCATTGACTTCTTCCACCTGCTCTTCCCTTCGGAGCTCATGGAGCTGATCGCCAACGAGACCAACGCCCACGCCAAGACCAGCCGTTTCCTTGGCTACGGTTACTCGGACTGGGTGCCCGCCACCATCCACGAGATCAAAGGTTTCATCGGCCTGGTGGTTCTCATGGGGGTCCAGAACCTCTCCGACCCGTCTCACTACTGGTCCTGGAGTCACTACGACAACAGCTACACCTTCTGCCGCGCCATGAGCTTCCAGCGCTTCAGGCAGATCGCCGCCAACATCCGCATGGGCAGCTTCACCACGGCCGAGTTTCGTGGAACCGGCGACCCCGGCGACCCGCTGCACATCTTCAGGCCGATGCTGAACATTCTGGGAGGAGCCGCGTGGGACGCCTATCGACCCAACTGCTGCCTGGCCGTGGACCGGGCGCCGCTGCCCGGCCCGGAGGGGGGCGGCTGCGATCCAAAGGCCCGGCCTCAGGTGTGGCTGCTCTGCGATTCCAAATCTGGCTACTGCCACCGCTTCTTCCTCCAGGTGGGAGAGCAGCCGGGCCCGGAGCAAGGCTTCACCGTGGTGCCGCCGCTGGTGAAGCATCTGGAGGACAAACACCACCAGCTCTACCTGGCCAGCTCGCTGGCCTCGGTCCCCCTCATGCAGCAGCTCCTGGACCAGGGCATCTACGCCTCCAGCTCCTTCCCCCCACTCAGCCGCGTCCTGCCCAGAGCGCTGTGGGAGGACGGCTGCCTGGACAAACCGGGGGACTTCCTGCAGAGACAGCTTGGGCCCCTGTTGGCCACCCGCTGGAGGGACACCAAAGAGATGGGCTGCCTGTCCACCAATGCGGACCCGGGTGAACAGGACACCGTGTGGAGGAGGTCTCAGACCAAAGTGGGCGGGCTGGACCCCATCGACCGCCCCATGGCCTTCTGCCTCCTGCAGGAGAACATGCGAGGGGTCGACATCTGCAAGCAGCTGCTGGCCTGCAACCCGCTGGGAGGAATCCCCCAGGACCGGCACTGGCGCGGCCTCTTCTGGTTCCTGGTCAACCTGAGCATCGTCAACGCCTTCATCGTGCTGCGGGAGAGCCGCAAGGAGAACCCGCCGAGCTGGGTGCAGGACGGCCTCTTCACTCAGGTCAACTTTCGCAAGCGTTTGGGCAACCAGCTCGCCAAGTGTGCTCAGAACGGCTCCGAGTCCACGGAGGTCGCCGGCTCCCGCGGGATGCGGCCGAGGCCCGACGAAGTAGCGGTGAAAGAGAGACACCGGATGGGGAGGGTCAGCAGCACCTCCAAGAGGTGCAGGACCTGCCACCTGAAGAACCTCCGGCGCGAGAGCGTGTCCGGCTGCACGGCGTGCCGAGCCAACCTGTGCAGGCAGCCCAGCTGCTTCTGGGACTTCCACGGCCTGGCGCCCGCCAGCAGAGGTCAGGAGGGCACGTCTGCTTCTTGCTTGTTGTGATGTTTGTACACAATTAACGATGCATGTTTGATGATTACAGGGTCAACAAGAGTTGGATTCATCAAGGACAGAATAAGGTAATGTGTGACATCCTAGAGTGTTGTTGTTGTTGTTGTGCTTTCCTCTGGGCAATAATCGAACGTCTGGCTCTCTTGTAGCGGAGAAATAACGTTTGAGGACGACGTGGAGGGAGCGATGCCGCCTGTGGAGGACATGGACGACTCTGACAATGAGCTGGAGGACATCGATGATGACGAAGATGTGCCGGAATTCATCAATGAAGAGAAAGTACCGATGTCTCGCCTGCCGCCAACAACAGCGGCGCCCGGCCGGCCCCACCCGGCGCCGGCCTGTAAGGAGCGTGGCGCCTCCCTCAACGCCAGGCAGCTCCGGATCGCCCTCTTCGCTCTGTGCGAAGGACTCCGCCAAGCCTCCAGGTTCTTCGTCACTGAGCCGCCGCTCATCCGGTCCTGGCTGAAGGACGCCAGGAGGCGCCTGAAGTCCAGCGAGCGAGAGCAGAAGTGGGACGCCAACGGCGGGGACCTGATGGTGGCCTGGGTGCTGTCCATGCGGGAGCAGCAGCTGCCCATCACCGAGAGCAACCTCTTCCACAAAGCCTCCACCCTGAAGAAGAAGGGCGGCTTCAGCGACTCCTTCCGCATCTCCTACGACTGGGCGGTGGGCTTCATGCTGCGGCACCGCCTGGGCTTCCGGAGCAGCGGCCGGGCGGCCACGCTGGCCCACGCGCTGCCGCTCTCCCTGGAGGCCAAGATCAAGGCCTTCAGGGAGTTCACGCAGAAGGTCATCCGGGTCCACGAGCTGCCGGAAGGCGCCGTGGCCGCCATGGACGAGTTGTGTCTCTTTGTGGATCTGAGGTTTGTTCAGGACAAGTCGCGCTGCTCCGAGGCGCTGCAGCTCACAGGCTCCTTACCTCTGGTCACCGTGTACCTGGCGGTGCTGGCCGACGGCACCATGCTGCCGTCTCTGGTGCTGGCCAACCGGCAGCTGGCCCACAAAGTCCTGCCCGACTTCATCCTGCTGGAGACCGGACCGGAGAAGCTGTTGGTCGAAGAAACCTTGAATCTGTGGACCAACAAGGTGTGGCTGAAGCACCTGGCCGGGCCGAGCGGGCCCAGCAAGTCCCTGCTGGTCTTGGATCGGCACCGGGAGCACACGGGAGACGCGTTCCTGGCGGCCGTCAGCGGATCGGGGACGCTGCCGGCCGTGATCCCCGGAGGCGACTCCTTCCGGCTTCAGCCCCTGGAGATGTGCATGAAGCCGGTTCTGCAGCGCTTCCTGTTGTCGCGCTGGGCCCAGTTCACCAGAGGAGCCCCCGCGGAGCTGCAGGAGGCGGCGCCCCTCCGGCTGCAGGCCACCGTGGCCCAGCTGCTGGTGGACTGGGCCGTGGAGGCCCTGGCGCAGCTCAACAAGCTGCCGCAGCTGTGGAGGGAGTCGTTCCGCCTGACGGGCCTCCTGCCGGGGCGCGGGGCGCAGGAGCCCGCCGCCGGGCCGGAGCAGATCCAGGCCGACTTCCTGAAGACCCTCACGGAGACGCTGCTGGGTCCGGAGGCTCTGGAGGCCGACTACTCTGAGCTGCTGGAGCTGGAAGACAAGGAGGACACGGAGGAGGAGCCAGGAGAAGGGAAGGAGGCATCAGAGGAGAAAGAAGGAGAAGGGAAGGAGGCATCAGAGGAGAAAGAAGGAGAAGGGAAGGAGGCATCAGAGGAGAAAGAAGGAGAAGGGAAGGAGGCATCAGAGGAGAAAGAAGGAGAAGGGAAGGAGGCATCAGAGGAGAAAAAAGGGAAGGAGGCAACAGAGGAGAAAAAAGGAAAGGAGGTGAAAAAGGAGAGGGAGGAGATTGAGGAAGGGAAGGAAGGAAAGAAGGAGGGTAGACCAGGGAACACAAAGAATGAAACAATCAAAGGTGAAGAAGAAAGGAAGAAGACAGATGAGAACATGAAAAAAGAAGTTGAGAAGCTAGAGGACGACAGTGGGGAGGAAGGAAAGGAGACAGAGGAGGACAGCAAGGAAGTGAGCAAGGAGAGGCGAGAGACCAGGATAGTGATCGGAGAGGAAGTCGGTGACGAGTGGAAGATAAAGAGCCGAGCCGACGGCCTGAAGGAGAGCTGAGGCCAAGACCACACCTGGCACAGGTGACCCCGACAGGTGACCCGGACGGGTGACCCCGATGGGTGACCCCGACGGGTGTCCCCGACGGGTGTCCCCGACAGGTGATACCCCAGATATCTGAGGTCTCTATTGTACATCTGAGGACACTAGTGGACAGATGAGGACACTAGTGGACAACTGAGGACACTAGTGGACACCTGTTTGTGTGGCGGCCAATCGGCTTCCAGGACAAGAGGTTAATGTGAACGTGTTGGGTCATGTGACCAGAACCTGGACCTGAATAATCTGATGGATGTTGTGGTGATGATGATGATGATGATGATGATGATGATGATGATGATGATGGATTGTTCTTCCTCATTATTAAAATACAAACAACTTCAGGTTTGGATTCTTTTCTTTTTAAGATATTGTCTATGTTTCATGTGTTAAAGCACTAATATATATATATATATATATATATATATATATATATGCAATATTTATACATATATATATTGCGTATATATATTTATATATATACATATAATTACTTGAATATATATATTGCCTATATATAGGCAATATATATGTTATAGATTTATTCTATATATACATTTATTGCATATATAATATATATATATATCTTAAAGATAGTTCTGTTTTGTTTGGACATTGTTTACCAAGTATGGACATGTAAGCCCCGCCCCCTCTCCTCTGATTGGCTGTGTCCCGATCTGCCCGCAGTATGACTCCTCCCTCCCGGTTTTACTCCCTGGTCTGAGAGAATCCAGACCGACTGACAGAACCTGCAGGATCTGACCCAGACCAGGACCTCCAGACCAGGACCTCCAGACCAGGACCTCAACCATGGGTGAGTCCTCTTTTATCTCCCGAGTCATCTCTCTCTTCCCCCCCCCCCCCCTCTCTCCCTCGCCCTCTCTCCCCCCTCTATTTCTCTCTCTCTCTCCCCCTCTATTTCTCTCTCTCTCTCCCCAACTATTTCTCTCTCTCCCTCTCTCTCTTCCCTCTATTTCTCTCTCCCTCCCTCTCTCTCCCTCTATTTCT
>CM070092.1:342500-412500 GCA_036178185.1 Liparis tanakae | reverse complement strand
AGAAAATCCTGTTAGGAGGAGGATGGAGGGGGGGGGGGGAGCAGGAGGAGGTTCATCCTGAGTTCATCTGAGGAACGTTCTAGCAGCTGTTCTCTGGGGCGAGGAATGTGTCTCTGATGTCTGATAAATAATCAGAACTCGTGAACTGAGACGTTGGAGATTTGGAGCATTTCCTGAGACGCGTTACCGCCCTGAGAGGGAGGGAGTGCACAAGAGTTCCTGCGAGTGCACGAGAGTTCCTGCGAGTGCACGTGAGTTCCTGCGAGTGCACGTGAGTTCCTGCGAGTGCACGTGAGCGTGCCCCTCGTTATCTCTCTGCTCTCAGGGCGGTTACAGCTGATAACGCCGTCTAAGGAATCTCCTCATTCCGGTTCCCCCTTAAGTAAACACCGTTAGCTGCATGAGCACGTTAGCTTGGTAGCACGTCAGGGCCACGAGCAGTGAACAGGAAGGGGCATGTCAGGACCCAGACCCGGCCTGTGGTTCCAGGTGGTGGAGCCGGTGGACGTGTTCTGGAAGTGCGGCCTGGCGAACCCTCACACCTCCCACTGCCTGGCCAACGGTCAGATCATGATCAGCTGCATCGGAGACCCGTCTGGCAACGGCAAAGGTGAGGCGCCCCTCTCTGCTGGCGGCCGCAGCGCCCCCTGCTGGACGGGTTCATTGTGACCCCCCCCCCCCCCCCCAGGTGGCTTCGTCCTGCTGGACGGCGAGACGTTCGAGGTGGTCGGTAACTGGGAGCACCCGGGGGAGGCGGCGCCCTTTGGATACGACTTCTGGTACCAACCCCGACACAACGTGATGATCAGCACCGAATGGGGGGCGCCCAAAGCCCTGGCCAACGGGTTCAACCTGGATCACGTCAAAGAAGGCGAGGAGAGGGGGAACCCCCCACACGTCCTCGTCCCTCTTCCCCGTGGCGGGGAGCGATGACGCTGTGTGCGTTGCAGGACTCTACGGCCGCTGCATCCACGTCTGGGACTGGACCACACGCAGGAAGCTGCAGACCCTGGACCTGGGCGAGGAGGGCGCCATTCCCCTGGAGATCCGCTTCCTCCACGACCCCGAGGCCGCGGAGGGCTACGTGGGATGTGCTCTACGTTCTGTCGTCTTCAGGTTCTACAAAACACCAGTCAGTACCCCACAGGGTTCTAGATCCAAGGCTGTAGTCAGTACCACAGGGTTCTAGATCCAAGGCTGTAGTCAGTACCCCACAGGGTTCTAGATCCAAGGCTGTAGTCAGTACCACAGGGTTCTAGATCCAAGGCTGTAGTCAGTACCACAGGGTTCTAGATCCAAGGCTGTAGTCAGTACCCCACAGGGTTCTAGATCCAAGGCTGTAGTCAGTACCACAGGGTTCTAGATCCAAGGCTGTAGTCAGTACCCCAGGGTTCTAGATCCAAGGCTGTAGTCAGTACCACAGGGTTCTAGATCCAAGGCTGTAGTCAGTACCCCACAGGGTTCTAGATCCAAGGCTGTAGTCAGTACCCCAGGGTTCTAGATCCAAGGCTGTAGTTAGTACCCCCCAGGGTTCTAGATCCAAGGCTGTAGTCAGTACCAAAGGGGTCTAGATCCAAGGCTGTAGTCAGTACCCCCCAGGGTTCTAGATCCAAGGCTGTAATCAGTACCCCACAGGGTTCTAGATCCAAGGCTGTAGTCAGTACCCCACAGGGTTCTAGATCCAAGGCTGTAGTCAGTACCAAAGGGGTCTAGATCCAAGGCTGTAGTCAGTACCCCCCAGGGTTCTAGATCCAAGGCTGTAGTCAGTACCACAGGGTTCTAGATCCAAGGCTGTAGTCAGTACCCCACAGGGTTCTAGATCCAAGGCTGTAGTCAGTACCAAAGGGGTCTAGATCCAAGGCTGTAGTCA
Source organism: Liparis tanakae (assembly GCA_036178185.1). Taxonomy (NCBI): domain Eukaryota; kingdom Metazoa; phylum Chordata; class Actinopteri; order Perciformes; family Liparidae; genus Liparis; species Liparis tanakae. Next base: position 410,630 of record CM070092.1, on the reverse strand, counting down.
GTACCCCCCAGGGTTCTAGATCCAAGGCTGTAGTCAGTATCACAGGGTTCTAGATCCAAGGCTGTAGTCAGTACCCCACAGGGTTCTAGATCCAAGGCTGTAGTCAGTACCAAAGGGGTCTAGATCCAAGGCTGTAGTCAGTACCCCCCAGGGTTCTAGATCCAAGGCTGTAGTCAGTACCCCACAGGGTTCTAGATCCAAGGCTGTAGTCAGTACCACACAGGGTTCTAGATCCAAGTCTGTAGTCAGTACCAAAGGGGTCTAGATCCAAGGCTGTAGTCAGTACCCCCCAGGGTTCTAGATCCAAGGCTGTAGTCAGTATCACAGGGTTCTAGATCCAAGGCTGTAGTCAGTACCCCACAGGGTTCTAGATCCAAGGCTGTAGTCAGTACCAAGGGTTCTAGATCCAAGGCTGTAGTCAGTACCCCAGGGTTCTAGATCCAAGGCTGTAGTCAGTACCACAGGGTTCTAGATCCAAGGCTGTAGTCAGTACCCCACAGGGTTCTAGATCCAAGGCTGTAGTCAGTACCCCACAGGGTTCTAGATCCAAGGTTGTAGTCAGTACCCCAGGGTTCTAGATCCAAGGCTCTAGTCAGTACCCCAGGGTTCTAGATCCAAGGCTGTAGTCAGTACCCCACAAGGTTCTAGATCCAAGGCTGTAGTCAGTACCCCACAGGGTTCTAGATCCAAGGCTGTAGTCAGTACCCCACAGGGTTCTAGATCCAAGGTTGTAGTCAGTACCAAAGGGGTCTAGATCCAAGGCTGTAGTCAGTACCCCACAGGGTTCTAGATCCAAGGCTGTAGTCAGTATCACAGGGTTCTAGATCCAAGGCTGTAGTCAGTACCCCACAGGGTTCTAGATCCAAGGCTGTAGTCAGTACCAAAGGGGTCTAGATCCAAGGCTGTAGTCAGTACCCCCAGGGTTCTAGATCCAAGGCTGTAGTCAGTATCACAGGGTTCTAGATCCAAGGCTGTAGTCAGTACCCACAGGGTTCTAGATCCAAGGCTGTAGTCAGTACCAAGGGTCTTGATCCAAGGCTGTAGTCAGTACCCCCCAGGGTTCTAGATCCAAGGCTGTAGTCAGTATCACAGGGTTCTAGATCCAAGGCTGTAGTCAGTACCCCACAGGGTTCTAGATCCAAGGCTGTAGTCAGTACCAAAGGGGTCTAGATCCAAGGCTGTAGTCAGTACCCCAGGGTTCTAGATCCAAGGCTGTAGTCAGTACCACAGGGTTCTAGACCCAAGGCTGTAGCTACCACAGGGTTCTAGATCCAAGGCTGTAGTCAGTACCCCACAGGGTTCTAGATCCAAGGTTGTAGTCAGTACCCCAGGGTTCTAGATCCAAGGCTCTAGTCAGTACCAAAGGGTTCTAGATCCAAGGCTGTAGTCAGTACCCCACAGGGTTCTAGATCCAAGGCTGTAGTCAGTATCACAGGGTTCTAGATCCAAGGCTGTAGTCAGTACCCCACAGGGTTCTAGATCCAAGGCTGTAGTCAGTACCAAAGGGGTCTAGATCCAAGGCTGTAGTCAGTACCCCCCAGGGTTCTAGATCCAAGGCTGTAGTCAGTACCCCACAGGGTTCTAGATCCAAGGCTGTAGTCAGTACCCCACAGGGTTCTAGATCCAAGGCTGTAGTCAGTACCAAAGGGGTCTTGATCCAAGGCTGTAGTCAGTACCCCCCAGGGTTCTAGATCCAAGGCTGTAGTCAGTATCACAGGGTTCTAGATCCAAGGCTGTAGTCAGTACCCCACAGGGTTCTAGATCCAAGGCTGTAGTCAGTACCAAAGGGGTCTAGATCCAAGGCTGTAGTCAGTACCCCCCAGGGTTCTAGATCCAAGGCTGTAGTCGGTACCACAGGGTTCTAGATCCAAGGCTGTAGTCAGTACCACAGGGTTCTAGATCCAAGGCTGTAGTCAGTACCCCACAGGGTTCTAGATCCAAGGTTGTAGTCAGTACCCCAGGGTTCTAGATCCAAGGCTCTAGTCAGTACCCCAGGGTTCTAGATCCAAGGCTGTAGTCAGTACCCCACAAGGTTCTAGATCCAAGGCTGTAGTCAGTACCCCACAGGGTTCTAGATCCAAGGCTGTAGTCAGTACCCCACAGGGTTCTAGATCCAAGGCTGTAGTCAGTATGTGGACTGGAGGCCTGATGCTGGTCTGCTCTGTGTCTTCAGGAAGGAGACTGGGCTGCTGAGAAAGTGATCAGTGTTCCCAGTAAGAAGGTCGAGGGATGGCTTCTACCTGAGATGCCCGGTGAGTTTCTCTGTCCACCTGTCTGTCTGTTTCTCTGTGTGTCTGTCTGACTGGTTTCCCGTCTGTCTGCAGGTCTCATCACAGACATCTTGATCTCATTGGACGACCGTTATCTCTTCTTCAGTAATTGGCTCCATGGTGACATCAGACAGTATGACATCACAGACCGGAGGAACCCGCGATTGGTCGGCCAGGTCTGAATGTCCCACCTGACGGGGACCACCAGGTGAGAGAGTGAGACGGCTCACCTGTCTGTCTGTTCCAGGTGTTTCTTGGAGGAAGCATGGTCAGTGACGGTCCAGTCAGAGTCCTGGACGACCCGGAGGCCCAGCCCCGCCCCCGCATCATCCAGGTACCCAGACAGGAAGCTGTGTCTCCGACATCCTGTCCTCTGCAATCTGATTGGTTATTGACCTGTCTGTCTCTCAGGGGAGGCGTGTCCCTGGAGGGCCTCAGATGTTGCAGTTGAGTTTAGACGGCCGGAGACTTTACGTGACGACGTCTCTGTACAGCGGCTGGGACAAGCAGTTCTACCCCGACATGGCCAAGTGAGTACTGCAGGACTGTGGTAGTACTACGGTACTACTTCTACTGCTACTGCTACTGCTACGGCAGTGTACTGTAGTACTACTGTCTGTCTGTCTGTCTGTGCAGAGAGGGCTCCGTGATGATGCAGATCGATGTGGACTCCCTGGACGGGGGTCTCAGTGTGAATGAGGACTTCCTGGTGGACTTCGGGAAGGAGCCTGGTGGTCCTGCTCTGGCCCACGAGCTGCGCTACCCTGGAGGAGACTGCACGTCTGACATCTGGCTCTAGAGATCCATCCTCACGGTCAATAAATCAATATTGAGCTCACCACGGCCTCCAGGATCACTTCTTATGACAACATGTTACCAATCAATGAACCAATCAATACATCAATACACCAATCAATACGCAGTCAATGTATATGAATAAAATACAATACATTATGATTTAATATAATATAATATAATAAATTATATTATAATAAAATACAATACATTATAATTTACTACAATATAATATGATAAATTATATTATAATAAAATACAATACATTATGATTTAATTTAATATAATATCATATTAAATTATGTTATAATAAAATACAATACATTATAATTTACTACAATATAATATAATAAATTATATTATAATAAAATACAATACATTATGATTTAATTTAATATAATATCATATTAAATTATGTTATAATAAAATACAATACATTATAATTTACTACAATATAATATAATAAATTATATTATAATAAAATACAATACATTATAATTTACTACAGTATAATATGATAAATTATATTATAATAAAATACAATACATTATGATTTAATTTAATATAATATATTAAATTATGTTATAATAAAATACAATACATTATAATTTGCTACAATATAATATAATTTATATTATAATAAAATACAATACATTATGATTTAATTTAATATAATATCATATTAAATTATGTTATAATAAAATACAATACATTATAATGTACTACAATATAATATAATAAATTATATTATAATAAAATACAATACATTATATTATAATGCAATTCAGTTTATTTTGTAGAATAGAATAGTACTTTATTAATCCCCAAGGGGAAATTTGCGGACAGAGTAGCACCAATAAACATTAAACTAAAACACAATAATACAATATACATATAAGAAAGAAGAACACGTGTGCAACAAGCGAGATATAAAATATATAAAAAATAAAATAAAATATATGCAATATGTATATACACGCATAACATATGTGAAGAGAATAACAAATAATAATTAAATAAAATGTGCAAAATGCAAAGTACAGGTGTGTTATTGAATCACTAGTTTCTGGCAGGAGGTGGGGCTTTATTGTAAAGCCTCATGGCCGTGGGCAGGAATGTTCTCCTGTATCGCTCCTCATGGCAGCGGAGCGAGACGAAGCGGTTGGAGAACGTGCTCCTCTGTCCCTGGAGGAGGAGGTGGAGAACGTGCTCCTCTGTCCCTGGAGGAGGAGGTGGAGAACGTGCTCCTCTGTCCCTGGAGGAGGAGGTGGAGAACGTGCTCCTCTGTCCCTGGAGGAGGAGGAGGAGGAGGAGAACGTGCTCCTCTGTCCCTGTGGAGGAGAGGGTGCTCCTCTGTCCCTGGAGGAGGTGGAGGAGAGGGTGGTCCGGGTTGTCCAATATGGACAGACGTTTCTTCAGCGTCCTCCTCTCCTCCTCCTCCTCCAGGTGCTCCAGCTTGCAGCCGGTGATGGAGCCGGCCCTCCTCACCAGTTTATTAAGACGTGGCGTCCCCGGCCCCGATGCTGCTCCTCCATCTGCTGCTCCTCCATCTGCTGCTCCCCCAGCAGACGGAGGAGGAGCAGCACACTGACCACCACCGACTGGGAGGAGATCTCCAGCATCCTGCTACACGTTGAAGGACCGGAGCTTCCTCAGGAAGAGGAGTCGACTCCTCCCCTTCTTGTCCACAGCGTTGGTGTTGGCCCTCCAGTTCAGTCGGCTGTCGATGGAGACGCCCAGGTACTTGCACTTCTCCTCCCGCAGCCTCTCCCTCAGCAGCAGTGTCTGGATGGTGTTGAATGACTGGAGAAGTCACAGAAAGTGACTCTCACAGAGCTGGTTGCAGCAGGTAGATGATGGAAAAATGTAGAGCCCAAAATCACCCAACCTCTCCATCAGAGGGCTTTACAATCCGTACACAGTGACATCCCTGACCTTTGACCTCACATCGGATCAGGAAAATAGGTAGGAGGAGGTTCCTCTCCAGGATGGACAGAAGAATAGATGTCATGTGACCAGATGAACAATAGATGTCATGTGACCAGATGAACAATAGATGTCATGTGACCAGATGAACAATAGATGTCATGAGAGAGTGAGAGAGTGAGCTGAGGCACGCGCCTGCAACGGAGCTTGCAGGGGGGGGGGGGTGCTGGTGCTGGTGAGAGTGCTCACCGTACGCTTCAACCATGACGTCATGATGTGAGTTTAAAAGCTGGCAGTGATAGACGGGTCATGACCATTAGCGTGTGCCACGTTGGGTCAAACCATCCTGATATGGGGGGGGACTCTGGGTTTTTAGGATAATTAAATTAAATTGCCTACTTAATATAAAATTCAGTTTATGAACTTACACTTGTGTTTTATTGAATATTTATTAAATAACTATTTTTAAAGGATTTTGTAATTTAAAATAGATTCTTTTTTAATCTCACGTACCCCCTGGAGTGCCTTCACGTACCCCCAGGGGTACGCGGACCCCCATTTGAGAATCACTGATATAAACCATATAAATGTCAGTACCTGCAGTACTCGCAACCGTCGCCGGTGGCGCGGCTGCGCCGGAAACGGACCGTAAAAGCAGCAGCAGAAGTAGAATCGGCGCCTCCTGCCGGAAGCTTGTTGTTGTTGACATGACGCTCAGAGAGCTTCAATGGAGACAAACTGGAGATAAATATTTTTCTCAAACGACCACGAACAGGGCAGCAGGTAAGACGGACTCACCTGTGAACACCCGAACACGTGACCGCGCCGGAAGAGCGTTAGCTTAGCCTTTAGCTACAGCTTTAAAAAGTAACGGAGCGGAGTTCAGCAACAGTTGGCCTGCTAGCTGCCGGCGGATGCTAAGCTAACGTCTAACAGCCGGGCTTGTTAGTAAATGGAACAGTTAACGAGTTCACTAACTAGTGTACTAACTAGTGAACTAGTTAACTTTCTGTAAACACCCGCGGACGAGTGTTCACTGCTTAGCAGCTCAGGATAAAGCTAAGCTAACGGCTAACAACAGGATTTAAGTGTTTTATGGCATTGTTACAACCAGAAATACTAACGCCACAAGTACTCACAAGGAAAGAGTCCTAAGATGTATTCATTATGCAGAATACTATGTATTGTATTCATTATTCAGAATACTATGTATAGTATTCATTATGCTGAATAATATAGATAGTATTCTGATGATTGAATGGGATTAATATAATAATAATAATATGTATGAGTTGATCAATAATCTGAAATAAACCTAAAGCTGTCAGATACAAGTACATCATGTACCTCTGAGTGTAGTACAGTATAAAGTACTCCATGTACCGCTGAGAGGTAGTACACTATAAAGTACTACATGTACCTCCAAATGGAAAGAGTTTCTGATAAACTAATCAATCAATGACACACATACACACATACGCACATGTTCGGGCGGACAGAGACGGAGTGGTAAGAAGAGAGAGGGCGGGATCGCCGTTCATGTGAAGGAGCGTCTGTAGTCCTGACCATGTGTGTGAAGGAGCGTCTGTAGTTCTGACCATGTGTGAAGGAGCGTCTGTAGTCCTGACCATGTGTGAAGGACTGTCTGTAGTCCTGACCATGTGTGTGAAGGAGCGTCTGTAGTCCTGACCATGTGTGAAGGAGCGTATGTAGTTCTGACCATGTGAAGGAGTGTCTGTAGTCCTGACCATGTGTGTGGAGTGCCTGTAGTCCTGACCATGTGTGTGAAGGAGCGTATGTAGTCCTGACCATGTGTGTGAAGGAGCGTCTGTAGTCCTGACCATGTGTGTGGAGTGCCTGTAGTCCTGACCATGTGTGTGAAGGTGCGTCTGTAGTTCTGACCATGTGTGTGAAGGCGCGTCTGTAGTTCTGACCATGTGTGTGAAGGAGCGTATGTAGTCCTGACCATGTGTGCGAAGGAGCGTCTGTAGTCCTGACCATGTGTGCGAAGGAGCGTCTGTAGTCCTGACCATGTGTGTGAAGGAGCGTCTGTAGTCCTGACCATGTGTGTGAAGGAGCGTATGTAGTCCTGACTGTGTGTGTGTGTGAAGGAGTGTCTGTAGTCCTGACCATGTGTGAAGGAGTGTCTGTAGTATTGACCATGTGTGAAGGAGCGTCTGTAGTCCTGACCATGTGTGTGAAGGAGCGTCTGTAGTCCTGACCATGTGTGTGAAGGAGCGTCTGTAGTCCTGACCATGTGTGTGAAGGAGTGTCTGTAGTCCTGACCATGTGTGTGAAGGAGTGTCTGTAGTCCTGACCATGTGTGAAGGAGTGTCTGTAGTCCTGACCATGTGTGTGAAGGAGTGTCTGTAGTCCTGACCATGTGTGTGAAGGAGCGTCTGTAGTCCTGACCATGTGTGTGATATAGTGTCTGTAGTCCTGACTGTGTGTGTGTGTGTGAAGGAGCGCCTGTAGTCCTGACCATGTGTGAAGGAGCGTCTGTAGTTATGACCATGTGTGTGTGTGTGTGTGTGAAAGAGTGTCTGTAGTTCTGACCATGTGTGAAGGAGTGTCTGTAGTCCTGAACATGTGTGAAGGAGCGTCTGTAGTCCTGACCATGTGTATGTGAAGGAGCGTCTGTAGTCCTGACCATGTGTGTGTGCGTGTGAAGGAGCGTCTGTAGTTCTGACCATGTGTGAAGGAGTGTCTGTAGTCCTGACCATGTGTGAAGGAGCGTCTGTAGTCCTGACCATGTGTGTGTGAAGGAGCGTCTGTAGTCATGACTGTGCGTGTGTGTGTGAAGGAGTGTCTGTAGTTCTGACCATGTGTGAAGGAGCGTCTGTAGTCCTGACCATGTGTGAAGGAGCGTCTGTAGTCCTGACCAGAAACTAAGGCACTAACTACCACTGTACATATTCACATTCACACTTAACCTGTGTTGGTCTGCGATGCACACATTTCATTAACACTACACACATTTCATTAACACTACACACATTTCATTAACACTACACACATTTCATTAACACTACACACATTTCATTAACACTACACACATTTCATTAACACTACACACATTTTGCACATTGTCTAAAATTAAAATTATATATATATATATATATATATATATATATATATAAAATTTGATTTAATTGTACTTACATATATGTTGTGTGTATGTATATATATTTTATTTTGTATTTTATATTTCACTTCATATACTTTACATACATACACACACACACACATACACACTTACTCCCCCCCCTAATGTTTGATGCGTTCTTATTATATCATCTATATTCATATCTATATTTGTATATATATATATTAATATGTATTTAAATCTTTGTATTGGTGTATATCTGTTCCTCTGTATTGATGTAGCGCTTTGACCTTTGACCTTTGACCTTTGCTGCAGTGGAGGAGGGCGGAGCTTCCCGTTGGTCACGATGGAGGCCTCTGAGCCGGAGCTTTCCCCCGCCCCCTCTGATCAGGAGAGCCCCTCCTCCTCCCCCTCCACGCCCTCATCCTCCTGCGGCGCCCCCCAGGCCGCCACCCCCACCCAGCTGGGCGTGATCAGCGAGGCCGCGGGCGAGCTCGGCCCGGCGATCGATGCCGAGGCGGCGCTGCGGGCGTGTCGGGAGGTGCTGCAGCAGGCGAAGCTGACTCGGGCGGAGGTCGACGGGGGGGCGGAGCCCGCGGCGGAGGACCCCGAGGGCCCCGCCCCCGGCTCCGTGAAGAGCGCCCGGCGGCGCCAGAGACACAACCCCTCCAAGCAGTCGTGGCTGCTGCGCCTGTTCGAGTCCAAGCTGTTCGACGTGTCCATGGCCATCTCCTACCTGCACCGCTCCAAGGAGCCCGGCGTCCAGGCCTACATCGGCAACCGGCTGTTCAGCTTCGGGCACGCACAGGTGGACTTCTACCTGCCGCAGCTGCTCAACATGTACATCCACATGGACGAGGACGTGGGCGACGCCATCAAGCCCTACGTGGTGGGCGCCGCACTCATGCAGCTGGTCTATACATGTAGACACAGATGTAGACACAGATGTAGACATATACATGTAGACACAGATGTAGACATATACATGTAGACACAGATGTAGACATATACATGTAGACACAGATGTAGACATATACATGTAGAGATACAGATGTAGACATATGTAGAGATACAGATGTAGACATATACATGTAGACACAGATGTAGACATATACATGTAGACACAGATGTAGACATATGTAGAGATACAGATGTAGACATATACATGTAGACACAGATGTAGACATATACATGTAGACACAGATGTAGACACAGATGTAGACACAGATGTAGAGACAGATGTAGACATATACATGTAGACACAGATGTAGACACAGATGTAGACATATACATGTAGACACAGATGTAGACATATGTAGACACATGTAGAGACACAGATGTAGACATATACATGTAGACACAGATGTAGACACAGATGTAGACACAGATGTAGAGACAGATGTAGACATATACATGTAGAGATACAGATGTAGACATATACATGTAGAGATACAGATGTAGACATATACATGTAGACACAGATGTAGACATATACATGTAGACACAGATGTAGACATATACATGTAGACACAGATGTAGACATATACATGTAGACACAGATGTAGACACAGATGTAGACACAGACATGTAGACACAGATGTAGACACAGATGTAGACACAGATGTAGACACAGATGTAGACACAGATGTAGACACATACATGTAGACACAGATGTAGACACAGATGTAGACACATACATGTAGACACAGATGTAGACACAGATGTAGACACATACATGTAGACACAGATGTAGACATATACATGTAGAGATACAGATGTAGACACAGATGTAGACACAGATGTAGACATATACATGTAGAGATACAGATGTAGACATGTGTAGCTAGAGATACAGATGTAGACATGTGTAGAGATACAGATGTAGACTATATCTATATGTATATATGTAGACTAGATATAGATACATATATATGTAGATATATATTTATACATATGTGTATATATAGATACATATATATGTAGATATAGATAATGTATACATATATATGTAGATATATATTCATATATATACATGTGTGTATATATAGATACATATATAGATATATATATATATATATGTATACATATGTGTAGATATAGATACATATATATGTAGATATAGATAATGTATACATATATGTAGATATATATATACATATATATGTAGATATAGATAATGTATACATATATATGTAGATATAGATACATATATATGTAGATATATATACATATATCTACATATATATGTAGATATATATGTATACATATACATGTAGATATAGATATATATGTAGACTAGATATATCTACATATATATGTAGATATATATACATATGTGTGTGTGTATACATACATACATATATATATATGTATGTATGTATGTGTATATATATGTAGATATAGATACATATATTGTTTTTACTCTTTGGCTACAATTACTTGTGGCTATACAAGCCTAAAGAGCAGCCTGCGGGCCAGCCTGTACTGGTTTACTTATAGCGTTTATTCATAGCTTTTTGCACTATCCTCGTGGATATCAACACTTAATCATGCACACTTTATCTGTAAACTCCGTATCCTCCCTGCTCCCTGTGTACATGTTCCCTGTGTATTGTTGTTTGTGAGTTAAGTTTGATGTTAAATGTATGAGCTACTGGATGACCTGCATTTCCCTCGGGATTAATAAAGTATCCATCTATCTATATGTAGATATAGATAATGTATACATATATATGTAGATGTAGATATAGATATATATAGATATATATGTATACATATATATTTACATCTATATGTATACATATAGATGTAAATATAGATACATATTTATATGCATACATATGTATCTACATATATAAATCTATATGTATACATATAGATGTAAATATATATGTATACATATATATGTAGATATTATTTATACTAGCAGATGGCTCTACAGTTTATAGAACTATACAATATATTTATATTAGTAGATATCTCTAAATGTTATAGAACTATACAACAAAACAAATTATTATTTATATTAATACTCTTTTGTTATATATATAAATATATATTTATATGCTGTATATTATTTATAAAACTCTATATATATTTATAATATGTATATGTTTATAAATATATATTCATAAACATATATATTTATACTCTGATCTGTTTCTTTCTTAAGCTCCCATAACAAACCAAACACTATTCTGACGCTGTATTCCTGGCCTGACCTTTGCCCCCCCGCGGTGCGTTCAGGTGCACCGCTGCCGCCAGAGCATCTCCTTCAGCCTGCGCTGCGCCTGGCTGCTGGGCGCCTACTCCTCCGACATGCACATCTCCACGCAGCGCCACTCCCGAGGCACCAAGCTGAGGAAGCTCATCCTGTCGGACGAGCTGAAGCCCGCCGGCTCCCGGCGCCGCGACCTCCTGACCCTGACGGCCGTCTGCCCCCCGGGGGGGCCGGAGCACGGCCTGTCGCCCTCCAAGCGCACGCACCAGCGCTCCAAGTCGGACGCCACGGTGGGCGTCAGCCTGAGCAGCAACCTGAAGAGGACGGCCAGCAACCCCAAAGTGGAGAGCAGCCAGGACGAGGTAAGACCGCCTCCCGGGGGCGGGGCCTGGGTCCTGGAGAGAGGAGGAGCCGCCGAGACGCCAGCGTCGTCTTTTCAAACAAATAGCCAATAACGCAGGTGAAGAGGTGTTACTCCCTCAAAGTAAAAACCTGCAGAGGAGGCCACAGAGGATCTGGAATATTTAAACCAATCCCAGTCCAGCATGAGGCCCCGCCCTCTGACCTCTGACCTCTGACCTTCAGGACAGCTGCTCCAGCTCAGACAGTTTGGAGTTTAAGACTCGTCCCGTAAGTTCACCAGCATCGTATTCTCCCTCCAGGGTGCACTGTGGGAAATGGAGTCTGTGATGGAGGTTGTGGGTTCTGGATGTTTCTGTTGGATCCAATCAGCTGTCTGATGGTGTGGGTGAACCAATCAGAACGCAGGATGATGGTCATGCTTCCTCTCACTGAATCTGTTTGTGTGTCGGGTCTGCTCTTCGTGTTCACCCGTTCACCCGTTCACCTGTTCACGTGAACGGGTGTTCCCGTGTAACTAAGCCCCGCCCCCAGCCCCTGCGCCTGGCGCCCCAGAGGGAGTTTGTGAAGGCGCTGCTGGGCATCGGCCAGCGCCTGGCCACGCTGCCCACCAAGGAGCAGAAGACGCAGCGCCTGGCGTCGGAGCTGTCGCTGCTGAGCCACAAGCTGCCGGCCCGCGTGTGGCTGCCCACGGCGCCGCGCGCGCACCACGTGGTGCGCGTGCCGCACACGCAGGCCGTGGTGCTGAACTCCAAGGACAAGGTGAGACCCCCCCCCGGCCCCCTCCCCCCCGGCCCACGCTGACCCCTGACCCCCCCAGGCGCCCTACCTCATCTACGTGGAGGTCCTGGAGTGCGACAACTTCGAGACGTCCAGCGTTCCCGTCCGGATCCCGGAGAACCGGATCAGGAGCAGCCGCTCCGTGGAGAACCTGCCGGACTGCGTGGGGGCGGAGCAGAGAACCGGAGGCTCCTCCCCCCCGCACAACGACGACCACGACGCCTGGGCCACGGACGACATCGGGGAGCTGCAGGTGGAGGTGAGCCTGAGGAGCCCCGAGGGGCCCGAGGGGCCCGAGGGACCCCGAGAGGCCCCGAGGGGCCCGAGGGACCCCGAGAGGCCCCGAGGGGCCCGAGGGACCCCGAGAGGCCCCGAGGAGCCCTCGGGGACCCGAGGGCTCCTCGGAGCCTGCAGTGGTCTCAGGAGCATGTGTGGCCCCTGCAGCTCCCCGAGGTCCACACCAGCAGCGGGGACAACATCAGCCAGTTCTCGGTGGACAGCAGCAGCAGCCTGGAGAGCCGGGAGCCGGTGTTCATCGCCGCCGGAGACATCAGGTGTGGCACATGTCCCGTCCCTGAGGGCCGCGCCCTGGTGGAGGTCCTGAAGACACGTGGTGGTCTGCATGTTGCAGGAGGCGCCTGTCGGAGCAGCTGGCTCAGACCCCCACCACCTTCAGACGGGACCCCGAGGACCCCTCAGCCGTGGCCCTGAAGGAGCCCTGGGAGGAGAAGGTCCGGTAGGTGGAGCTGCTTCCATCTGATCTACCTGTGAATCATACTGCCCCCTACAGGCCACAGGGAGGCTCTACACCGCACTATATATTTATATTCATATATATATATATCTCCCTCTGGTCTCCCTCACAGCTCTAATAGTGTGTGTGTGTGTGTGTGTGTGTGTGTGTTGCTGCCCCCTACAGGCGCATCAGGGAAGGCTCTCCCTACGGCCACCTCCCCCACTGGAGGCTCCTCTCCGTCATCGTGAAGTGTGGAGACGACCTGCGCCAGGAGCTGCTGGCCTCCCAGGTGCTGCAGCAGCTGAAGGTACGATCACAGGTCACGTGACCCCACGCACCAATCGGAGCGCAGCTCACCCCCCCCCCCCCTGCAGGCCATCTGGGAGCAGGAGCGCGTGCCCCTGTGGATCAAGCCCTACGAGATCCTGGTGCTGTCGGCCGACAGCGGCATGATCGAGCCGGTGGTGAACGCCGTGTCGCTGCACCAGGTGAAGAAGCAGAGCCAGCTGTCGCTGCTGGACTACCTCCTGCAGGAGCACGGGGGGGCGCCCACCACCGAGGCCTTCCTGAGCGCGCAGAGGGGCTTCGTCCAGAGCTGCGCCGGCTACAGCCTGCTCTGCTACCTGCTGCAGGTGAAGGACAGGTGAGACACACACACACACACACACAGCCTGCTCTGCTACCTGCTGCAGGTGAAGGACAGGTGAGACGATGGTAACCATGACCTTGACCTCAGGCACAACGGGAACATCCTATTGGACGCTGAAGGCCACATCATCCACATCGACTTCGGCTTCATCCTCTCCAGCTCGCCGAAGAACCTCGGCTTCGAGACCTCGGCCTTCAAGCTCACCGCCGACTTTGTGGACGTGAGTCCATCAGGGGGAGGTTCTAGTGGTCAGGAGGAGGTTCTACTGTTGTTAAGTGTGTGTGTGTGTGTGGTTCCAGGTGATGGGCGGTCCTGATGGAGACATGTTTAACTACTACAGGATGTTGATTCTTCAGGGTCTCATCGCGGCCCGGAAGCACATGGAGAAGGTTCTGCAGATAGTGGAGATCATGCAGCAAGGTAACACACTCACAGACGCACACACACAGACACACACACACCTGCCCGGTGCTCACCTGCCCCCCCCCAGGAACCCAGCTGCCCTGCTTCCACGGCTCCAGCACCATGCGGGCGCTGAAGGAGCGGTTCCACATGTCGCTGACGGAGGAGCAGCTGCAGCAGCTGGTGGAGCAGCTGGTGGACGGCTCCATGAGGTCCATCACCACCAAGCTGTACGACGGCTTCCAGTACCTCACCAACGGCATCATGTGACCGGGGTCCTCCTCTTTTAGGATTCTCTCCTTTTATTACACTTTTCTTCTTTTCCATATTTGGACTGATGTCTCTGATTGGCTGCTCAGCCGGACTCTTAGCCAATCAGAGAGCAGCCCCGTTGTCCTTCCTGTCTGCTGGTCTTGTGACGTGACCGCTGACCTCAGACCTGTGACATTAAACCGTTTCGACTCTTTTATTCTTTGTTGTGATTTATTTAACCAATATCAATTTTAATAAGCTGGTTGATCTGTGTAGTCATTGTTTGCGACTGGGTCAGAGGTCAGCAGGTCCGTCTTTCAATCAGGGGGTCGGAGGTTCGCCCTTGTCGGTGTGTCCTTGAGCAAGGCACTTGTCTCTGGAGTATGTGTGTTAACATAGTATTCAGATTATATTTTAGTGTTAAGATGTTTTGTTTCATCAGATTTAATAATCGGATTATTTAATTATTTGAAGCTTCATTTAAAAAACAAATAGAAGTTTTGAATTTCAAAATAAAAGCATCTGTATATTGTTATTACTAATTAATCTCTTTAGAATTTATTTTTTTAAGACGTTTCAAAATGTTCAGACAAGTAAAAACTGTGTTCCCGTAATGAATGTGAAAGGTCAAAGGTCAGTGTTATGAAATAAGTATCTTTATTATGGTTGAACAAAGGTTAATTGTTCTTTCCCTGCAGGCTGTGGGACACGTCAGGAAGGATATTATTATTATCTTATTTGGCATTTGTTGGACTGCTGGTGGTTGCAATAGTGATGAATGTTTATTTTAATAACTGAATAATATTCAATATGAATATGAGATGTGCCTATTGTTGTTATTATCTCTTAAGGAACATCGTGTGTGTATATGTATATGTATATATGTATATGTGTGTATATATATATATATATATATATATATATATATATATATATATATATATATATACGGCGCTGTTTTGTCCGTGTACCTGTGGAGGGGAGCTGCGTGCGCAACCGTTGATTTTGGGTTCAAGATATTTAATGAAAGGAAAGAGTCCGGCGAGCACCACCATCGATACGCCAGTCGTGTCTCGATGGCGAAGCTTTCATTTTCACTTCCGACCGAGCGGGAGTCAGCTGGAGTAGCGTTTAGATTTAGGATTATAAAGCTCCTCGTCATTAAATACCGCTGTATGAGGTTCTCCTCGAAGTTGAGAATATTTTAACTTTTAACCGCGCCTCAAAAACGCAAGTAAACCCGCCGTGTGGCGTTTAAAAGGCGCGTCTGAACGTCGCGCCTTACTATCGGGAATAAACGGTTTAGCGAGCGACGCGTTTTTGAGAGGCGCGTCTGTGCGATCAGCCCTGACAGCGCGGCGCGCGCGGTGACGCCAGATCATATTTTTATATATGTGGGTGGAGCCTAACAGCGCGTTTAAGCGGCGCGCGCAGTGACGCCAGATCAAGGGCACATATGTTTATATATGTTGGTGAAACCTAACAGCTGTCGCGCATGACATCACATCAAAGCCAAATTAGTCTCTATATATAGACGTGCCTGCAGCGTTCCACACAGTTTTCAGTTTCAAGTCATTGAATTAGTTGTAGAAGCTTTCACAGACTCAGGATGCATCGCCGACAACAGCAGGACGACAGGCTGAAGCTTGGTAAAGCATTGGACGCAATGAATAAGAAGAAGAATGATAAGAGATACGAGGAGATCATTGAATCTCGGGATGACGAGATAGAGACACTCAAGCAGAAGTGCAAGGCTTACAAGAAGGAAATTAGGAATCTTCATAAATCTGTTCAACAGCACGAAGACAACCAAATAAAATGGGAAAAGGCAGGTAAAGAGCTGCTGGACGAAAGGGTAGTGATGCAGACAAAGATGGATAGCCTGGACGACGAACACCGTTTGCATGTAGAGGAAGTTGAAAATATCTCGAAGCAAAACTTAGCGGATGCGACCGCAAAGCACCAGAGGGACAATTCACAACTCCAGGCGGAGAAGAGCCACTGGAAGGAGAAGGCGTTGGAGGCAGAACGCCAACACAAGGAATGCAAGGTACAAAATAAACAAAACCAGGAAAAGCATCAGGCTAAACTGCGTGCTTCAGAGAATAAAACAGCAGCAGCATTGGTGGTGGGACAACAATTGAGGGACTCAGAAGAAGAGCTCCGAAATATAAATAACTATTTAAGAGATTTGGTTACAAATAGTAATAACAAGCTCAAAAAGGCAAATATAGAAAATGAAAGACTTCAAGACATAACAGAACTACAAAAGAACATCATAAAGAAACATGAACCTATTTCAAGGGCTCTCGTTAAAGAAAAAGAAGTAACTGAAAATAAAAAACTTCAGATCTCTAATTTGAAGAAAGAGAAAAATACATTAGAAGGCGAACTTGCTGCTGCAAAGGAATCCATCGCGTTTCTCCGAAAACTCCTGAAAACCAAGGAAGACAATTCACAAAAAGGAATGGCTCAGACACAGGATCAGTTGAAACAAGAAATTGAGAGACGGAAAGAAGCCCACAAAGAGATTGTTGTATTGCAGGGAGAGAACAAAGACCTGAAGTTCAAAGCCAAGGATGCGTTGCAGAAGCTGAAGCAGGAGGAGACAAAGCGTAAACAGTCCGAGGGCGAGCTGCAGCAGATGAAGGTGGACCTCTATACAAGCGTCCAGTTGATATCGGATCCCACTCCATTTAAAACAAGCATCATCGCTTTTTACAAGCGCTACTGTGACGACAAGACTTGCGTGGTCGTGCACCAGGATTCCTCCACCGCCGAAGCGCTAAGGAAGGAAGTATGGGATACTTACAATATGGTGGAGGCAGAAAAGATGAATACGAAGAAAGAGATCAAGGAGATGATCCTCAAGCTGGAAGACAACGACAAGAGAACATCTGAAAACCTGAAGACAATAAAAGATCTGATGGAAACCAACCAGGGAAAAGACGAGACAATAAAGACCCTGCAGGCAAGGATATGTGCTTTGGAGCAGCACCAGAAGCCCAAACACAGTATGGAATTACCCAAACAGATCCCCTCTGATGCCAACGAGACAATAAAGGCCCCGCAGGCAGAGACATCTTCTCTGGAGGAGCAGCTCCAGAAGCTTAAAGAACCTGCCAGGAAGGATATGTTACCCAAGAAGACTTTCGTTCAGAATTGCATAGGTCCTATAAGAGACTCATGTTGTTATGTCAGGGATTCATGGAATTCACTTCAAACTTGTCCAGCGGCTGTGGTTCCTGAGCTCCTGATCATCAGCGCCTTGAAGCCCCCTGTAAAGGTGGAGGAGTTGCCTGAGCCTTCCTCTTCAGACCAACCCCTGACCTCCGGAGAGACATACAGGACCACTCGCATTCGCGTGCAACCGTGTGACCAGAAGAATCAACGCTGCAACTTTACTGTGAAAAGGTGAAAGTACCTGGTTCAGGAAACCAGGATCACGGAGGTCTAGTTTGACATGGCTCAAGGGAGCAAAATGGCATCCAGGAGATGCCAGATGTTTCCTTGATGGAGAATGGACTTGACGTCCGATGTAATGGTTCCCTTCAGGCCCGGAGCCTGGAGGGAACCATTACATCGTCCAGTCACGGGGAACCGGGGCTGGACGGGAAGGCGACGGAGCAATGGAACCTGGAGCCGGCGACGGAACACCGGGGACTGGAACCTGAACACCGGGGACTGGAACCGGAACACCGGGGACTGGAACCGGAACACCGGGGACTGGAACCGGAACACCGGGGACTGGAACCGGAACACCGGGGACTGGAACCGGAACACCGGGGAATGGAACCGGAACACCGGGGGCTGGAACCGGAACACCGGGGGCTGGAACCAGAACACCGGGGACTGGAACCGGAACACCGGGGAATGGAACCTGAACACCGGGGGCTGGAACCAGAACACCGGGGGCTGGAACCGGAACACCGGGGAATGGAACCGGAACACCGGGGGCTGCAGGTGGACCGGGTCCAGGGGGACTGGGTCTAGGGGTGCAGGTGGACCGGGTCTAGGGGCTGCAGATGGACCTGGTCCAGGGGGTGCAGGTGGACCGGGTCTAGGGGCTGCAGGCGGACCTGGTCCAGGTGGACCGGGTATAGGGGGTGCAGGTGGACCGGGTCTAGGGGGTGCAGGTGGACCGGGTCTAGGGGCTGCAGGCGGACCTGGTCCAGGGGGACCGGGTCTAGGGGTGCAGGTGGACCGGGTCCAGGGGGACCGGGTATAGGGGGTGCAGGTGGACCGGGTCTAGGGGGTGCAGGTGGACCGGGTCTAGGGGCTGCAGGTGGACCGGGTCCAGGGGGACCGGGTATAGGGGGTGCAGGTGGACCGAGGTCTAAGGGGTGCAGGTGGACCGAGGTCTAAGGGGTGCAGGTGGACCGGGTCTAGGGGGTGCAGGTGGACCGGGTCTAGGGGCTGCAGGTGGACCGGGTCCAGGGGGTGCAGGTGGACCGGGTCTAGGGGCTACAGGCGGACCTGGTCCAGGGGGACCGGGTCTAGGGGTGCAGGTGGACCGGGTCTAGGGGCTGCAGGTGGACCGGGTCCAGGGGGTGCAGGTGGACCTGGTCCAGGGGGACCGGGTCTAGGGGTGCAGGTGGACCGGGTCTAGGGGCTGCAGGCGGACCTGGTCCAGGTGGACCGGGTCTAGGGGCTGCAGGTGGACCGGGTCCAGGGGGACCGGGTCTAGGGGTGCAGGTGGACCGGGTCTAGGGGGTGCAGGTGGACCGGGTCTAGGGGCTGCAGGTGGACCGGGTCCAGGGGGACCGGGTCTAGGGGCTGCAGATGGACCTGGTCCAGGGGGACCGGGTATAGGGGGTGCAGGTGGACCGGGTCTAGGGGGTGCAGGTGGACTGGGTCCAGGGGACCGGGTCTAGGGGTGCAGGTGGACCGGGTCTAGGGGCTGCAGGTGGACCTGGTCCAGGGGGTGCAGGTGGACCGGGTCTAGGGGCTGCAGGCGGACCTGGTCCAGGGGGACCGGGTCTAGGGGTGCAGGTGGACCTACCTGAGGTTCTCTCCTCCTTCACAGCACCGGTGGCTCAGCTTCTGTGGCAGTGCCGACACGAAGCTGCTCAGGTGAGCCAGGTCCAGGGCCCTCCACAGGTCCTCCTCTGAACACCTGTCAAACGGGTCCAGGTTCATCCTCAGAGAACCGGAGAACAGCACCGGGTCCTACAACGGAGGGCCAGAGGTCAACGCCAAGACCTGGAGTCACCTCCATCACTACCAGCTGATGCCGTCTCTGTAGTACCTGACCCGCCAGAGGACTCCGTGACCAGGATCCAGGGCCTTACCTGGGTCCTGGTACTGCAGTACCTGAGGGATGATGGTGATCCGGGCCCGGAGGTCGTGGAGGCCGACCTCTGCGATGTCGACTCCGTCGATGAAGATTCGTCCTTTTGCTGCTTCCAGTATCCTGAAGATCCCCAAAGCTAGAGAAGACTTGCCGGCTCCCGTCCGCCCAACGATTCCCACCTAGAAGGTGCAGGTGGATCAGGACTCGGTGTGAAGGACTCTGCTGGTCCAGGTGCTGCGTGAGGTCTCATGGTGAGGTCTCATGGTGAGGTTGTTACGGTTTCGAACCCGTCACCTCTGTATTCTGCTGTTGTGGTCCCTGCTCGCGACCAACTGCGCCAACGCCGCCCTGTCACCTAGCCACTCAGTACAATAATGTAAATAAAACCAGTAAATAATGGTGTTAACTTGTATAAGGTTATTGTGTACGACTCTTCTTGTGTTTACTTTAGATTTTTACTTTGTCTCTATTCTAGAGTTGTGGATGGGTAACTGTAAATATATATATATATATATATATATATATATATATATATATATATATATATATATATATATATAGTCTCTATTCTATAGTTGTGGATGGGTAACTGTAAATATATATATATATATATATATATATATATATATATATATATATATATATATATATATATATATATATATATATATATATAGTCTCTATTCTATAGTTGTGGATGGGTAACTGCATATATATATATATATATATATATATATATATATATATATATATATATATATATATATATATATATATACACACACAGTCTCTATTCTAGAGTAATGGATGGGTAACTGCTCGACAAGAAGAACAGAGAAGGGTGTTAAACTACAACTCTGCTCCCGGTTCCTGATCTGAACCCCGGTTGTCATGGATACGGTGATCAACGTGGTCACATTGTCAGAAATGAGACGCGCTCCTTCCAACATGGGATGGACGCCGTCCCTCCTCATCAGATCAGGTTTTCCCCAGAAAGTCTTCCAGTTGTCTACGTAGCCCACCTTATTCGCTGGGCACCACTTCGACAGCCAGCGGTTGAAAGACGACATTCGGCTATATAATTCGTCAGTTTGCAAATTTGGGAGAGGGCCAGAGAAAATTGCGGTGTCCGACAACGTCTTGGCATAAGCACACACCGATTCCACATTCATCTGACTGACCTCCGACCTACGGGCTCGGGCGTCGTTACCACCGGCATGTTTTACAATCTGACTGTACCTACGCTCATCCTTCGCCAGCAGCTTCAAACCAGACTCCACGTCACCCGCTCTGGCCCCCTGAGGCCCACTACCCTGGCCCCCTGAGGCCCACTACCCTGGCCCCCTGAGGCCCACTACCCTGGCCCCCTGAGGCCCACTACCCTGGCCCCCTGAGGCCCACTACCCTGGTCCCCTGAGGCCCACTACCCTGGCCCCCTGAGGCCCACTACCCTGGCCCCCTGAGGCACACTACCCTGGACCCCTGAGGCACACTACCCTGGACCCCTGAGACACTAAGGTCTAACAAGACCAGTACAGAGAGGAGTCCTTTATCAGGACTAAGGTCTAACAAGACCAGTACAGAGAGGAGTCCTCTATCAGCACTAAGGTCTAACAAGACCAGTACAGAGAGGAGTCCTCTATTAGGACTAAGGTCTAACAAGACCAGTACAGAGAGGAGTCCTTTATCAGGACTAAGGTCTAACAAGACCAGTACAGAGAGGAGTCCTCTATTAGGACTAAGGTCTAACAAGACCAGTACAGAGAGGAGTCCTCTATTAGGACTAAGGTCTAACTAGACCAGTACAGAGAGGAGTCCTTTATCTGCTGCCTTTAAGAGGTCATTGGTAATCTTCACCAGTGCTGTCTCGGTGGTGTTTTCTAAATCCTGACTGAAACTCTTCAAATAAACTATTCTGATGTAGAAAGTCACACAACTGATGTGAGACCACTTCCTCAAGGATCTTAGAGAGGAAGGGGAGGTTAGAGATCGGTCTGTAGTTAGCCAACACCTGATGTCTCATGGTGAGGTCTCATGATGTCTCATGGTGAGGTCTCATGATGTCTCATAGTGAGGTCTCATGATATCTCATAGTGAGGTCTCATGATGTCTCATGGTGAGGTCTCATGATGTCTCATAGTGAGGTCTCATAGTGTCTCATGGTGAGGTCTCATGATGTCTCATGGTGAGGTCTCATGATGTCTCATAGTGAGGTCTCATGATGTCTCATAGTGAGGTCTCATGATGTCTCATGGTGAGGTCTCATAGTGAGGTCTCATGATCTCTCATGGTGAGGTCTCATGATGTCTCATGGTGAGGTTTCATAGTGAGGTCTCATGATGTGTCATGGTGAGGTCTCATGATGTCTCATAGTGAGGTCTCATAGTGTCTCATGGTGAGGTCTCATGATGTCTCATGGTGAGGTCTCATGATGTCTCATGGTGAGGTTTCATAGTGAGGTATCATGATGTCTCATGGTGAGGTCTCATGATGTCTCATAGTGAGGTCTCATAGTGTCTCATGGTGAGGTCTCATGATGTCTCATGGTGAGGTCTCATGATGTCTCATGGTGAGGTCTCATAGTGAGGTCTCATGATGTCTCATAGTGAGGTCTCATGGTGTCTCATGGTGAGGTCTCATGATGTCTCATGATGAGGTCTCATGATGTCTCATGGTGAGGTCTCATAGTGAGGTCTCATGATGTCTCATAGTGAGGTCTCATGGTGTCTCATGGTGAGGTCTCATAGTGTCTCATGGTGAGGTTTCATGATGTCTCATGGTGAGGTTTCATAGTGAGGTCTCATGATGTCTCATGGTGAGGTCTCATGATGTCTCATGGTGAGGTTTCATAGTGAGGTCTCATGATGTCTCATGGTGAGGTCTCATGATGTCTCATAGTGAGGTCTCATAGTGTCTCATGGTGAGGTCTCATGATGTCTCATGGTGAGGTCTCATAGTGAGGTCTCATGATGTCTCATAGTGAGGTCTCATGGTGTCTCATGGTGAGGTCTCATAGTGTCTCGTGGTGAGGTCTCATGATGTCTCATGGTGAGGTCTCATAGTGAGGTCTCATGATGTCTCATAGTGAGGTCTCATGGTGTCTCATGGTGAGGTCTCATAGTGTCTCATGGTGAGGTCTCATAGTGAGATCTCATGATGTCTCATAGTGAGGTCTCATGATGTCTCATGGTGTCTCATAGTGAGGTCTCATGATGTCTCATGGTGAGGTATCATGTTGTCTCATGGTGAGGTTTCATAGTGAGGTATCATGATGTCTCATGGTGAGGTCTCATGATGTCTCATAGTGAGGTCTCATAGTGTCTCATGGTGAGGTCTCATGATGTCTCATGGTGAGGTCTCATGATGTCTCATGGTGAGGTCTCATAGTGAGGTCTCATGATGTCTCATAGTGAGGTCTCATGGTGTCTCATGGTGAGGTCTCATAGTGTCTCATGGTGAGGTTTCATGATGTCTCATGGTGAGGTTTCATAGTGAGGTCTCATGATGTCTCATGGTGAGGTCTCATGATGTCTCATGGTGAGGTTTCATAGTGAGGTCTCATGATGTCTCATGGTGAGGTCTCATGATGTCTCATAGTGAGGTCTCATAGTGTCTCATGGTGAGGTCTCATGATGTCTCATGGTGAGGTCTCATGATGTCTCATAGTGAGGTTTCATGGTGTCTCATAGTGAGGTCTCATGGTGTCTCATGGTGAGGTCTCATAGTGTCTCATGGTGAGGTCTCATGATGTCTCATGGTGAGGTCTCATAGTGAGGTCTCATGATGTCTCATAGTGAGGTCTCATGGTGTCTCATGGTGAGGTCTCATAGTGTCTCATGGTGAGGTCTCATGATGTCTCATGTAAGGTCTCATGGTGAGGTCTCATGGTGTCTCATAGTGAGGTCTCATGATGTCTCATGGTGAGGTCTCATAGTGTCTCATGGTGAGGTCTCATAGTGAGATCTCATGATGTCTCATAGTGAGGTCTCATGATGTCTCATGGTGTCTCATAGTGAGGTCTCATGATGTCTCATGGTGAGGTATCATGTTGTCTCATGGTGAGGTCTCATGGTGTCTCATAGTGAGGTATCATGATGTCTCATGGTGAGGTCTCATGGTGTCTCATAGTGAGGTATCATGATGTCTCATGGTGAGGTCTCATGGTGTCTCATGGTGAGGTCTCATGATGTCTCATGGTGTCTCATGGTGAGGTCTCATAGTGTCTCATGATGTCTCATGGTGTCTCATGGTGAGGTCTCATAGTGTCTCATGGTGAGACATGGTGTCTCATGGTGAGACAAATAAACTGAATTGAATTGAAACTGAATTGAGTTCTCATGATGTCTCATAGTGAGGTCTCATGATGTCTCATGGTGAGGTCTCATGGTGTCTCATGGTGAGGTCTCATGGTGTCTCATGGTGAGGTCTCATGGTGTCTCATAGTGAGGTCTCATGGTGTCTCATAGTGAGGTCTCATGATGTCTCATGGTGAGGTCTCATGGTGTCTCATAGTGAGGTCTCATGATGTCTCATGGTGAGGTCTCATGGTGTCTCATGGTGAGGTCTCATGATGTCTCATGGTGTCTCATGGTGAGGTCTCATAGTGTCTCATGGTGAGACATGGTGTCTCATGGTGAGACAAATAAACTGAATTGAATTGAAACTGAATTGAGTTTTCATGATGTCTCATAGTGAGGTCTCATGGTGTGTCATGGTGAAGTCTCATGGTGTCTCATAGTGAGGTCTCATGGTGTCTCATGGTGAGGTCTCATGGTGTCTCATGGTGAGGTCTCATGGTGTCTCATAGTGAGGTCTCATGATGTCTCATGGTGAGGTCTCATGGTGTCTCATGGTGAGGTCTCATGATGTCTCATGGTGTCTCATGGTGAGGTCTCATAGTGTCTCATGGTGAGGTCTCATGATGTCTCATGGTGAGGTCTCATGGTGTCTCATGGTGAGGTCTCATAGTGAGATCTCATGATGTCTCATAGTGAGGTCTCATGATGTCTCATGGTGTCTCATGGTGAGGTCTCATGGTGTCTCATAGTGAGGTCTCATGATGTCTCATGGTGAGGTCTCATAGTGTCTCATGGTGAGGTCTCATAGTGTCTCATGGTGAGGTCTCATCATGTCTCATGGTGAGGTCTCATAGTGTCTCATGGTGAGGTCTCATGGTGTCTCATAGTGAGGTCTCATGATGTCTCATGGTGAGGTCTCATGATGTCTCATGGTGAGGTCTCATGATGTCTCATGGTGAGGTCTCATGATGTCTCATAGTGAGGTCTCATAGTGTCTCATGGTGAGGTCTCATAGTGTCTCATGGTGAGGTCTCATGGTGTCTCATAGTGAGGTCTCATGATGTCTCATGGTGAAGTCTCATGATGTCTCATGGTGAGGTCTCATGATGTCTCATGGTGAGGTCTCATGATGTCTCATGGTGAGGTCTCATGATGTCTCATGGTGTCTCATGGTGAGGTCTCATAGTGAGGTCTACCTATGATGACACCACAGCCTATCTTCTTGTTAAAGGACAACTGGAAACATTGGTGGCTGACTAAATACTCCCCCCCCCCCACGGTATATGTACATATATCTGTATATATATATATACAGGCACGTGCACAGGTAGAGCCCTAGTGGTGCTCAAGCTCCGCCCCTTTTGCCCTGGATGAGTAACGTGCCCTTTTTTCAGGAGGCACTTTTTTTTCATTCATCAGTGTTTAAGAATAAAAGTTACTCTCTCAGTCATCAAGTCCCCCAAATGTGTTTTGATACCCCACGGGGCATTTATCTGACTTCTTGTGAGACTTTCGCCCCGACGTGCTCCGCTCACGAGCCCCGGGTTGTACTTTTGGTAAAGAACAGAAGTTGATGCAGTGTGAAATAAATCTAATTGGGTGCTGTTGCTTAGTGGGTGGAAGTGTGTGTTCAGTGGACACGAGGTCCTGGGTTCAAGCCCCAGTGTTGGCCAGAATTTCTTTTTTCAAAAAATGATCTTTCAGAGGGGAGCGCATTTTTTCACCCCCCTCTGAATGGCGCCCTAGGCGGCCGCCTAGACCGCCTGTAGGAACCCCCCCCCTGGTTCAGAGGCCACATGGGCCGGCCTTAGTTTGAGAACCACGGCTCTGGGCTGTTGATGTAATATCGCTCATTTTGAAAATGACGTAAGAGGACGATACGGATCAGAATCAGACGGCGAGGAGGGCGACAAGTGGCTGGTGACGACCCATCAGCCAATCAGAACGCTTGTACTGTTGTTGCTATATAATAATTCATCTTTATTCATAAAGGAAGTTAAGATAGCGGTCTGATGCTGCAGAGGAGACGCAGCTCATATTGATGCTCATGCTTTATCTCTGTCAGAACCTTTATTGGCATGTGCCCTTTTTTTGGGTTTGAGCACCTGCCCCCCAAAATGTCTGCACATGCCTGTATACAGATATATGTACATATACAGATATATGTACATATATCTGTATATATACAGATATGCATATGCATGTTCTCTACATTATAAAGGTTCTTTCACGTTCTCAAAGGTCAAAGGTCAATGAGGAGGATTTATAATAATTTATAATCTTTATAAATAAAACATTTAAAAGTTGATGAACTTTGATTCTTAAAAATAAATTAAATTCTGAATAAATAGTTTTTATTGGAATCTGAGTTTATTGATAATTAAAATATGTCTAATCTTCTAATCAATAGTTTATTATAGTTGTATGTTTTCATGAAGTAACTAGAAGGGGCCCTCGTAGAGGGCATACCTTCATATCACACGATTTGGCCTTGAATTATGAACAGTTTGGCATTAGTGGCCAATTGGATATAAATTGGCTATGGTAAAAAGAAGATTTTGACCTTTTCATGACCTTGAATTTTGACCCGATCAATCCCAAAATCTAATCAAATGGTCCCGGATAATAAACAATCATCCCACCAAATTTCATGCGATTCGGTTTAATACTTTTTGACTTATGCGAATATCACACACACATGCATACAAATATGCGGCGATCAAAACATGACCTTCTGCATCACAATTACTTTACTTTATTTCAAAATAAAGGTCCTGCAGAAACCAAGCTGTGGACTACATTACCCAGAGGTCCCCCGGCAGAAGGAGGGGGCGGGGCTTCACCTGTCCACACCTGCAGAGAGTTCAGCCTGAAGACTGAGGAAGAAACGAGGCGAGAGACCAACGGAATCCTTCTGACTCCCGATCTGGACTCAACGGGTCCGGACTGAGCTGACCCGGGACCGGTCCGAGCCCCCCTGGTTCCGATCCACCTGAGACCAGCTGAAGATTCTCAGCGTCCACCTGAAGCCGGAAGTGGAGCAGCAGCAGCAGCAGACATGGTGGGTCCCCTCGGTCCTCACGCGGGAGACACGCGAGAGTCTCGGTCTCGGTCTCGGTCCTGGTCCTGGTCCTGATCACGGTCCTGGTCTTGATCCCGGTCCTGATCCTGGACCTGATCCCGGTCCTGATCCCGGTCCTGATCCCGGTCCTGATCCCGGTCCTGCAAGATCCGATCCCGGATCAGAATTCTGAAGCTGTTTGTTAAAAAAAGAAAAAAAAGAAACGAAGTTTAATTTGAAAGTAATCTTTCACTTTAATTTGAAAGTCTGACATTTTTAAAAACAAATGTAATGAACTAAAAAGTCTTAAAAAAAGAGAGAACGTATTTTAATAATTAAATATTAAAATAAAAAATATTAATGTATATATAAATATTAATAAAGTACATATGAATTAGAATAAATACAACAACTTTCTCTTTATTTAATTATAAATAACACATGTTTTGATGACATTTAACTATTACATTTATTTGTTATAATTTTTTTAAATAATAATTACTGTCATAATAATACTAATGATGAATAGTTGTAATCTCTTGTCCTCCTGAAGGTCTCACCTCTTTA
Organism: Liparis tanakae; assembly: GCA_036178185.1. NCBI lineage: Eukaryota > Metazoa > Chordata > Actinopteri > Perciformes > Liparidae > Liparis > Liparis tanakae. The sequence goes on along the minus strand of CM070092.1, from coordinate 382,915 downwards.
CCCTGAGAGAGGTTATATCTCTTGGGAGTTTTTCTGATGTGAGGTCAAAGGTCAGGCTGTGAGGCCTCTGAGGGCCTTCACCAAATAAACTGACTCATCTTCTCAGTTTAGTTTATATTTATTTTATGAATTTTAGTTCCTTTTATAAACGTTGACTAATCTTACTACTCACACACACACACACACACACACACACACACACACACACACACAGGGCGTCTCTTCAACAAGATCCCACAGGACAAAGGAATGCTGGAATTCTTCAGGAAGAAGAAATTATCCAAACGATCAGCTTATATATATCAGCTTATATATATATATATATATATATATATATATATATATATATATATATATATATATATATATATATATATATATATATATTTCACGTTTATACAGCGAATCAAAGTGATGATATGGTCAAAATACGTGTGTGTGTGCTAACTCTGTCTCTATGCCCCGCCCCCAGGGCAGTAAGGAGCGCTACCATTGGCTGGCCCAAAACGTGAAGGTGAGCGGCGTGGACGACATGGTGCTGCTGTCCAAGGTCAGCGAGGACGCCATCACGGAGAACCTGAAGAGGAGATACCTGGACGACTACATCTTCGTATCCTCTGACGGAGAGCCTCGGTTCTGGTTCTACTCTGGTTCTGGTCCTTGACCCGGTTCTCCTCAGACCTACATCGGTCCAGTTCTGATCTCAGTGAATCCATTCAAACAGCTTCCATACTTCACTGAGCGAGAAGTGGAGCTCTACCAGGGAGCGGTGAGACAACAACAACAACAACAACACCTATACATGTGAATAACCTGCTACTTCCGGTTCCTCCAGGCTCAGTACGAGAACCCGCCCCACATCTACGCTCTGGCTGACACCATGTACAGAAACATGATGATTGACACCGAGAACCAGTGTGTCATCATCAGGTAGGCGGGACTAATGGGACACCAACAACAACAACAACAACAACAACAACACCTTAACATGAAATATGACTAAACAAGCTGAAAGCGTCTGTGTGAGTGGCTCTTCATCGTTATTGACCAAAGAGATGCTTCCTGTTTCCTGCTCTCTGTTTCCTGTTTCCTGCTCTCTGTTTCCTGCTCTCTGTTTCCTGCTCTCTGTTTCCTGCTGTCTGTTTCCCGTTTCCTGCTCTGTTTCCTGCTTCCTGCTCTCTGTTTCCTGCTCTCTGTTTCCTGTTTCCTGCTCTCTGTTTCCTGCTCTGTTTCCTGCTCTCTGTCTCCTGTTTCCTGCTCTGTTTCCTGTTTCCTGCTCTGTTTCCTGTTTCCTGCTCTCTATTTCCTGTTTCCTGCTCTCTGTTTCCTGCTCTCTGTTTCCTATTTCCTGCTCTTTTTCCTGTTTCCTGCGCTCTGTTTCCTGTTTCCTGCTCTCTGTTTCCTGTTTCCTGCTCTCTGTTTCCTGTTTCCTGCTCTGTTTCCTGTTTCCTGCTCTCTATTTCCTGTTTCCTGCTCTCTGTTTCCTGCTCTCTGTTTCCTATTTCCTGCTCTGTTTCCTGCTCTCTGTCTCCTGTTTCCTGCTCTCTGTTTCTTGTTTCCTGCTCTCTGTCTCCTGTTTCCTTCTCTCTGTTTCCTGTTTCCTGCTCTCTGTTTCATTCTCTGTTTCTTGTTTCCTGCTGTCTGTTTCCTGCTTCCTGCTCTGTTTCCTGCTCTGTTTCCTGTTTCCTGCTCTGTTTCCTGTTTCCTGCTCTCTGTTTCTTGTTTCCTGCTCTCTGTCTCCTGTTTCCTTCTCTCTGTTTCCTGTTTCCTGCTCTCTGTCTCCTGTTTCCTGCTCTCTGTTTCCTGCTCTCTGTCTCCTGTTTCCTGCTCTCTGTTTCCTGCTCTCTGTTTCCTGTTTCCTGCTCTGTTTCCTGTTTCCTGCTCTCTGTTTCTTGTTTCCTGCTCTCTGTCTCCTGTTTCCTTCTCTCTGTTTCCTGTTTCCTGCTCTCTGTCTCCTGTTTCCTGCTCTCTGTCTCCTGTTTCCTGCTCTGTTTCCTGCTCCCTGCTTCCTGCTCTCTGTTTCCTGCTCTCTGTTTCCTGTTTCCTGCTCTCTGTTTCCTGCTCTCTGTCTCCTGTTTCCTGCTCTCTGTTTCCTGCTCTCTGTTTCCCGTTTCCTGCTCTCTGTTTCCTGCTCTCTGTTTCCTGCTCTCTGTTTCCCGTTTCCTGCTCTCTGTTTCCTGCTCTCTGTTTCCCGTTTCCTGCTAGCGGTGAAAGTGGAGCTGGAAAAACTGTTGCGGCCAAATACATCATGAGCTACGTGTCCAAGGTGTCTGGAGGAGGAGACAAAGTCCAGGTACGAGTAGTTGTTATGACTGCTCTATGACTGCTCTGACTCCTGTTATGACTGCTCTATGACTCCTGTTATGACTGCTCTATGACTCCTGTTATGACTGCTCTATGACTCCTGTTATGACTGCTCTATGACTCCTGTTATGACTGCTCTATAACTCCTGTTATGACTGCTCTATCACTCCTGTTATGACTGCTCTATCACTCCTGTTATGACTGCTCTATGACTCCTGTTATGACTGCTCTATGACTGCTCTGACTCCTGTTATGACTGTGCTATGACTCCTGTTATGGCTGCTCTATCACCCCTGTTGTGACTGTTCTATGACTCCTGTTATGACTGCTCTATGACTGCTCTATGACTCCTGTTATGACTGCTCTATGACTCCTGTTATGACTGCTCTATGACTCCTGTATGACTCATGTTATGACTGCTCTATGACTCCTGTTATGACTGCTCTATGACTGCTCTATCACTCCTGTTATGACTGCTCTATGACTCCTGTTATGACTGCTCTATGACTGCTCTGACTCCTGTTATGACTGTGCTATGACTCCTGTTATGGCTGCTCTATCACCCCTGTTGTGACCGTTCTATGACTCCTGTTATGACTGCTCTATGACTGCTCTATGACTCATGTTATGACTGCTCTATGACTCCTGTGTGACTCATGTTATGACTGCTCTATGACTCCTGTTGTGACTGCTCTATGACTGCTCTATGACTCATGTTATGACTGCTCTATGACTCCTGTTATGACTGCTCTATGACTCATGTTATGACTGCTCTATGACTCCTGTATGACTCATGTTATGACTGCTCTATGACTCCTGTTGTGACTGCTCTATGACTGCTCTATGACTCATGTTATGACTGCTCTATGACTGCTCTATGACCCTGGTCTGGGGCGTGCAGCACGTGAAGGACATCATCCTGCAGTCCAACCCCCTGCTGGAGGCCTTTGGGAACGCCAAGACGGTCCGCAACAACAACTCCAGCAGATTTGTGAGTAAACATATATACACAGTAATGAGTAGTAAACAGGATACTAGCACGTACTACTCACACGTACTACTACCAGGGGAAGTACTTTGAGATCCAGTTCAGTCGAGGAGGAGCTCCTGATGGAGGAAAGATCTCCAACTTCCTGTTGGAGAAGAGTCGAGTTGTTTCTCAAAACCCTGGAGAGAGAAGCTTCCACATCTATTATCAGGTATCCATCCATCTCTATCTCTCTATCTCTCTATCTATCTATCTATCTATATCTCTCATCTCTATATATATCTCTCTCGTCTCTCTCTATATCTCTCTATCTCTCTATCCATCTCTCTCTATATATATTGATCTATCTATCGATATATATTGTTCTATCTATCTATCTATCTATCTATATATATATATATATATATATATATATATATATATATATATATATATATATATATATATTGCTCTATCTATATCTCTCATCTCTATATATCTCTCTCTCGTCTATATATATATATATATATATATATATATATATATATATATATATATATATATATATATATATATATATATATATCCATCTCTCTCTCTCTATCTATCCTGATTCCATCACTTCCTCTCCTGGCTCCTTTCTGTGGTCTTCTGAATGTAAAGGAGAACCTGTGTTTGACCTTTGACCTTTGCCCTCAGGTGTTGGAGGGGGCGAGCTCGGAGCAGCGGGAGAACCTCGGGGTCACGACCCCCGACTACTACTTCTACCTCAACCAGTCAGGAGCCTACACGGTGGAGGACACGGACGACGGGAAGGACTTCCTGGACACCATGGTCTGGCTGTCTGTCTGCCCGTTTGTCTGCCCGTTTGTCTGCCCGTCTGTCTGCCCGTCTGTCTGCCCGTCTGTCTGTCTGCCCTTCTGTCTGTCTGCCCGTCTGTCTGTGTGCCTGCCTGTCTCTCAGGAGGCCATGTCTGTGGTGGGTCTGACTGCCTGTCTGTGTGCCTGTCTGTCTCTCAGGAGGCCATGTCTGTGGTGGGTCTGACTGCCTGTCTGTGTGCCTGCCTGTCTCTCAGGAGGCCATGTCTGTGGTGGGTCTGACTGCCTGTCTGTGTGCCTGTCTGTCTCTCAGGAGGCCATGTCTGTGGTGGGTCTGACTCTGGAGGACCAGGCCTCTGTTCTCCAGCTGGTTGCAGGAATCCTTCACCTGGGAAACATCGGCTTCAGAGAAGAGAACAACTACGCAGTGGTGGAGAGCCAGGACTGTGAGTACACAGAGTACTCTCAGTACTCTCAGTACACAGAGTTCACAGAGTACTCTCAGTACACAGAGTTCAGAGTTTACAGAGTACACAGAGTACGCTCAGTACACAGAGTACTCTCAGTACACAGAGTACACAGAGTATACGGAGTACACAGTATGGACCTCAACCCTCCCCGTCTCCCTGCCTGTCTCCCTGTCTCCCTGTCTGTCTCCCCGTCTCCCTGCCTGTCTCCTTCCCTGTCTCCCTCCCTGTCTCCCTGTCTGTCTCCCCGTCTCCCTGCCTGTCTCCCTCCCTGTCTCCCTGCCTGTCTGTCTCCCTGTCTCCCTGCCTGTCTGTCTCCCTGTCTCCCTCCCTGTCTCCCTGCCTGTCTGTCTCCCTGTCTCCCTCCCTGTCTCCCTGCCTGTCTCCAGTCCTGGCCTTCCCCTCCTTCCTGCTGGGCGTCCCTCAGGACGGCCTCTGCAGTAAACTGACCAGCAGGACGATGGACAGCAAGTGGGGGGGGCGAAGCGAGTCCATCGCCGTGACGATGAGCACGGAGCAGGCCTGCTTCTCCAGGGACGCCCTGTCCAAGGCGCTGTACACGCGGCTGTTCGACTTCCTGGTGGACGTAGGTCACTTCCTCACTTCCTACCTCACCACTTCCTACCACCCTACTTCCTGTTCAGTGTGTGTGTGTGTGTGTGTGTGTGTGTGTGTGTGTGTAGTGTGTAAATAAAGCCATCCAGAAGGACCAGGAGAATTTCAACATCGGAGTCCTCGATATCTACGGCTTTGAGATCTTCCAGGTAAAAACAAACACTTGTGTCCTTGTTTACTTGTGTCCTTGTTTACGTGTGTCCTTGTTTACTCGTTTACTTGTGTCCTTGTTTACGTGTGTCCTTGTTTACTCGTGTCCTTGTTTACTCGTGTACTTTCAGAGAAACGGCTTCGAGCAGTTCTGCATAAACTTTGTGAACGAGAAGCTGCAGCAGATCTTTATCGAGCTCACGCTGAAGGCCGAACAGGTGAGGAGCCATGACGTCATCGCGTCATGAAGTCATGACATCACACTGTGACGTCATCACGTCATGAAGTCATGACATCATCACACCGTGACGTCATCGCATCATGACATCATCGCACCGTGAGGTCATTGCGTCATGACGTCATTGCACCGTGACGTCATCGCGTCATGACATAATCACACCGTGACGTCATCGCGTCATGACATCATCACACCGTGACATCATTGCGTCATGACATCACACCGTGACGTCATCGCGTCATGACATCATCACACCGTGACGTCATCGCATCATGACATCACACCGTGACGTCATGAAGTCATGACATCACACCGTGACGTCATCGCATCATGACATCATCACACCGTGACATCATTGCGTCATGACATCACACCGTGACGTCATCGCGTCATGACATCATCACACCGTGACGTCATCGCGTCATGACGTCATCGCGTCATGACATCATCACACCGTGACGTCATTGCATCAAGACGTCATCACACCGTGACATCATTGCGTCATGACATCACACCGTGACGTCATCGCATCATGACATCATCACACCGTGACATCATTGCGTCATGACATCACACCGTGACGTCATCACGTCATGACGTTATCACACCGTGACGTCATCGCATCATGACATAATCACACCGTGACGTCATCGCGTCATGACATCATCACACCGTGACATCATTGCGTCATGACATCACACCGTGACGTCATCGCGTCATGACATCATCACACCGTGACGTCATCGCATCATGACATCACACTGTGACGTCATCACGTCATGATGTCATCACACCGTGACGTCATCGCATCATGACATAATCACACCGTGACGTCATCGCGTCATGACATCATCACGCCGTGACGTCATTGTATCAAGACGTCATCACACCGTGACATCATTGCGTCATGACGTCACACCGTGACGTCATCGCGTCATGACATCATCACACCGTGACGTCATTGCGTCATGACATCATCACACCATGACGTCATCGCATCATGACATCACACTGTGACGTCATGAAGTCACACTGTGACGTCATCGCGTCATGACGTCATCACACCGTGACGTCATCGCATCATGACGTCATCACACCGTGACGTCATCGCATCATGACATAATCACACTGTGACGTCATCGCGTCATGACATCATCACACAGTGACGTCATGACATCATCACACTGTGACGTCATGAAGTCATGACATCATCGCACTGTGACGTCACCGCGTCATGATGTCACCGCCCCGTGACGTCACAACGTCACGATGTCACCGTGACGTCGTGACGTCAGCCCCTCCCCCTCTCGTTGAGCCGTACTGCACGTGGACTGAGCAGTGGGTCCATGTCCGCATTGAGACGCTCCGTCTCTGCAGGAGGAGTACGTGCAGGAGGGCATCCAGTGGACCCCCATCGAGTACTTCAACAACAAGGTGGTCTGTGACCTCATCGAGTCCAAACTGGTGAGTCGACCTAAGTGACCATTCATCCTGATTGTGTGCGTTTGTTTGGTCACATTGTTGGCGGTGACTGGGGCTTCTTTGACGCTTGTGTTGTGAAAATAAAAGAAATCCAAAGCGGTCTAGGTGCAGTTCAAGTGGTTGGATTTATTCACAAAACAGATGCTACAACTTGTGGGTATAAAATAAATCAATAAATAAAGTTTAGAGCACAAAAAAACAGGGAGGCCTATCCTCCAGCAACGTAATTAACAACAAGGTGGAAAGCTGTGTGCTCCGTCAGCCGCCCCTCCCCCAGGGCCCCTGACCTGCAGAGAGCACACACTCCCAGAAAACAGAAACGAATGCAGGCATCTAAACAACGTAGAACAAGACATGGCTCCAACACAACCAATCGGGCTCCTCTCTTCGCGGAGTTAAAGGAGTGAACATGAACATGACTCTGGTTGTGACGTTTCCCAGAATCCCGTTGGGCTGATGAGCGTCCTGGACGACGTGTGCGCCACGATGCACGCCAAGGGGGAGGGGGCGGACCAGACGCTGCTGCAGAAGCTGCAGGGCCAGATGGGCTCGCACGAGCACTTCAGCAGCTGGAGCCAGGGCTTCATCATCCACCACTACGCCGGCAAGGTGTGTGTGTGTGTGTGTGTGTGTGTGTGTGTGTGTGTGTGTGTGTGTGTGTGTGTGTGTGTGTGTGTGTGTGTGTGTGTGTGTGTGTGTGTGTGTGTGTGTGTGTGTGTGTGTGTGTGTGTGTGTGTGTGTGTGTGTGTGTGTGTGTGTGTGTGTGTGTGTGTGTGGTGTAAATAACCCTGAAAGCAGCAGTAGGATGAACCCATTTCACTGTTCCTGATGAGTTTTTTGAATGTGAACATGTCGGCCATGTTGTCTGTAGTTTGATTACTGGGTTGCTATAGAGACGAGTTTCAGTTGCTGCTGTCCACATTCCTGGTGATGGCACGAAACGTGCACTAAAGGAACGCACAGCTGTTTTTGTTTGTCAGTTGTTTAAGATATTTTGAAATGCTGATGCGTTCAAGTACCTTTTTTTTTTTTTTAGTTTGCATGTCTGTGGTTATAATATAGAAGTGTGTGTCTGTCCAGGTGTCGTATGACGTCAGCGGTTTCTGTGAGAGGAACAGAGACGTGTTGTTCAATGACATCATCGAGCTGATGCAGAGCAGCGAGTTGTAAGTCTTCACAAATACCCACAATCCTTTGCACAGCAGAAACCTGAGCAGGAGGGTCAGAGGTCAGGGTTCCATGCTCTGAAGAAATAGTTTGGCTTAAGTGGGTGTCTCTGATGACCTCATGATGTGGTGTGTTTGTGGTCAGTCCGTTCATCAGAGCTCTGTTCACTGAGAACCTGGAGGCGGAGAAGAGAGGCCGTCCGTCCACCGCCAGCTCCAAGATCAAGGTGAGTCTCCCCCAGCGTAGACCCCCACCTTTAGAAACAATCCACCAGTCTGGTCCAGACCCTGATGAAGTGCCCCCCCCCCCCCTTTAGAAACAATCCACCAGTCTGGTCCAGACCCTGATGAAGTGCCCCCCCCCCTTTAGAAACAATCCACCAGTCTGGTCCAGACCCTGATGAAGTGCCCCCTTTAGAAACAATCCACCAGTCTGGTCCAGACCCTGATGAAGTGCCCTCCCCCCTTTAGAAACAATCCACCAGTCTGGTCCAGACCCTGATGAAGTGCACCCCCTTTAGAAACAATCCACCAGTCTGGTCCAGACCCTGATGAAGTGCCCCCCCCCCTTCAGAAACAATCCACCAGCCTGGTCCAGTCCCTGATGAAGTGCCCCCCCCCCTTTAGAAACAATCCACCAGTCTGGTCCAGACCCTGATGAAGTGCACCCCCCACTACATCCGCTGCATTAAACCCAACGAGACCAAACGCCCCCGGGACTGGGAAGACAACCGGGCCAGACACCAGGTGGAGTACCTGGGCCTCCGGGAGAACATCAGAGTCCGGCGGGCGGGATACGCCTACAGACGGGCCTTCAACAAGTTCCTGCAGAGGTCAGAGGTCAAGCAGCGCACCGTGCTGGAAGCTGTGCGACCGCTTCCAACACGGTAACGGAGGTTTGTGCGCTGCAGGTATGCCATCTTGACGAAGGAGACCTGGCCACGCTGGACCGGGAAGGAGCGCCAGGGAGTCCTGCACCTCCTCGACTCCGTCCACATGGACCAGGACCAGTTCCAGCTGGGCAAGACCAAAGTCTTCATCAAAGCTCCGGAGTCGGTACGAAAGCCGCCGCAGCGGTTCGTCACGCTGCGGCGGCCTCGCCTTCACGCGTGTCCGTTCCCCTGCAGCTCTTCCTGCTGGAGGAGATGAGGGAGAGGAAGTACAACGGCTACGCTCGGGTCATCCAGAAGGCCTGGCGCAAGCACATCGCCGTCCGCAAGTATGTCAAGATGAGGGAGGAAGGTAAGACCGTCAGGGGGGGGTCGCTACCTTTGATCCAGAACATGGTGATGAGTGCTTCTGTGGCTCCTTCAGCCTCCGACGTCCTGCTGAACAAGAAGGAGCGCCGCAGGAACAGCATCAACAGGAACTTCGTGGGCGACTACCTCGGGACCGAGAACCACCCGGAGATCCGGCAGTTCGTCGGCCGGCGTGAGAGAATCGACTTCGCTGACGTCGTGGTGAAGTTTGACCGAAGATTCAGGGTAAAAACTTAAACTGCGGAAATAAATCTGATCGATGATCTGGACCCTTTTAGAGAAGAGAAGACCAGTTCACTATTCTAGGAGGAGGGTTGAGGATCTTTCATGGTCTGACAGAAACCCAGCAGACCAGGTCAAAGAGGATAGTTCCTTCAACCCTCTCTGAACACAGACCAGATCCATTGTACCCAAATCCAGTTTCTCACGTTCCATCTTCCTGACTGAATGATCTGTGTTCCTGATGTTCCACAGACTGTGAAGCGAGACCTCATCCTGACCCCAAAGTTCCTCTACCTGATTGGTCGAGAAAAGGTGAAGCAGGGTCCAGAGAAAGGTCAGATCCAGGAGATCCTCAAGAGGAAGATCGAGCTCAACAAGATCCAGTCTGTTTCCCTGAGGTACACCACCAGAACAAGATATGGAACCAGATCTAGACCTGGAACTACAACTACTATCAGGGCTGGAGCTAGACCTGGAACTAGAACTAGAACTAGGACCAGAACTAGAACCAGTGCCAGAACTACACCTAGAACCAGAACAACTAGAATCAAGTCCAGGGCCGGAACTAGAACCAGGACCAGAACTAGAACCATAACTAGAACCAGGACCAGAACTAAAACCGGGGAAAACTAAAACTACCAACACGTCTTTCAACGTATGTCTGATAGTCTCTCTCTCTCTCTCTCTCCCTGCCTCTCTCTCCCTGTCTCTCTCTCCCCGTCTGTCTCTCCCTGCCTCTCTCTCCCCGTCTCTCTCTCCCTGTCTCTCTCTCCCCGTCTGTCTCTCCCTGCCTCTCTCTCCCTGCCTCTCTCTCCCTGCCTCTCTCTCTCTCCCCGTCTGTCTCTCCCTGCCTCTCTCTCCCTGCCTCTCTCTCTCTCCCTGCCTCTCTCTCCCTGTCTCTCTCTACCCGTCTGTCTCTCTGTCAGTACTCTGCAGGACGACTTCTTCATCGTCCACGAGGAGGCGTACGACAGTGTTCTTCAGAGCGTCTTCAAGACGGAGTTCCTCAGTCTGCTGGTGAAGCGTCATCAGGAGAAAACTCAGAAGACTCTTCCGCTGAAGTTCAACAACCTGTCAGTTCCTTCAGTTTGACTTCAGAGATGGACCGGGAGCTCCGGCTCGTGTGCCTGAAGGTCCACATGAACACCAGCTGTGTCTGTCCTCCAGTCTGGAGTTCAAGGTGAAGAAGGGAGGCTGGGGTCCTTTCAGCTCTTCGGGGTCCCGGCAGATCCAGTTCCAGGACGGTCAGGGGGACGAGGCCGTCCTGAAGCCCAGCGGCAAGGTCCTGCAGGTCTCCATCGGGCCGGGTCTGCCCAAGAACTCCAGTAAGTTCTGACATGCTTGACCACACATTATTCCACAACTTCCTGTGTGCTCCCCCTCACTTCCTGTTTGATTTGTAGGACCGACGAGGAAAGACCAACGCAAGAGCCACTACATGGGAAACCAGACCGCGCCCACCAACCAGTCCAACTCCGGTACCGGGACACAACCCTTCAGGTGCCGGGCGTCGCAGCTGTTGGCTTCTAACCTTTCTTTGTTTGCCCTCAGCTCATCGCTCCAGAGGGGGCGGAGCTCCCCGAGGAGGCTCCTCCTCCAGAGGCTCCCTGCTGAGGCAGCAGTCCAGCATGGAGCAGCCCAGTCTGCCCCGCTTCCAGAGCCAGCGCCGCCACGACCACCAGCCCCAGAAACACCAAGACATGGGCTTCATGGAGGTCCCCGAGCAGGGCGCCGCTGGGTGAGCCACCAGTAACCATCACGACCAGCATCCACCTGGGTCACCAATAGAACCATCACGACCAGTATCAACCTGGGTCACCAGTAGAACCATCACAACCAGTATCACGCATTGAAGCCAGCCACAGTCACCTCAGACCTAATGGTTGGGTATGCTTGGTCCTGGTTCTCCGAGCTGTTCTCTGGTTCTCTGCTCATCGCTGTCTTTCCTGCAGACTTCAGCGGCGCCGGTCCAAGGAGGTGAAGCCTCTTCCTGGAGCGGGTCGACCCAAACCGGCTCCCAAAGCCAAGCCGCGGTCCCCTCAGTGCCGAGCGCTGTACGCCTACGACGCCCAGGACACCGACGAGCTGAGCTTCAACGCCGACGACGTCATGGAAATACTCACTGAAGGTACTAATGCTCACTGAAGGTACTAATGCTCACTGAAGGTACTAATGCTCACTGAAGGTACTAATGCTCACTGAAGGTACTAATACTCACTGAAGGTACTAATGCTCACTGAAGGTACTAATGCTCACTGAAGGTACTAATGCTCACTGAAGGTACTAATAGTTACAAGTTACAAGTCTTTTATTGTCAGATGCACAGAATGACTCATTCTTAGGACAAGGCACCACAACACCTACATAGCATAACACACAAACATAATACAACATGACATGACAGACTCTGTACAGATACTCTGACACATATAATAACCTTACTAAATATGCAAGATAAATATACAAAACAACATGCTAAGACATATACCAAAACTAGTATTAGCTCAGCAGCTAGCATTAGCTCAGTAGCTAACGTATGTCACTCTTGCCTGTCTTCAAAACTTGAGAGCCCTGTGTAAGACTGATCAGTTTGCAGTTATTAGCATAAGTACAACGCGGCATTCAACATTTATGACGACTCATTATGTCCAATCACAGTTTAGCAACAATAACTAGTGCCAGCGTGTTAAACAATACATCTAATGTCATGGTAGCATTTCTGGCTAACTAGCTTCCTACTCTAGAAATCAAATGCTACTTCCACAACAAAGAGTTAACCTCTATGTCCTGAAGTCAGCGGTCGGACTCGGTCGCGTGTCCCTACGTGAAGTGTAGACCACGGCGTGTAAATTCAATGTAAAAAAAGAATTATAAAAAAAAAGGTTTGTTGTCTTGGAATCAAACCCACATCTCCAGGATTAGAGTCAGTCACTTATCATGCTGAGCTAGAGGCTTTGCTGGTTGGAGACATCCGGAGGCGCGTCAACTATTTGGGATTGGACAAATTAGAGTTTTTTTCTGGTAAATGTGTTCAGGCCTATCGTGAAAGTGAATCATTTATGGTTATTTTACTTCATAAATATGTGTTCCTACCAAATTTGGACGTTTTTGGCGTATTGGGCGTTTTTTTGACTTTTTTTATCGTTTTGGGCCGATTTGGCCATTTTCCACTTTTTTCCAACTGTCGAGTCCTACCAGAAAACGCTAACGGAATTGGCTCAAAATTGGTGAATGTGTTCAGGCCTTGACTGGCATTACACTTGATTTTTGTAAAACATATCCGAGTGTAAGCTATAGCTTTTAAGATGAATAAATTACAAATATTGGCAGTCAAAAAACGGGCATTTCCTACGGACTAAAAGTCTTTTTTTCCTGATTGTAGTATATTCAGGTCTTGAGATTCTAACAAACCTATTTTTAACGAATTCCGTTAGCGTTTTGTGGGTCTAATGGCCGTTTGAAAAAAGTGGAAAATGGCCAAAAACGGCCAACTTTGGTGAATATTTTTGGCACCAATTAAAGTTCAAATTGCACGAAATTTGCATCGAATGTTCCAGACGCCATTCTACACATATCCTACCGGTCTGTTATTTTTTTTGACTGATAGTGTTGAAGTTATAAGCATTACAAAACGGGACAAGCCCCTAAAATGTTCGTCGGGCTATAGATGCTTACCACAATGATCAATTTGAAAAATGACAATATATCCCAGATGATATAGCTTCACTTATCATTATCTCAAATGGGTTTCTTAACATTGGACCTATCGTTTAGGTTCAGTGGTCACTTTTGTGTTTTTCACATTATTCAAAATGGCCGAAAATTTAAGTAGGCGGAGCTTAGGGTCCTGAGAGGCTTTTTTGTAGAGCAGGTCCTAGAGGTCTAGAAAATCTGTTTTTTAAGTTAATCGGACATTCTGGGTGAGGGGCGTCACCGGTCAAACTTCTAGGTGGCGCTAGAGAGCAATTTTTGAAAGCCGCATTTCAAGGTCTATGTCATCTGGCTATTTTCACCAATCCTGACACGCTTGCCAAATTTGGGGAGTTTTGGGATATGATACATACCCCCAATATGCCCCCAATGTTCAAAAATAAAAATCCAGAATAATAGTGAAGAACTCTAACAATTTCAATAGGGTCCTCTCGGACAGCTTCGCTGTCGCTCGGACCCTAATTATAATAATAGAAACAAGTAATAGAAGTAATATAAATAAGCATAAAAAAACAGTAGAATATTAATGTACAGGATAGAAAGGTGTGTGTATATATAAACAAAAAGTACTTAAACGTATTGCACATGATATTGCACCAGGTATTTGTGATAAAGTGCTGAAGTGACCAAGTTCAAATCAGTTGTCAAGTCAAGTGGCCTCCTGGGAGCTCAGCTGGTTGTGTAGCCGGACCGCATGAAACCTGAAAGGACACAGCGCCAGTCCTGTAGTCCTGAGATTCATCGTCTCTGAACTTTCTGCAGATGCGTCTGGTTGGTGGTTCGGTCGGTTGCGGGGCAGAGAGGGGATGTTCCCCGGCAACTACGTGGAGAAGATCTAAACCTCGTCTTTGGTGAGCGGGGCTCAGAGGTCACCACCTATGTTTGAGTCAGTGAGGACAGCTTTGAACCGGTCAACGGTCAGTGTCGTAGCCCTGTGTCCAGTCAGGTTAAATGTCCCTCTAACCCTGTGTCCAGTCAGGTTAAATGTCCCTCTAAACCTGTGTCCAGTCAGGTTAAATGTCCCTCTAACCCTGTGTCCAGTCAGGTTAAATGTCCCTCTAACCCTGTGTCCAGTCAGTTTAAATGTCCCTCTAGCCCTGTGTCCAGTCAGGTTAGATGTCCCTCTAACCCTTTGTCCAGTCAGGTTAAATGTCCCTCTAACCCTGTGTCCAGTCAGGTTAAATGTCCCTCTAGCCCTGTGTCCAGTCAGGTTAGATGTCCCTCTAAACCTGTGTCCAGTCAGGTTAAATGTCCCCCTAAACCTGTGTCCAGTCAGGTTAAATGTCCCTGTAACCTTGTGTCCAGTCAGGTTAAATGTCTGGTGTGACTTTGTCCCTGGTTTTAAAGCAACAACTCAATCAGTTCCCGTCAGTGTTACTATGTGAACCTACAGTGCAGCGCCCCCTACTGGCTCCAGTGTTTATTACAGCCACAATATGAAAAGCATTAAATAACTTCCAACCAGATAAAATATGGACAGAAACTAAACGTTACTCTGGAACTTAACATGAACTAAATATTTGATTCTCCTAAACATGAAAAACAAGACTGAACACTTTTTATTTTTCGTGGTTGAAAGTATGAAAAGTAAATTATATGAATAATAAAATAATTACATTTTAATGACGTTCTGTATGTATCTGCTTGTTTTCTGATTGTTTTCTACAAATTAACACAAATGTTTTATTTCAGCCAATAAACTGACATTTGAATTAATTACACACCTGAGTTTGACTTGATGAACAGAAGTTTATTCAACCATCAGCATCTTAATGCGTCATAATAAAAATAACAAATTTAATCTGAAAGGAGCAGCTGGTGTGACCACATCCCAATCAATACTTTAGGACAGGATGGTCCCGATCAATAATTTAAGACAGGATGGTCCCGATCAATAATTTAAGACAGGATGGTCCCGATCAAATTGAAGCCACGCCCCTGCAATTGAAGCCATGCCCCTGTAATTGATGCCACGCCCATCTGCCTGAATCCACTCCCCTCTAGTTGATGGCACGACCCTCTGGCTGATGCCACGCCCCCCACACAAGTTCTGCAAAAAAAACATTGAAAGTTGAAATTAATAAACCTTCTCTTGAACATTTTAAAATATATTTTGTCCAAAGAAAAACGGAAATGTATACAAATTATATTTTACCCTCAAAATGTTTAATAAACTTATATTTTATTACGAATAAATAGTGGAATACACCCAAAATAAAATGTTCAGGTTCAATGTTTTTTTTCAAACTGATCAAAAGTATTAGCCTGGATTTGGCTCCAAAAAAAAATCCCCTTCAAAATAAAAGCACAGGACTTTCTTCTCAACAACACTGAAAAGCCCACATGGAGAGGCAGGCCTCTATTCAATTCAATTCAATTCAGTTTATTTGTATAGCCCAGTTTCACAAATTACAAATTAGTCTCAGAGTGCTTTACAATCTGTACACATAGACATCCCTGACCCAAAACCTCACATCGGACCAGGAAAAACTCCCAAATAACCCTTCAGGGGGAAAAAAAGGGAAGAAACCTTCAGGAGAGCAACAGAGGAGGATCCCTCTCCAGGATGGACAGAACAATAGATGTAATGTGTACAGAAGGACATATTTAGAGTTAAAATACATTCAAGGAATCTGACAGAGTTTATCAATAGTTCATATTTAGGCATATTCCACGATGGAGAGTTTGGAGACCTCCCAAGTGGAGGAGTGGGCGGAGTCCCAGCAGGGCAGTGGCACAGCTGGCGACAGGAACTCACGATCCAACCATCGAAGGTCCATCAGCAGATGGAATCTATGCCGTCTCATAGGGTCCGATGACCCCATGAGACGTGAAGTCAGAAGGACTCCGGGGAGAAGCAGAGTTAGTCATGTGTGATGGAGAGATGAAGATTCATCCATAGGAGAAAGAGAAGAGGAGAGAGGTGCTCAGTGCATCCTAAACAAACTCTAGTTGGACACCTGGCCAGATCAAGACTTTAGGAGGACAGGATCAACACCTCTAGTTGTATATGTTCTTGCTTGAATAAAAACGGCTGGGATGAGAACTATGTCCCTCCAGAGGTGTGCGGCCTTCACGTGTGAAACGAGATAAAGATTTCATTTAGATTTGATCTCTCTCCCGAATACAATACAAAATGGTCCGCCACTTTCAATGTTCGGCACATTTCCAGTATGTTGTATAATACGATTAACTTATTTTATTTGAGTTATTTCCCACACTTCCAGCGCCCCGTAAACGCCTCCTGGCCTTTAACCCAGCAGCAGTAGACCGTGGCCCCCCCGCTCCGCGTCCGGGTAACGCCTCCGGTGTGACTGACAGCCCGCTGCCCGGTGGCCCGGGAACCTGTTTACCGGCTCCGTCAACCGGCCAGAAGAGCAGCTAGTTAGCGGCGAGTTGGTTAGCGTTGAGTTAGTTAGCGGCTAGCTAGCTAGTTAGCGGCGACTTAGTTAGTGACTAGCTAGTTAGCGGGGTTGTTAGCGGCCACAGCGAACAGCTGACTGAAGATGGAGGAGTTTCTGTGGAGCTGCAAAGAGTCCCTGAAGGTAACGCGCCCCCCACACACACATGCACGCACGCACGCACGCACACACGTAACCATATACACGCTGTATAATGCTCCATCGTGTTTGTATTGGTCCGTTAGCTACACTGGGTTACTGTGGCTAACAGTTACGTATCCATGTAAAGTTAGAAACAATCTCACACGTTTCTCAAGTCAAAGCACACGAGTCCAGACTCGAGCCCTCCGGAGACTCACAAGTGCAGACTCCGGAGGGCGGAGGACGCTCTTTCTGGTCTTTCTGGTCTTTCTGGTCTTTCTGTGATTGGAACAGCAGCTTAATTGGTGACGTCACCACATCAGCTGTTCTTGCTCCCGACTTCACTCCAATTATTCACTGTACATTATTTTTTACAGTCAAAAAAGAAATGACAACCCTGCTTTTTTCATTATTCTTTAAATATAATTATTTTATTTTTAATGTATGTGGATTTTATATATATATATATATATATATATATATATATATATATATATATATATATTTATAGTTATATTACATATGTAATTGCAAACAATTCGGTCAAAATTTAAAGGACACCATGAGATCAACGTTAAAATGTAATTAAAATATGAAGTTATGAACCTTAACCCTCAGTCAAACTGAAGTAACGAATAAATAATAAACTGTGCTCGTTAGATCCTCCAAACCCAATTATATCTCATGTTAAATATGAATTATATCATGTTAAATATGAATTATATCTCATGTTAAATATGAATTATATCTCATGTTAAATATGAATTATATCATGTTAAATATGAATTATATCTCATGTTAAATATTAATTATATCATGTTAAATATGAATGATATCTCATGTTAAATATATATACATACATACATACATACACATTCCTGACTCAACAACAGTATTTATAACAAGTCATTTGTCAGTAGTTTATTTTCTCCTCCGCTATTGTTTCCTGTTGCTGGTGAAATGCATTCTGGGATATCTGCTGGCCAGAGTACCACAAGTCTCCTGTGATGCATTCTGGGTAAAGTGGGAGGAGCAAGTCACATCCGGCATTTTGACCGTGAAGAGAGAGAAGAGAACTTTGAATGAACATGAACTGATGAGGAGACAGGACACAAGGACACGAGGAGAGGAAAGGACACGAGTAGAGGAAAGGACACGAGGAGAGGAAAGGACACAAGGAAAGGAAAGGACACGAGGACACGAGGAGAGGAAAGGACACGGCGTGTGAGGGACTCGTCACTGTGACCTCCAGGTGGACCGGGCCGGCTTGGAGCTCCACGTGGTTCTGGGGAACGAGGCCTGTGACGTGGACTCCATGGTGTGTGCGCTCACCTACGCCTACTTCCTGTCCCAGGTGAGCCTGAGGCCGCACAGGTGTGTGTGTGTGCCTGAGTGAGTGTGTGTACCTGCAGTGATGTGTGTGTGTGTGTGTGTGTGTGTGTGTGTGTGTGTGTGTGTGTGTGTGTGTGTGTGTGTGTGTGTGTGTGTGTGTGTGTGTGTGTGTGTGTGTGTGTGTGTGTGTGTGTGTGTGTGTGTGTGTGTGTGTGTGTGTGTGTGTGTGTGTGTGTGTGTGTGTGTGTGTGTGTGTGTGTGTGTGTGTGTGTGTGTGTGTGTGTGTGTGTGTGTGTGTGTGTGTGTGTGTGTGTGTGTGTGTGTGTGTGTGCAGACCGGAGACAGGCTGGTGTTGCCGCTGCTGAACATCCGTGAGGCGGAGCTGCTGCTGCGCGGGGACAACCTGCAGCTGCTGCGCCAGGTGGGCCTGTCCCCTCACCTGCTGCTGTTCAGGGACCAGCTGGACCTGCCGGCGCTGCACCGGGACGGCCGCCTGCGGCTCACACTGGTCGACCACAACGTGCTGCCCAGGTAGACACGCCCACTGGACGGGGGGCCACGCCCATACACACACCTGACGGGGGGCCACGCCCATACACACACCTGACGGGGGGCCACGCCCATACACACACCTGACGGGGGGCCACGCCCATACACACACCTGACGGGGGGCCACGCCCATACACACACCTGACGGGGGGCCACGCCCACCTGACTTCTCTGGTAAGGTTCAAAGTGGTGTTGTCGACAGTGTCTTTAGTTACCTGTCTCGTCCGTGTACCCGTCCTGCAGTTCAGATAGCTTCCTGGAGGCGGTGGTGGTGGAGGTGATTGACCATCACCTGCTGGAGAGAGACTCCTCCCCCTCCTGTCCTGTTACCGTGGAGACGGTGGGATCCTGTGCTACCTTGGTCACTGAACGCATCATGCAGAAGGCTCCGGAGATGCTGGACCAGCAGGTTGCCCTCTTACTCTACGGTGAACACCTGAACGCATCATTACGACACCTGAACGCATCATTACGACACCTGAACGCATCATTACGCATCATTACGACACCTGAACGCATCATTACGACACCTGAACGCATCATTACGACACCTGAACGCATCATCTGGTTGTTTGTCTCTGGGTGTGGTTGTGTGTGTGTGTGGTTGTGTGTGTGTGTGTGTGTGTGTGTGTAGCGTCCGTGGTGCTGGACTGCCTCAACATGCCCCCCTCCGGGGGGCCGGGGACCCCCAGGGACCGGGTCCTGCTGGCCTCTCTGGAGTCTCTGGTCCCGTCTCTTCCAGACAGAGAGCGTCTCTACAGGAGGCTGCAGGACGCCAGGAGGGACGTCTCTGGTGAGGACACGAATACTCACTGGAGAACTCACTGGAGTACTGGAGTACTCACTGGAGTACTTGTTGTACCTTTTGTGTCCTCAGGTTTCAACACTCATCAGATGTTGTTGAAAGACATGAAATCTGTTTCTGGACGTTTGAACGTGGGAATAAGTGTCATCTACCTCCCCCTAGAGGTACACACTCCTTACTACACACTACACACTACACACTACCTCCCCCTAGAGCAGGGGTCACCATCACGGGGCCCGCGGTCACCTGGTCGCCCTCAGGCACCAGGTAAGTCGCCCGTCCGGCATGTCATGATTTAAACTAGTCAAAATTGAGCTCCGTCAAAAGAAAAGAAAAGGCCCTAATCCCCGGGCACTAGGACCTGGGGGAGGCTGCTGCGTGGCTCTCTCTCTGCAGGAGCGTCTCTCAAAGAGCCAGGAGGACAGCCAATGAGCTGAGCTGAAAGTCAACATGCACCAGGTGACCTGAACACCAGGTAGAGACAGAGGGTCACAGTGTTGATGAGTCATGTTGTTCTCCATTGAAGGGTAAAGACACTGAACTAGTTCATCTTCATCTCAGTGAGCCAGAGAGTAGAGGTCATCGTCACGGTGATGACATCTCCCTCTGACATGTCTCAATGTATCCAGGGCTCTGAGAGGAGATGCTCGTGACCATGAGGCTGAACCCTGGCAGTGGGAGGGGGCTGTTGTTCTGACATCTGTAGGATAAATAATAATAATGTATACTTTATTGATCCCACAATGGGGAAATTTGTGTCTGCATTTGACCCATCCTTCGTTATGAAGTAGCAGTGGGCTGCAGTGAAGCACCGGGCCCGGGGAGCAGCTGGGGGTTCAGTGCCTTGCTCAATGACACTTCGGGCTGCAACTAATGGGGAGAACGGGGATCGAACCTGCTACCTTGTGGTTACGGGACGACCACTCTCCCCACTGAGCTAAACCGTCCCAAATGATGACTACGTGTCTCCATCTGTTCTCCATCAGAACGTTGGCAGAACATCAAAAAGTATTTTTTTGGGACGTTTATATCAAACAAGTCGCCCTTCGGATTATGTTGTCTTCTTGAAGCAGCCCTCGGTCTCCACATGACCCTGACCCCACATGACCCTGACCCCACATGACCCCACATGACCCTGACCCCACATGACCCTGACCCCACATGACCCTGACCCCACATGACCCTGACCCCACATGACCCCACATGACCCTGACCCCACATGACCCTGACCCCACATGACCCCACATGACCCCACATGACCCTGACCCCACATGACCCCACATGACTCTGACCCCACATGACCCTGACCCTACATGACCCTGACCCCACATGACTCTGACCCTAAATGACCCTGACCCTACATGACCCTGACCCCACATGACCCTGACCCCACATGACCTGACCCACATGACCCTGACCCTACATGACCCCCTGACCCCCTACATGACCCTGACCCTACATGACCCTGACCCCCTGACCCCACATGACCCTGACCCCACATGACCCTGACCCTACATGACCCTGACCCCACATGACCTGACCCCACATGACCCTGACCCCACATGACTCTGACCCTACATGACCCTGACCCTACATGACCCTGACCCCACATGACCCCACATGACCCTGACCCCACATGACCCTGACCCCACATGACCCTGACCCCACATGACCCTGACCCCACATGACCTGACCCCACATGACCCCACATGACCCCACATGACCCTGACCCCACATGACCCTGACCCTACATGACCCTGACCCCACATGACCCTGACCCCACATGACTCTGACCCTACATGACCCTGACCCCATGCAGCCTGACCCATGACCCTGACCCCACATGACCCTGACCCCACATGACCCTGACATGACCCTGACCCCACATGACCCTGACCCCATGACCCTGACCCCACAGCCCTGACCCCACCCTGACCCTACATGACCCTGACCCCCAGCCCTGACCCTACATGACCCTGACCCCACATGACCCTGACCCCACATGACTCTGACCCTACATGACCCTGACCCCACTGACCCCACATGACCCTGACCCCACATGACTCTGACCCCACATGACCCTGACCCTACATGACCCTGACCCCACATGACCCTGACCCCACATGACCCTGACCCCACATGACCCTGACCCTACATGACCCTGACCCCACATGACCCTGACCCCACATGACCCTGACCCCACATGACCCTGACCCCACATGACCCTGACCCCACATGACCCTGACCCTACATGACCCTGACCCCACATGACTCTGACCCCACATGACCCTGACCCTACGTGACCCTGACCCCCACAGCCCTGACCCCTACATGACCCTGACCCCACATGACCCTGACCACACATGACCCTGACCCCACATGACCCTGACCCCCCATGCCTGACCCCACATGACCTCTGACCCTACATGACCCTGACCCCACATGACCCTGACCCCACATGACCCTGACCCCACATGACCCTGACCCCACATGACCCTGACCCCACATGACCCTGACCCTACATGACCCTGACCCCACATGACCCTGACCCCACATGACCCTGACCCCACATGACCCTGACCCCACATGACCCTGACCCCACATGACTCTGACCCCACATGACCCTGACCCCACATGACCCTGACCCCACATGACCCTGACCCACATGACCCTGACCCACACCTGACCCCAGCCCTGACCCCACATGACCCCTGACCCTGACCCACATGACTCTGACCCACATGCCTGACCCACATGACCCTGACCCTACATGACCCTGACCCACATGACCCTGACCCCACATGACCCTGACCCCACATGACTCTGACCCCACATGACCCTGACCCTGACCCCACATGACTCTGACCCCACATGACCCTGACCCCACATGACCCTGACCCCACATGACTCTGACCCCACATGACCCTGACCCTACGTGACCCTGACCCCACATGACCCCACATGACCCTGACCCCACATGACCCTGACCCCACATGACCCCACCTGACCCTGACCTGACCCCATGACCCTGACCCACATGACCCTGACCCCACATGACCTGACCCCCACATGACCTGACCCCCCCACATGACCACCTGACCCCACATGACCCTGACCCCTGACATCCCTGACCCCACATGACCCTGACCCCACATGACTGACCCCTGACCCCACGCAGCCCTGACCCTACATGACCCTGACCCCTACATGACCTGACCCCACATGACCCTGACCCCACATGACCCCCCATGACCCCATGACCATGACCCTGACCCCACATGGCCCTGACCCCATGACTGACTGACCTGACCCCTGACCCCACATGACTGACCCCACATGACCCTGACCCCACATGACCCTGACCCCTACATGACCCCACATGACTCTGACCCCACATGACCCTGACCCCACATGACTCCTGACCCTGACCCCTGACCTGACCACATGACCTGACCCCATGACCCCTGACCCCACATGACCCTGACCCCACATGACTCTGACCCTACATGACCCTGACCCCACCTGACCCCTGACTCCCTACATGACCTGACCCCACATGACTCTGACTGACCCACAGCCTGACCCACATGACCTGACCCCCCACCTGACCCCACATGACCCTGACCCCACATGACCCTGACCCCACATGACCCTGACCTCACATGACTCTGCCCGTACCTGACCCCACATCACCCTGACCCCACATGACCCTGACCCGACATGACCCTGACCCCATGACTCTGATGCTACATGACCCTGACCCCACATGACCCTGACCCCACATGACTCTGACCCCACATGACTCTGACCCTACATGACCCTGACCCCTGACCCCTGACCTGACCCCACATGACCTGACCCATGACCCTGACCCCACATGACCCTGACCCCACATGACCTGACCCCACATGACCCTGACCCCTGACCCTGACCCCTGACCCTGACCCCACCTGACCCCACACCTGACCCCACATGACTCTGACCCCACGCCCTGACCATGACTGCCCACATGACCCTGACCCCACATGACCCTGACCCACATGACTCTGACCCCACATGACCCATGACCCTGACATGACCCTGACCCCACATGACCTGACCCCACATGACCTGACCCCACATGACTCTGACCCTACGTGACCCTGACCCCACATGACCCTGACCCACATGACCCTGACCCTACGTGACCCTGACCCCACATGACTCTGACCCCACATGACCCTGACCCTACGTGACCCTGACCCCACATGACTCTGACCCCACATGACCCTGACCCCACATGACCCTGACCCCACATGACTCTGACCCCACACTCTGACCCCACATGACCCTGACCCTACGTGACCCTGACCCCACATGACTCTGACCCCACATGACCCTGACCCTACGTGACCCTGACCCCACATGACTCTGACCCCACATGACCCTGACCCCACATGACTCTGACCCCACATGACCCTGACCCTACGTGACCCTGACCCCACATGACTCTGACCCCACATGGCCCTGACCCTACGTGACCCTGACCCCACATGACCCTGACCCCACATGACCCTGACCCCACATGACTCTGACCCACATGACCTGACCATGACCTGACCCTACGACTCTGACCCTGACCCCACATGACCCTGACCCCACATGACTCTGACCCCACATGACCCTGACCCCACATGACTCTGACCCCACATGACCCTGACCCTACGTGACCCTGACCCCACATGACCTTAAAGTCACCACGCTTCGCTGCGGTTCCTCTGCCTCAGCACTGAGTTCTACTCTGGGGTGGGATGGCCTGCTGTGGCCCCCGTAGGCTCTCTCATTGGTCCAGCCTTATCCATAAGGCAATCCTTGGTCAGCTCCCAGACTACCTGTGTGTCGGCATCCACCAGAGAAGTGTGGGACGGTATTCTTTGCCATCTCTGGACTTGTTTATGCTCACTGTTCCAAATGCCAGAACGGAAATGGGAAAAAGGGCTTTTGGGTACTCTGCCCCTCATCATGGAACATGTTGCAGAATGTTTTAAAGCTCAGGGAACTAATATCACTGACTGCTTTTAAATCTCGAATGAAAGAAATAGAGACAGGTTCCCAAAAATGTAAATGTTTCTTAAATTAACTCTACGTCACTGTTTCTTAGCTCTTAGTTTCTTTTAACCTGTCTTGTTTGGTGTTTTCTGTCTGTAACCATGTGTGTTTTATGGCCAGGTCTCCCTCCAAAAAGAGATTTTTAATCTCAATGGGACTTCCTGGTTAAATAAAGGTTTAAATAAAAAAAGAAAAAAAGTAGCCCTCGGTCTCAAAGGTTGGTGAGCCCTGCTCTAGAGGTACACACTCCCTACGACACACTGTAGGTAACACAATACTGTGTGTGTGTGTGTGTGTGTGTGTGTGTGTGTGTGTGTAGGTCTTCCTCCAGAGGGCGGGCTTGGAGGCGGAGCTCTACGGCTTCTGTCTGAAGTTCGGCTTCGAACTCCTGCTGCTGATGACCATCTCCCTCAGCGAGAGCCAGGAGCCAATCAGAGGGCTCGCTGCCTTCAGCCACAGCGCCGCCTGCAGGCAGCAGGTACCAGCGGGGTCCTGGAGGAGTCACGGGGAAACTAAATCACCGAAGTTTTGGGAAAGTCATGGGAGACGTTAACGGAACGCAGACAGCGCGGGGCTACGGCGAGCGGGGCTACGGCTAGCGGGGCTACGGCTAGCGGGGCTACGGCTAGCGGGGCTACGGCTAGCGGGGCTACGGCTAGCGGGGCTACGGCGAGCGGGGCTACGGCTAGCGGGGCTACGGCGGGCTACGGCGGGGGCTACGGCTAGCGGGGCTACGGCTAGCGGGGCTACGGCTAGCGGGGCTACGGCGAGCGGGGCTACGGCTAGCGGGGCTACGGCTAGCGGGGCTACGGCGAGCGGGGCTACGGCTAGCGGCGCGTCTCTCTGCCCGGGGCTGAGACACCGTGGCGCCCTGGCTGGAGGGCGTGGCCTCTGAAGCGAGCGGCTCCCGCTCTTTGAGGCACCCGAAGGCGCTACGTGGCGCTGGTGGTGAAAGCAAACGCTCCTCTCAGCTCGTTGGGCTCCTTCAGCTCCAGAGTAAACCTCTGAATACACTTGTATATGAATGTTTGTTCTTTTAATCAAACTATTGTTATTTATTTGTTTGGTTTAATGTTTACTGTGTGCTTTGGAACTCATGTTAGATGTGAAATGTTCTCCTTTGACGTATCTCCAGACCGTCAGTCCTGGACCTGGTCCACTTGTCACAGCGCTGCACTAGTGCACGTGTAATACTAGTGTACACTCCCAAGGTACGCTTCATAGTGATCATACCCCCACAGGTGAGCCACTACCTGGAACAGGCCCGTAACCCCGCCCTCAGACTCTGTCCAATCGGCAGCTCTCATCCTCACATCACAGCCTATCAGCAAGGTAAGCTCCTCCCCTCTGACTCTGGTGAGATGATGGGTTCATTGGAGATAAGCTGCTTCTCTTCTGTAAGGAAATCATCTTCATCTTTACTTCATCTTCATCATCTTAACTTCATATTCTGCTCTTGCTTATTTAAGGTAGCTTAGCAGATAGCTAACAGCCGATCCATCAAATGAAGACTCAGGAATCTTAAAACAAAAAAAAGTGTCCACACACATGTACATAAACATTACTAATATATGTAACATTACTAATATAATGTACATATAATATAATCACCCGTATCCACAGACTCTGTACCTGTACGCCGCAACATTCACACCCTCTGTCCCTCTCTGTCCTCCTCTCTGTCCTCCTCTCTGTCCCTCTCTGTCCTCCTCTCTCCTCCTCTCTGTCCTCCTCTCTGTCCTCCTCTCTGTCCTCCTCTCTGTCCTCCTCTCTGTCCTCCTCTCTGTCCTCCTCTCTGTCCTCCTCTCTGTCCCTCTCTGTCCTCCTCTCTGTCCTCCTCTCTGTCCCTCTCTGTCCTCCTCTCTGTCCTCCTCTCTGTCCCTCCTCTCTGTCCCTCTGTCCCTCCTCTCTGTCCTCCTCTCTGTCCTCCTCTCTGTCCTCCTCTCTGTCCTCCTCTGTCCCTCTCTGTCCTCCTCTCTGTCCTCCTCTGTCCCCTCCCTCTCTGTCCCCTCTCTGTCCCTCCTCTCTGGCCTCCTCCCTCCTCCTCTCTGTCCCTCCTCTCTGTTCTCCGCTCTGTCCCTCCTCTCTGTCCCTCCGCTCTCCTCCTCTCTGTCCCGCCTCTCTGTCCTCCTCTCTCTCCTCCTCTCTGTCCCTCTCTGTCCTCCTCTCTGTCCTCCTCTCTCCCTCTCTCCCTCCCTGTCCTCTCCTCTCTGTCCCTCCTCTGTCCCTCCCTCTCTGTCCTCCTCTTTGTCCTCCTTTCTGTCCTCCTCTGTCCCTCCTCTTCTGTCCTCCTCTCTGTCCCTCTGGCCTCCTCTGTCCCTCCTCTCCTCTGTCCCTCCTCTGTCCCTCCTCTCTCTCCTGCCTCCTCTCTCTCCCTCCTCTGTCCCTCCTCTCTGTCCTCCTCTCTCCCTCCTCTGTCCTCCTCTCTGTCCCTCCTCTCTGTCCCTCCTCTCTGTCCTCCTCTCTGTCCCTCCTCTCTCCTCCTCTCTGTCCTCCTCTCTGTCCTCCTCTGTCCCTCCTTCCTGGCCTCCTCTGTCCCTCCTCCTCTGTCCTCCTCTCTGTCCCTCCTCCTCTGGCCTCCTCTGTCCTCCTCTCTGTCCCTCCTCCTCTGTCCTCCTCTGTCCCTCCTCTGTCCTCCTCTGTCCTCCTCTCTGTCCCTCCTCCTCTGTCCTCCTCTGTCCCTCCTCTGTCCCTCCTCTCTGTCCTCCTCTCTGGCCTCCTCTCTCTGTCCCTCCTCTCTGTCCTCCTCTGTCCTCCTCTGTCCCTCCTCTCTGTCCTCCTCTCTGTCCTCCTCTCTGTCCTCCTCTGTCCCTCCTCTCTGTCCTCTCTGTCCTCTTCTGTCCCTCCTCTCTGTCCTCCTCTGTCCCTCCTCTCTGTCCTCTCTGTCCTCCTCTGTCCCTCCTCTCTGGCCTCCTCTCTCCCTCCTCTGTCCTCCTCTGTCCTCCTCTCCCTGGCCTCCTCTGTCCTCCCTCTGTCCTCCTCTCTGTCCCTCCTCTCTGGCCTCCTCTCCTGCCTCCCTCTGTCCCTCCTCTCTCCCTCCTCTGGCCTCCTCTGTCCCTCCTCTCTGGCCTCCTCTCTGTCCTCCTCTCTGGCCTCCTCTCTGGCCTCCTCTGTCCCTCCTCTCTGGCCTCCTCCCCTCTCTGGCCTCCTCTCTGGCCCCTCTGTCCCTCCTCTGTCCCTCCTCTCTGGCCTCCTCTGTCCCTCCTCTCTGGCCTCCTCTCTGGCCTCCTCTGTCCCCTCTCTCCCCTGGCCTCCCTGTCTCTCCTCCTCTGGCCTCCTCTCTGGCCTCCTCTGGCCTCCTCTGTCCCTCCTCTCTGGCCTCCTCTGTCCCTCCTCTCTGTCCTCCTCTCTGGCCTCCTCTGTCCCTCCTCTCTGTCCTCCTCTCTGGCCTCCTCTGGCCTCCTCTGTCCCTCCTCTCTGGCCTCCTCTGTCCCTCCTCTCTGTCCTCCTCTCTGGCCTCCTCTGGCCTCCTCTGTCCCTCCTCTCTGGCCTCCTCTGGCCTCCTCTGTCCCCTCCTCTCTGTCCTCCTCTCTGGCCTCCTCTGGCCTCCTCTGTCCCTCCTCTCTGGCCTCCTCTGGCCTCCTCTGTCCCTCCTCTCTGTCCTCCTCTCTGGCCTCCTCTGGCCTCCTCTGTCCCTCCTCTCTGGCCTCCTCTGTCCCTCCTCTCTGTCCCTCCTCTCTGGCCTCCTCTCTGGCCTCCTCTGTCCCTCCTCTGTCCCTCCTCTCTGGCCTCCTCTCTGGCCTCCTCTGTCCCTCCTCTCTGGCCTCCTCTCTGGCCTCCTCTGTCCCTCCTCTGTCCCTCCTCTCTGGCCTCCTCTGTCCCTCCTCTGTCCCTCCTCTCTGGCCTCCTCTGTCCTATCCTCTCCCCTCCTCTGACTCCTTCTCCCTCATGCAGCCTAACTCTGCTGCAGACACTCTCCTCTCGTCCCTGTCTTCATCTCTTGATTCTCTTTGTCCTTTAAGACACGACGGTCCTCCAGTCCTCTCCTCCCTGGTCGTCTGACTCGGTGCTCTTGAGCCAACTTGTGAGCGACGGAGAGGAAAAGGAGCAAATGGAATCAAGCGGAAGACCTGCTCTGCTATCAATCTCTCCTCTCCTCCTTCTCTCCTGTCTCTGCAGCCAGAAGCTCTTTCTACCTGACAACATGCAGTCTTCCTTCTCTAACCCCAAAAAGCTCTTCTCTATCTTCTCCAACCTCCTTGATCCCCCGAGTCCCCCTCCTCCTTCCTCCCTTTTGCCACTTTGTCGACTACTTTACAAACAAGATGGACGACATACGCTCCTCCTTTACTGATCCATCCTCTATCACTTCACCTACACCAACTCCTTCATCCCCCTCTCTTTCCTCGTTTACCCCCTGTCTCCCAGTCAAGTTCTTAGCTTGGTGACCTCTGCTGATCGACCAGCTGACCCTTGACCCCGTCCCGTCTCACATCCTCCAGGCTGTGGCTCCTGACCTTCTGACCTTTCTCACCATCTTATTAACAGCTCCCTCTCAACTGGCTGTTTCCCCAACTCTCTGGAGGAGGAGAGTCAACCCTCTCCTGAAGAAACCACCTCCACCCGTCTGAAGTCAGCCACTACAGACCGCTCTCTCTTCTTTCCTTTCTTTCCAAAACTCTGGAGCGAGCCATCTTTAACCAAGTGTCCTCCTGTCTCCACGGCAACGACCTTCTTGACCCCCACCAGTCTGGATTCAAGGCCGGCCAACAGAGACGGCCCTCCTTGCTGAGCAGCTTCACTCTGCTAGAGCAGCCTCTCTCCTCTGTCCTTATCCTTCACTCTGCTAGAGCATCCTCTCTCCTCTGTCCTTATCCTTCACTCTGCTAGAGCATCCTCTCTCCTCTGTCCTTATCCTTCACTCTGCTAGAGCAGCCTCTCTCCTCTGTCCTTATCCTTCACTCTGCTAGAGCATCCTCTCTCCTCTGTCCTTATCCTTCACTCTGCTAGAGCAGCCTCTCTCCTCTCTCCTTATCCTTCTCTCTTCTCTTCAGGACCTGGGGATCTCAGGCACAGCACTCGCTCTTTTCTCTTCCTACCTCACCGACCGACTGACCGGGTAACTTGGAGAGGATCTGTATCTGATCCTTGTCCTCTCACTGTGGGGTTCCTCAAGGCTCCGTCCTGGGTCCCCTCCTCTTCCTCTCACTGTGGGGTTCCTCAGGGCTCTGTCCTGGGTCCCCTCCTCTTCCTCTCACTGTGGGGTTCCTCAAGGCTCCGTCCTGGGTCCCCTCCTCTTCTCTCTATACACCAATTCTCTCGGCTCTGTCATTCGTTCGCATGACTTCTCCTACCGTCGCCATGCCGATGACACCCAACTGATCTTCTCGTTCCCACCGTCTGAAACACAGGTGGCGGCGCGAATCTCTGCCTGTCTGACGGACATCTCTCAGTGGACGTCTGCTCACCACCTGAAGATCAACCCTGACAAGACCGAGCTACTGTTCCTTCCAGGGAAAGGTTCCCCCACCCACGACCTGACCACCACCTCCAACAGCTCCGTGTTGGCCCCTACCCTGACTGAACCCCACCCACGACCTGACCACCACCTTCACCAGCTCCGTGTTGGCCCCTACCCTGACTGAACCCCACTCAGGACCTGACCACCACCTCCAACAGCTCCGTGTTGGACCCTACCCTGACTGAACCCCACCCACGACCTGACCACCACCTCCACCAGCTCCGTGTTGGCCCCTACCCTGACTGCCAGGAGCCTCGGGGTGACGCTAGACAGTCAACTCTCCCTGACGGCCAACATCGCTGCGACAGCGTTCCTGTAGGTACATGCTGCACAACATCTGGAGAACACGGCCTCTTCTGACCCAGAAGGCAGCGCAGGCTCTGGTCCAGGCTCTGGTCCAGGCTCTGGACCAGGCTCTGGTCCAGGCTCTGGTCCAGGCTCTGGTCCAGAGCCTGGACCAGGCTCTGGACCAGGCTCTGGTCCAGGCTCTGGTCCAGGTTCTGGTCCAGGTTCTGGTCCAGGTTCTGGTCCAGGCTCTGGTCCAGGCTCTGGTCCAGGTTCTGGTCCAGGTTCTGGTCCAGGCTCTGGTCCAGGCTCTGGTCCAGGCTCTGGTCCAGGTTCTGGTCCAGGCTCTGGTCCAGGCTCTGGTCCAGGCTCTGGTCCAGGTTCTGGTCCAGGTTCTGGTCATTTCACCCCTCGACTACTGCAACTCCCTCCTGGCTGCTCTACCTGCTAAGGCCATCCGGCCTCTGCAGCTCCTCCAGAATGCAGCAGCTCGACTGGTCTTCAGCCTCCCGAGGTTCACCCACTCCGCTCCTCCACCCACACCACTCCACTCCTCCACCCACTCCACTCCGCTCCTCCACCCACACCACTCCGCTCCTCCACCCACACCACTCCACTCCTCCACCCACACCACTCCGCTCCTCCGCTCTCTTCATGGTTCCCGGTGGAGCAGCATCCTCTTCAGAACATTGGTTCTTGGTACCGTGCTCTGAACGGATCGGCCCCGTCTACATCCTGGATGTGGTCACACCGTACACCCCGGCACGTTCGCTCCGCTCGGCAACAGCCAACCGACTTGTGACTCCGTCACCTGGAGCTCATCACTACACCAGACTGTCTGCTGTCCTGGCTCCTGATTGGTGGAGCCAGCTCCCCACTGACACCGGAAACTGAAAACGCACCTTTAGACCCCTATATCTGGATTAATCACAGACTTGCACTTTAGTAGCACTTGAATAACTCTTATTGTGGTACTTTTGTAGTTTGACTATGATGAGGAAATGTTACTTTGTGTATTCTTGTTGTTCTTAGTTTGTACTCTAGGTTGAAATGCACTTATTGTAAGTCTCTTTGGATAAAAGCGTCTGCTACATGACGTGTAATGTAATATAATGTAACATTACTAATATAATGTAACATTAAAACTATAATGTAACATTACTAATATAATGTAACATTAAAAATATATTGTAACATTACTAATATAATGTAATATAATGTAACATTACTAATATAATGTAACATTAAAACTATAATGTAACATTACTAATATAATGTAACATTAAAAATATAATGTAACATTACTAATATAATGTAATTTAATGTAACATTACTAATATAATGTAACATTAAAACTATAATGTAACATTACTAATATAATGTAACATTAAAAATATAATGTAACATTACTAATATAATGTAATATAATGTAACATTACTAATATAATGTAACATTAAAACTATAATGTAACATTACTAATATAATGTAACATTAAAAATATAATGTAACATTACTAATATAATGTAACATTACTAATATAATGTAACATTAAAAATATAATGTAACATTACTAATATAATGTAATTTAATGTAACATTACTAATATAATGTATTATAATGTAACATTACTAATATAGTGTAACATTAAAACTATAATGTAACATTACTAATATAATGTATTATTAATAATATAACGTAATATAATGTAACATTACTAATATAATGTAATATTACTAATATAATGTATTATTAATAATATAATGTAACATTACTAATATAATGTAATATTACTAATATAATGTATTATTAATAATATAACGTAATATAATGTAACATTACTAATATAATGTATTATTAATAATATAACGTAATATAATGTAACATTACTAATATAATGTAATTTAATGTAACATTATTAATATAATGTAACATTAATAATATAATGTATTATTAATAATATAACATAATATAATGTAACATTAATAATATAATGTAACATTACTAATATAATGTATTATTAATAATATAACGTAATATAATGTAACATTACTAATATAATGTAATTTAATGTAACATTATTAATATAATGTAACATTAATAATATAATGTAACATTAATAATATAACGTAATATAATGTAACATTACTAATATAATGTAACATTATATGTAACATATTCTTTAAAGGAAACTCCCTGGCGTCCCGTAAGAAGCTCCTCCCCCTCGTTAAGGACTTCCTGAAGCAGCTGGAGGCTGACGGTTGCCTGGGTGACATGCAGGAGGAAGAGGAGGAAGAGGAGGAAGAGGAGGAGTCCCGGGTGCCCCCCACCCCCATGAACAGCCTGGTGGAGGGCTGTCCTCTGGACCGAGGCCTGCCCAACCTCAGCGCCCGGGACCTGGAGAAGTTCAGCAAGATGGCCGACAGAGGCGGGGACTGACCTCTGACCCCTCACCTGTCCATCTGAGGACGAAGGTACGGCAGACGTCCGAAACATTTCAGATTGAAACGCGTGCTTTTATTCTGAAAAATCATCTGGAATAACTGGCCCTTCAAAATAAAGGTTCACATAATTTGATTGAAATATTTGTCCAGTGTCAAAGTGTTGAACTCCTTGGTGCTGCAGACTCCGCCGTGCCCACACGGGGGCGCCAGCGCTCACCTCCCGGGTCACCATTTAAAGACATCGAGAGACATCGAGTCTCTCGAGAGACATCGAGAGACATTTAAAGACTTCTAGAGACATCTATCTTTGATTTTTTTTTTTTTATTTTTATTGGCTTTGTGTCAATAAATCTGGTGACGTAGATATTGATTTGATCATCGTAGTAATCGGAACACAAACGCAATGAATATGAAAATACAAAATAAAAGTGTTTGTATGTGTGTATTTTATTTATTTATTTTAATGTATTTATATATAAATGATTTAAAGAATAAAAGGTGACAAACTGAATGGACAGTAGGACCCTGGGGACACCGGGACGCTTCCTGGTGCTTTGCTTCTGATTGGTTCAGAGTCATGAAGTCAAAGTGAAGCTGCCTCACCTGCGCACAGAGCAGGTGAGTGTCGGCCAATCGGACGACAGGACTCTGTTGGGAAATGCAGCCAAACCTGTCGGGGGAGAGAGAGAGAGAGAGAGACACAGAGAGAGAGGAAGGAAGAGAGACACACAGAGAGAGAGAGAGAGACACAGAGAGAGAGGGTAAGGGGCGAGACACATTGAGTCTGAGTGGGAACTCCCCCAGAGAGAGAGAGGACGACGGAGACACTGGTCAGCGGGCCGTGACATCACCGTGACATCATGAGCTCCCCCAGAGCCCACACACACGGGTAGGTCCAGAGAGTGTGTGTGTGTGTGTAACTGTGTGGGTATGTGTGTATAACTGTGTGTGTTTCCTGTTCCTGTAGAAAGAGGAAGTTGAGTTTCAGTTGGTGTGTGTGTTTTGTTTTGGAGCAGACGTTCGCGTTCAGAACCAACACTACCACTTCAGTCCACAGGGGGCATCAGAACCAACACTACCACTTTAGTCCACAGGGGGCATCAGAACCAACACTACCACTTTAGACCACAGGGGGCATCAGAACCAACACTACCACTTTAGACCACAGGGGGCAGCAGAACCAACACTACCACTTTAGACCACAGGGGGCATCAGAACCAACACTACCACTTTAGACCACAGGGGGCATCAGAACCAACACTACCACTTTAGACCACAGGGGGCATCAGAACCAACACTACCACTTTAGACCACAGGGGGCAGCAAAACCAACACTACCACTTTAGACCACAGGGGGCAGCAAAACCAGCACCACATGAAACAGCCAGTCACTGTTCCCTGTGACCTGACATCGCCGTGGTTACCTGCAGGTGGGCGTGTCAGGAACAACAAACAGAGGAACAATAGAGCCACGCCCCCTCACCTGCTCAGGTGTGTCTGAGCACAACCTGAATCAGAGCCGTCGGGCCGGTTCTGATTCAGGTTGTAACGGCAGCTCCCTGAAGTCACCTGACCACAGGTAAACACACGGCCACGGGGTCACGTGACGGTGTGTTTACCTGCTTGTTTACTTGCTTGTTTACCTGCTTGTTTACCTGCTTGTTTACCTGCTTGTTTATTTGCTTGTTTACCTGCTTGTTTACTTGCTTGTTTACCTGCTTGTTTATTTGCTTGTTTACCTGCTTGTTTATTTGCTTGTTTACCTGCTTGTTTACCTGCTTGTTTACTTGCTTGTTTACCTGCTTGTTTACCTGCTTGTTTACTTGCTTGTTTACCTGCTTATTTACCTGCTTGTTTACCTGCTTGTTTATTTGCTTGTTTACCTACTTGTTTACTTGCTTGTTTACCTGCTTGTTTACCTGCTTGTTTACCTGCTTGTTTACCTGCTTGTTTACCTGCTTGTTTACTTGCTTGTTTACCTGCTTGTTTACTTGCTTGTTTACTTGCTTGTTTACTTGCTTGTTTACCTACTTGTTTACTTGCTTGTTTACCTGCTTGTTTACCTGCTTGTTTACCTGCTTGTTTACTTGCTTGTTTACTTGCTTGTTTACCTGCTTGTTTACCTGCTTGTTTACCTGCTCGTACGGTTTACGAGGCGTTGACGTAGACCTGGTCCTGGTCCTGCAGGTCTCCTGTCGGGGCCTCGGTCCCCCCAGACATCCAGGACATGGAGCTGAGGGAGGAATGGCAGGACGACGGCTTCCCCCGGTCAGAACACGCCCCCTTCCTGTTGTTTGTGTGTGTGTGTGTGTCTGTAGCGTAACCTTTGACCTCTGGTCCAGGCCCCTCCCAGAGGACAGTGGCGGTCCCGAGGAGTCCGTAGACGAGCAGCCAGGTGACGGTTCACACCTGAAGAGCAGACGGGCGTCGGGACACGTGCATATTTACAGGCCGCTTTGCCCCGCCCCTTCCTCTCCCCTCAGCGCCGCCCACCAGCCTCGCCCTATCGGGGGCCATTGAGGGCGGGGGTAAGAAGCGCCTGGTGGCCCCGCCCCTCAGCCTCACTCTGAACCGCAGAGACTCTCACGACGGCTTCTCGGCCGCCGCGCTGTCGGCCACGCCGGAGGAGACGCCGTCGCTGGACATCAACCTGGAGGCCCTGGAGACGCCGTCGGGCAGCGAGAGCGGCACGCTGCCCGACGGCGTGCACGAGCTGGAGTGGTACGGTGAGACCCCCTGACCTCCCCCTGACCCCCCTTCATAGGAGACCTGACCCTGACCCCCCTTCATAGGAGACCTGACCCTGACCCCTGACCCCCCTTCATAGGAGACCTGACCCTGACCCCTGACCTCTCCCTGAACAGACGACCTCCCCCGGATGGCGGGGGCGGGTTCTGGGCCCGCGCCCCGGAGCCCGTTGGAGCCCAGCGAGGGCCTGATGGAGCTGGACCAGGTGGACACCAGGGGGCGCCGCTGGAGGAAGTTCTCCTTCTCTGGACACGAGTACCACGTCAACATGAGCGTCCTGGAGCCGTACCTGCAGGTCCTGTCCCACGGAGGTCAGAGGTCACGCACCTGTCACACGCCGTCCGCATCTGGCTCTGTAACATCCCATGTGACTCCTCCCTCTGCGTCCGATTGGCTGTCAGGTTACTATGGAGACGAGATGAACGCCGTGGTCCTGTTCACCGCCTGCTACCTGCCGCCCAACACGGTGGAGAACTACGAGTACGTCATGGACCACCTGTTCAGGTGAGACGCCGCGGCACATGACCACGCGTCAGCAGGAAGCCGGATAACGTGTGTGCGTGTCTCTGTGTGTGTGTGTGTGTGTGTGTGTGTGTGTGTGTGTGTGTGTGTGTGTGTGTGTGCGTGTCTCTGTGTGTGTGTGTGTGTGTGTCTGTCTCAGGTAC
The DNA here is from genome assembly GCA_036178185.1 of Liparis tanakae. Classification (NCBI taxonomy): domain Eukaryota; kingdom Metazoa; phylum Chordata; class Actinopteri; order Perciformes; family Liparidae; genus Liparis; species Liparis tanakae. Next base: position 346,599 of record CM070092.1, on the reverse strand, counting down.
ATCGTGGGGACCCTGGACCTGATGGTCTCAGAGAACTACCTGCTGGTCTGCCTGTGTGCCGTGGCCCCCAGGAACAAGCTGCCCTCCATGAAGTGGCTCCACCAGTGCTACGCCTCCATCGACAGGAGGTTTGCTGGGTTCCCACCCTGGGGCAGCCCTGAGGGGTGGAGCTTAACACCTCTGTACTCCTCCTTCGATACCTGGAGGGGGTCTCACGGCTTCTGTGTTGTGTGTGCAGGCTGAAGAAGGACCTGAAGGGGCTGCTGGTGGTCCACCCGGCCTGGTCCATCAGAGCCCTGCTCACTGTGATCAAGCCCTTCATCAGGTCTGGAGCAGCACCCACATCATCATCAACAACAACAACAACATCCTCGATATCATCACCCACATCATCATCAATAACAACATCATCATCATCATCAATAACAACATTGATATCATCATCAATAACATCATCAATAATATCAATAACATCAATAATAACATCCTCAATAACATCAATAATAACATCCTCAATAACATCAATAATAAGATCAATAATAACATCAATAATAAGATCAATAATAACATCCTCAATAACATCAATAATAACATCATCAATAATATCATTATTAATATCATCATTAATAACATCAATAATAACATCAATAATAATAATATCATCAATAATATCATCAATAATATAAATAATAACATCAATAATATCATCATTAACATCATCAATAATATCATCATTAACATCATCAATAATATCATCAATAACATCAATAATAACATCCTCAATAACATCAATAATAACATCCTCAATAACATCAATAATAAGATCAATAATAACATCAATAATAAGATCAATAATAACATCCTCAATAACATCAATAATATCATCATTAATAACATCAATAATAACATCCTCAATAACATCAATAATAACATCCTCAATAACATCAATAATATCATAATTAATATCATCATTAATAACATCAATAATATCATCATTAATAACATCCTCAATAACATCAATATCATCATTAACATCATCAATAATATCATCATTAATAACATCCTCAATAACATCAATAATAACATCCTCAATAACATCAATAATAACATCCTCAATAACATCAATATCATCATTAACATCATCAATAATATCATCATTAATAACATCCTCAATAACATCAATAATAACATCAATAATATCATCATTAATATCATCATTAATAACATCAATAATAACATCCTCAACATCAATAATAACATCCTCAATAACATCAATAATAACATCAATAATAACATCCTCAATAACATCAATATCATCATTAATAACATCCTCAATAACATCAATAATAACATCCTCAATAACATCAATAATAACATCCTCAATAACATCAATAATAACATCCTCAATAACATCAATATCATCAATAATATCATCATTAATAACATCCTCAATATCATCATTAATATCATCAATAATAACATCATCAATAACATCATAATTAATATCATCATTAATAACATCATCAATAGCATCATCATTAATATCATCATTAATAACATCAATAATAGCATCATCATTAATAACATCAATAATAGCATCATCATTAATAACATCAATAATAGCATCATCATTAATAACATCAATAATAACATCATCATTAATATCATCATTAATAACATCAATAATAGCATCATCATTAATAACATCAATAATAACATCATCATTAATATCATTAATAACATCAATAATAGCATCATCATTAATAACATCAATAATAGCATCATCATTAATAACATCAATAATAGCATCATCATTAATAACATCAATAATAACATCATCATTAATAACATCAATAATAGCATCATCATTAATAGCATCATCATTAATAACATCAATAATAACATCATCATTAATATCATTAATAACATCAATAATAGCATCATCATGAATAACACCAATAATAGCATCATCATGAATAACATCAATAATAGCATCATCATTAATAACATCAATAATAACATCATCATTAATAACATCAATAATAACATCATCATCAATAATAGCATCATCATTAATAACATCAATAATAACATCATCATTAATAACATCAATAATAGCATCATCATTAATAACATCAATAATAGCATCATCATTAATAACATCAATAATAACATCATCATTAATATCATTAATAACATCAATAATAGCATCATCATTAATAACATCAATAATAGCATCATCATTAATAACATCAATAATAGCATCATCATCAATAATAGCATCATCATTAATAACATCAATAATAACATCTTCATTAATAACATCAATAATAGCATCATCATTAATAACATCAATAATAGCATCATCATTAATAACATCAATAATAACATCATCATTAATATCATTAATAACATCAATAATAGCATCATCATGAATAACACCAATAATAGCATCATCATTAATAACATCAATAATAGCATCATCATTAATAACATCAATAATAACATCATCATTAATATCATCATTAATAACATCAATAATAACATCATCATTAATATCATTAATAACATCAATAATAGCATCATCATTAATAACATCAATAATAACATCATCATTAATAACATCAATAATAGCATCATCATTAATAACATCAATAATAGCATCATCATTAATAACATCAATAATAACATCATTAATATCATTAATAACACCAATAATAGCATCATCATTAATAACATCAATAATAGCATCATCATTAATAACATCAATAATAACATCATCATTAATAACATCAATAATAGCATCATCATTAATAACATCAATAATAACATCATCATCAATAATAGCATCATCATTAATAACATCAATAATAGCATCATCATTAATAACATCAATAATAACATCATCATTAATATCATTAATAACATCAATAATAACATCATTAATAACATCAATAATAACATCATCATTAATAACATCAATAATAGCATCATCATTAATAACATCAATAATAACATCATCATCAATAATAGCATCATCATTAATAACATCAATAATAACATCATCATTAATAACATCAATAATAGCATCATCATTAATAACATCAATAATAGCATCATCATTAATAACATCAATAATAACATCATCATTAATATCATTAATAACACCAATAATAGCATCATCATTAATAACATCAATAATAGCATCATCATTAATAACATCAATATTAATATCATCATTAATAACATCGATAATAGCATCATCATTAATAACATCGATAATAGCATCATCATTAATAACATCGATAATAGCATCATCATTAATAACATCGATAATAGCATCATCATTAATAACATCGATAATAGCATCATCATTAATAACATCATCATTAATAACATCATCATATCCTGACCAATCCCCAGTGAGAAGTTCAGCACTAAGATCCGCTTCGTGAGGAGTCTCCATGAGTTGTCTCAGATCATCCCCACGGCAACGCTGCAGGTCCCTGACGTCATCCGGCAGTAAGGACTCCATTGTAGTTCTGTTACTCCATTGTAGTTATGTTACTCCATTGTAGTTCTGTTACTCTATTGTAGTTCTGTCGTTACTCCATTGTAGTTCTGTTACTCCATTGTAGTTCTGTCGTTACTCCATTGTAGTTCTGTTACTCTATTGTAGTTCTGTCGTTACTCCATTGTAGTTCTGTTACTCTATTGTAGTTCAGTTGTTGCACTATTGTAGTTCTGCTGACTGAAGATCTTCCTTCCTGCAGGTTTGATAAGAAGTTGAACAGATGACCCAGCGGTGGACAGACTGGATGGTTCCTCAGAGGTCAAAGGTCATTGACCCAGTGACCTTTGACCTCCTGCCTGTTCAGAGCCGACTGGAGGTAACCATCACGGACCAATGGAATGCTGCCGCAGAACAAGAGAACGGAGTTTGTATTCGTGGACGTGAATACAGAAGGACCCCCGAGGACCCTTGAAGCACCCTGAAGACCCCTAAGCACCCCGAGGACCCCCAAGGAACCCCGAGGACCCTTGAAGCACCCTGAAGACCCCTAAGCACCCCGAGGACCCCCAAGGAACCCCGAGGACC
>CM070092.1:190000-340000 GCA_036178185.1 Liparis tanakae | reverse complement strand
TCTTCCTGCTTCTTCTTCTTCTCCTCTCCCTCTTCCTCCTCCTCTGAGCTCTGCTGCTCCTCCTTCTTCTGCAGAGTCTAACACAGAACAGAGGGTTAGTGCCGAGCTCTGATTGGTTGTTGAGCTCTGCACTCTGATTGGAGGATAACTCACCTCCAGCTTGAGGAGAACCTCCTCTTTCTCCTTCTTCTTCTTCTTCTTCTGCCCCGACTGCAGTTTGTCAGAGCGGCAGGCAGCTGAGACGCCTGAAGACGAGGAGCAGGGCAAAGACTGGGTACTGCGTGTACTGCGTGTACAGTGTACTGTGTGTACTTACCATCTCTAGAAGGTTTTTTCACTCTGAGTTCTTTGGGGAATGTTTTCCAGTCTGAAAGAAAATATTTTATTTCATATTTTATATTGAATAATTATTGATTATTGATAGATTGTGATCATATTGCTGGTTATTGATTAGGGGTCTGACCTGGACTCCAGTCCGTCAGTCCGTCCGTCTGCTCACTGTTGTGATATTTATCGGAGTATCTCTCCACATCTGGACAGGAAACACAGGATGAAGACCTTCACAATAAAGCTCACATTCAGCTAAAGATGTGTTGAGCTGATCCAGGACCTGCTGTGTGCGTGACCTCTGACCTCTCTTTGCAGCAGCTGGCTGGATGAAGAAGGGTAGAGTCTTCATGGCTCCTCTGAACTCCTGTTTAAGAGCCAACAGATACTCCGCCTCCTCGCCACCCGTCAGGGGGAGGGGCTTCTGCTCCATCACCTGAACACACACACAGGTAAAGTGATGTGTGTGTGTGTGTGTGTGTGTGTGTGTGTGTGTGTGTGTGTGTGTGTGTGTGTGTGTGTGTGTGTGTGTGTGTGTGTGTGTGTGTGTGTGTGTGTGTGTGTCTCACAGGGAACAGGTCTGAGGGCTGGTGGGTACTTGGGGGTAAACTTTCTCCTCTGTTGATGCCGACGGCCTCCACGCTGAAGCTCATCATCCTGCGCCCACGCCCCCCCCCTCCACCCGCCATCACGGGACCAGGTTCACGAGGTCAGGTCGGACCAGGTCTAGTGGACCAGGACCAGGTCTAGTGGACCAGCAGCCGGTTGGAGGTGATCTGGTTCCTGAACAAACGGAACAGATGATATCAGTTAATTTAAATGAGACAAGAAAACTCTTTAAACAAATTAACATTTAATCTCCATAAAGGACTAATCTTCATCAGGTGAGTTCACCCTGGACCTGGACCAAGGCCAGGACCAGGGCCTGGACCTGGACCTGGACCAGGGCCTAATGTCTAGACTTCCTGTGCGATCACTTTTGACATCACATCTTCATCTCGACCAGCAGGTTCGATCTCCATCGTAAGCTACGTGTTGAAGTGCCCTTGAGCAAGGCACTGAACCCCCAGTTGCTCCTGAATAACGGGCTGGTCCATGAATTCCCACGGTGGGTCAACGTATGGTTGTTGTTATTCTCATAATCGCCGCGGACTGCAGGCTCCGCCCTCTTCCGTGTATAGTGATGATGAAACTCAGAATACAAACACAATAAACCGCGTAATGTTTGCCCATCAAACCCGGAGCGTCCGTATTCATAGCAGCAGAGCAGCTGTGATCCGGACTCTCTAAACCCGGACCGGGACCTGGTCTTAGAAACCAGGATCCTGAAATGTCCCTGCACGTTTCTACCGACATTCAAACAGCCACACCGGAAGCGAAGGAGGTGAAGTTAGCGTGGAGATCCACGTGATACAACATCTGGTCGTCAAAATAAGATGACCAATATTATGGAAATTACATCAAATAAATGATATTCACAGAGTATAAAACATGCTTCTCGTGATGAAAATACAACTTGACTGTAAAGTGTCTCTATTCTTTAACTTGATGGTTCGTGGAAAGATAATACGTTTAATATCATCTGAATGACTATACAAGTATACGCTTTGTCGACATCTTATTTTGAATACCGGATGTTGTGGGGTTTGAGTGCGTTTACCGTGAATGTCGGTATAAAGGTGCAGGAACATTCCACTCTGGAGAAACCTGGTCGCCGGGTTTACGGGTCCGGTAGGAACTGACCTTCAGTCTTTATATTCCGGAAGTGAAAGCTCGTTCTTGTTCTTGTTCTTCTTCGTGTCGGACTCCGCAGAGTTCAAACGGCTCATTCTGACGGGCCGACATCTTTGTTTACATCCAGCAGCGCGCCATTTCCTCCTCCTCCTCCGGCTAATTCTGCTTCTTCTTCTGTGGTGTTTGGTTTCGGCGCCTCATCGCCACCTGTCGGCCGACGTGTGTTACACAGGGTGGACAAAAAGACGAGAACAGCCCAACAGCAAAACCGATTAGATATCAGTTCATGACGTCATGTTCTTTACTGCTTTATGATTCCGATGAAGTACGAGGTACTTGTACACGTTAAAGTACTACTTATAATGTACAACATCTCCTGTACTATCTCTCAGAAGTACATGCAGTACTTTATACTGTACTCTCTCTCAGAGGTACATGTAGTAGTACTTATATTTATCCCCATTTAGCTCCTCAGTTGTGGCCCCTCCCCATCACGTGACGTAAAGGTCAGTTCCCCCTATCTCTCTGACCCCTCACACTGGCCCCTCCCCCTCGCACATCCCCAGGAGGTCAGTTTGAATCAGACCTTCAGGACTTCAGGTCCTCCAGGAGTTCTTCTTCTTCTTCTTCTTCTTCTTCCTCTTCTTCTATTGAAATACGAGCAGAAGCAGCAGAAGAAGAGTTTTGTTTTCATGTTTCTGTTGAAGCTGCTCATGTTTTTGTTCCTGATGATTTGGATTTAACCTGATGATGAAGATGATGGTGATGATGATGGGACTCTGCTGCACAGGTCTGACATATTTATCTTTTCCATACAATTACAAAGGAATATATACTGATACAGACAGGCACATGCGCAGACATTTTGGGGGGCAGGTGCTCAAACCCAAAAAAAGGGCACATGCCAATAAAGGTTCTGACAGAGATAAAGCATGAGCATCAATATGAGCTGCGTTTCCTCTGCAGCATCAGACCGCTATCTTAACTTCCTTTATGAATAAAGATGAATTATTATATAGCAACAACAGTACAAGCGTTCTGATTGGCTGATGGGTCGTCACCAGCCACGTGTCGCCCTCCTCGCCGTCTGATTCTGATCCGTATCGTCCTCTTACGTCATTTTCAAAATGAGCGATATTACATCAACAGCCAAGAGCGGCGGTCCTCAAACTAAGGCCGGTGTTCTGTCATTTAATGCTGCTTGTCAAAAAACGCTCCTTGTAGTATTGCGCATGCGCCGAGTCGATTTTCCGAGTTTTTTCGAGTTTTTTCCGACACGCCCATCATGTTTAGCTAACCCTGTCTTTGCAACGGTGAGTGACTTCACCTTGTGGTATTGCGCCGAGTCGATTTCCGAGTTGCACGTCATGCACGGCTGATAACGGTGAGTGACACTTTTTATAATTAGACTCATGACAGAAAAAAACACTTACTTGATGCCTTTATTTGATGTACAGATGTATAAAACCATAAAGTAGCATTTTTTTATAGGGTAGCATGAATCGATACACACCTATCAGTTTATGCAGCGGGTAGCACATGTGCTTTAAGAGCCGTCTCCTCTTCGGCACCTTGAGATCATCTGCAGCTGTTAATCGACACGCGAGTGACACGAGGAGAACGTAGAGCTACAAGTTCACCGGAGAACATAGAGCTACATGTTCACCGGAGAACGTAGAGTTAATTAATGTATGATAACTGACCCCTGTAGCCCACCTATCCCTGTGTGTGTGTGTGTGTGTGTGTGTGTGTGTGTGTGTGTGTGTGTGTGTGTGGTCACAACCTGGCTCTTAGGTCATAACAAATATGGTGCGGACACAGCAGTAATTTAAAGAAAAGTGTTTATTTAACGTAATAAAGAAACCTAACGTAGTGAAGTGTGGCAGTCACTAACATAGTGGTGTGTGTGTGTGTAAGTGTTGTCAGCTAAACCAAAGGGACCAGCAGCTAAGGAACCAACCAAAGGAACCAACCAAAGGAACCAGAAGCTAAGGAACCAACCAAAGGAACCAACCAAAGGAAGCAGAAGCTAAGGAACCAACCAAAGGAACCAACCAAAGGAAGCAGAAGCTAAGGAACCAACCAAAGGAACCAACCAAAGGAAGCAGAAGCTAAGGAACCAACCAAAGGAACCAGAAGCTAAGGAACCAACCAAAGGAACCAACCAAAGGAACCAACCAAAGGAACCAGAAGCTAGGGAACCAACCAAAGGAACCAACCAAAGGAAGCAGAAGCTAAGGAACCAACCAAAGGAAGCAGAAGCTAAGGAACCAACCAAAGGAAGCAGAAGCTAAGGAACCAACCAAAGGAACCAACCAAAGGAAGCAGAAGCTAAGGAACCAACCAAAGGAACCAACCAAAGGAACCAGAAGCTAAGGAACCAACCAAAGGAACCAGAAGTTAAGGAACCAACCAAAGGAACCAACCAAAGGAACCAGAAGCTAAGGAACCAACCAAAGGAACCAGAAGCTAAGGAACCAACCAAAGGAACCAACCAAAGGAACCAACCAAAGGAACCAGAAGCTAGGGAACCAACCAAAGGAACCAACCAAAGGAAGCAGAAGCTAAGGAACCAACCAAAGGAACCAGAAGCTAAGGAACCAACCAAAGGAACCAGAAGCTAAGGAACCAACCAAAGGAAGCAGAAGCTAAGGAACCAACCAAAGGAACCAGAAGCTAAGGAACCAACCAAAGGAACCAGAAGCTAAGGAACCAACCAAAGGAACCAGAAGCTAAGGAACCAACCAAAGGAACCAACCAAAGGAACCAGAAGCTAAGGAACCAACCAAAGGAACCAACCAAAGGAACCAGAAGCTAAGGAACCAACCAAAGGAAGCAGAAGCTAAGGAACCAACCAAAGGAACCAACCAAAGGAACCAGAAGCTAAGGAACCAACCAAAGGAACCAGAAGCTAAGGAACCAACCAAAGGAACCAACCAAAGGAACCAGAAGCTAAGGAACCAACCAAAGGAACCAACCAAAGGAACCAGAAGCTAAGGAACCAACCAAAGGAACCAACCAAAGGAACCAGAAGCTAAGGAACCAACCAAAGGAACCAGAAGCTAAGGAACCAACCAAAGGAACCAACCAAAGGAACCAGAAGCTAGGGAACCAACCAAAGGAACCAACCAAAGGAAGCAGAAGCTAAGGAACCAACCAAAGGAACCAACCAAAGGAACCAGAAGCTAAGGAACCAACCAAAGGAACCAGAAGCTAAGGAACCAACCAAAGGAACCAGAAGCTAAGGAACCAACCAAAGGAACCAGAAGCTAAGGAACCAACCAAAGGAACCAACCAAAGGAACCAGAAGCTAAGGAACCAACCAAAGGAACCAACCAAAGGAACCAGAAGCTAAGGAACCAACCAAAGGAAGCAGAAGCTAAGGAACCAACCAAAGGAACCAACCAAAGGAACCAGAAGCTAAGGAACCAACCAAAGGAACCAGAAGCTAAGGAACCAACCAAAGGAACCAACCAAAGGAACCAGAAGCTAAGGAACCAACCAAAGGAACCAACCAAAGGAACCAGAAGCTAAGGAACCAACCAAAGGAACCAACCAAAGGAACCAGAAGCTAAGGAACCAACCAAAGGAACCAGAAGCTAAGGAACCAACCAAAGGAACCAACCAAAGGAACCAACCAAAGGAACCAGAAGCTAGGGAACCAACCAAAGGAACCAACCAAAGGAAGCAGAAGCTAAGGAACCAACCAAAGGAACCAACCAAAGGAACCAGAAGCTAAGGAACCAACCAAAGGAACCAGAAGCTAAGGAACCAACCAAAGGAACCAACCAAAGGAACCAGAAGCTAAGGAACCAACCAAAGGAACCAGAAGCTAAGGAACCAACCAAAGGAAGCAGCCAAAGGGTCCCGATCCCCTCCAGCGGATCCAGTGCAGGTCTTCCCTCTCGGACCCCTTCACTCCTGTCCTCTGATTGGTCGGCGTGCAGCGGGCCCGGGCGAGGCTCCGCCCCTCGCCCGGCGGCAGCAGGCGGCCAGGTCGGCCCTGAAGGCCGGCGTGTAGAAGCCGTAGATGACGGGGTCGCAGCAGGCGTTCAGGTTCCCGAACACGAAGAGCGCGTGGTGCACGGCCTCCGGCGTGAGGCGCAGCGCGGCGGGCCGGAACCAGAACCACAGGCCCAGCAGGTAGTAGGGCGTCCAGCACGCCACGAAGGACAGCACGATGACCAGCGCCATGCGCAGCGTCTTCATGCGCGCCTTGGGGAGCACGGCGGTGCCGCTGCGCCGCAGGTACGACTCACCTGCTGAGAGGGGGCGGGGCGTCACCATGTGGGAGACAGGTGTGAGACAGGTCTGAGAGAGCTGTGAGACAGCTCTGTGAGAGCTGTGAGACAGGTCTGTTAGAGGGGTAAGACAGGTCTGTGAGAGCTGTGAGACAGGTCTGTGAGACAGGTCTGTGAGAGGTGTGAGAGGTGTGAGACAGGTCTGTGAGAGCTGTGAGACAGGTCTGTTAGAAGGGTGAGACAGGTCTGTGAGAGCTGTGAGACAGGTCTGTGAGAGGGGTGAGACAGGTCTGTGAGAGGTGTGAGACAGGTCTGTGAGAGCTGTGAGACAGGTCTGTTAGAAGGGTGAGACAGGTCTGTGAGAGCTGTGAGACAGGTATGTGAGACAGGTCTGTGAGAGCTGTGAGACAGGTCTGAGAGAGGTGTGAGACAGCTCTGAGAGAGGTGTGAGACAGGTCTGTGAGAGGTGTGAGAGGTGTGAGACAGGTCTGTGAGAGGGGTGAGACAGGTCTGTGAGAGGTGTGAGAGGTGTGAGACAGGTCTGTGAGAGCTGTGAGACAGGTCTGTTAGAAGGGTGAGACAGGTCTGTGAGAGCTGTGAGATAGGTCTGTGAGAGGGGTGAGACAGGTCTGTGAGAGGTGTGAGAGGTGTGAGACAGGTCTGTGAGACAGGTCTGTGAGAGCTGTGAGACAGGTCTGTGAGAGGGGTGAGACAGGTCTGTGAGAGGTGTGAGACAGGTCTGTGAGAGCTGTGAGACAGGTCTGTTAGAAGGGTGAGACAGGTCTGTGAGAGCTGTGAGACAGGTATGTGAGACAGGTCTGTGAGAGCTGTGAGACAGGTCTGAGAGAGGTGTGAGACAGCTCTGAGAGAGGTGTGAGACAGGTCTGTGAGAGGTGTGAGAGGTGTGAGACAGGTCTGTGAGAGCTGTGAGACAGGTCTGTTAGAAGGGGGAGACAGGTCTGTTAGAGAGGTAAGACAGGTCTGTGAGAGCTGTGAGACAGGTCTGTGAGACAGGTCTGTGAGAGGTGTGAGAGGTGTGAGACAGGTCTGTGAGAGCTGTGAGACAGGTCTGTTAGAAGGGTGAGACACGTCTGTGAGAGGGGTGAGACAGGTCTGTGAGAGGTGTGAGACAGGTCTGTGAGAGCTGTGAGACAGGTCTGTTAGAAGGGTGAGACAGGTCTGTGAGAGCTGTGAGACAGGTATGTGAGACAGGTCTGTGAGAGCTGTGAGACAGGTCTGAGAGAGGTGTGAGACAGCTCTGAGAGAGGTGTGAGACAGGTCTGTGAGAGGTGTGAGAGGTGTGAGACAGGTCTGTGAGAGCTGTGAGACAGGTCTGTGAGAGGGGTGAGACAGGTCTGTGAGAGGTGTGAGAGGTGTGAGACAGGTCTGTTAGAAGGGTGAGACAGGTCTGTGAGAGCTGTGAGACAGGTCTGTGAGAGGGGTGAGACAGGTCTGTGAGAGGTGTGAGAGGTGTGAGACAGGTCTGTGAGAGCTGTGAGACAGGTCTGTTAGAAGGGTGAGACAGGTCTGTGAGAGCTGTGAGACAGGTATGTGAGACAGGTCTGTGAGAGCTGTGAGACAGGTCTGAGAGAGGTGTGAGACAGCTCTGAGAGAGGTGTGAGACAGGTCTGTGAGAGGTGTGAGACAGGTCTGTGAGAGCTGTGAGACAGGTCTGTTAGAAGGGTGAGACAGGTCTGTGAGAGGGGTGAGACAGGTCTGTGAGAGGTGTGAGACAGGTCTGTGAGAGCTGTGAGACAGGTCTGTTAGAAGGGTGAGACAGGTCTGTGAGAGCTGTGAGACAGGTATGTGAGACAGGTCTGTGAGAGCTGTGAGACAGGTCTGAGAGAGGTGTGAGACAGCTCTGAGAGAGGTGTGAGACAGGTCTGTGAGAGGTGTGAGAGGTGTGAGACAGGTCTGTGAGAGCTGTGAGACAGGTCTGTGAGAGGGGTGAGACAGGTCTGTGAGAGGTGTGAGAGGTGTGAGACAGGTCTGTGAGAGCTGTGAGACAGGTCTGTTAGAAGGGTGAGACAGGTCTGTGAGAGCTGTGAGACAGGTCTGTGAGAGGGGTGAGACAGGTCTGTGAGAGGTGTGAGAGGTGTGAGACAGGTCTGTGAGAGCTGTGAGACAGGTCTGTTAGAAGGGTGAGACAGGTCTGTGAGAGCTGTGAGACAGGTATGTGAGACAGGTCTGTGAGAGCTGTGAGACAGGTCTGAGAGAGGTGTGAGACAGCTCTGAGAGAGGTGTGAGACAGGTCTGTGAGAGGTGTGAGAGGTGTGAGACAGGTCTGTGAGAGCTGTGAGACAGGTCTGTTAGAAGGGTGAGACAGGTCTGTTAGAGGGGTAAGACAGGTCTGTGAGAGCTGTGAGACAGGTCTGTGAGAGGTGTGAGAGGTGTGAGAGGTGTGAGACAGGTCTGTGAGAGCTGTGAGACAGGTCTGTTAGAAGGGTGAGACAGGTCTGTGAGAGCTGTGAGACAGGTCTGTGAGAGGGGTGAGACAGGTCTGTGAGAGGTGTGAGACAGGTCTGTGAGAGCTGTGAGACAGGTCTGTGAGAGGTGTGAGAGGTGTGAGACAGGTCTGTGAGACAGGTCTGTGAGAGCTGTGAGACAGGTCTGTGAGAGGGGTGAGACAGGTCTGTGAGAGGTGTGAGACAGGTCTGTGAGAGCTGTGAGACAGGTCTGTTAGAAGGGTGAGACAGGTCTGTGAGAGCTGTGAGACAGGTCTGTGAGAGCTGTGAGACAGGTCTGAGAGAGGTGTGAGACAGCTCTGAGACAGGTCTGTGAGAGGTGTGAGAGGTGTGAGACAGGCCTGTGAGAAGTGTGAGAGGTGTGAGACAGGTCTGTGAGAGCTGTGAGACAGGTCTGTTAGAAGGGTGAGACAGGTCTGTGAGAGCTGTGAGACAGGTCTGTGAGAGGGGTGAGACAGGTCTGTGAGAGGTGTGAGAGGTGTGAGAGCTGTGAGACAGGTCTGAGAGAGGTGTGAGACAGGTCTGAGAGAGGGGTGAGACAGCTCTGTGAGAGGGGTGAGACAGGTCTGTGAGAGGTGTGAGAGCTGTGAGACAGGTCTGAGAGAGGGGTGAGACAGCTCTGAGAGAGGGATGAGACAGGTCTGAGAGAGGGGTGAGACAGCTCTGAGAGAGGGATGAGACAGGTCTGTGAGAGGGGTGAGAGCTGTGAGACAGGTCTGAGAGAGGGGTGAGACAGCTCTGAGAGAGGGATGAGACAGGTCTGAGAGAGGGGTGAGACAGCTCTGAGAGAGGGATGAGACAGGTCTGTGAGAGGGGTGAGAGCTGTGAGACAGGTCTGAGAGAGGTGTGAGACAGGTCTGAGAGAGGGGTGAGACAGGTCTGTGAGAGCTGTCTCACCTGTGCCTCTGCGGTGCTGCCGGTGGATGTGCAGCAGGATGCGGCTGTAGCTGCGGCTCATGGCCAGCAGGGGGAGCACGTACAGCGTGCTGAAGTGCAGCATGTTGTAGGCCGTCTCCTGCCAGCGGCGGCCGAAGCTGCCGTGAGACGCGCACTGCGTGAAGTCCTGCGTGACGTCCTGCGTGACGTCCTGCGTGACGTCCAGCGTGACGTCCACGGTCTGCCGCCGCACGGCGCGGAACACCAGCAGCTGGGGGGACAGTGGGGGGGAGGGTCAGGAGGGTCAGGAGGGGACAGGAGGGGTTAGGGGGGCAGGAGGGACAGGAGGGTCAGGGGATCAGGAGGGGTCAGGTAGGGGTCAGGGGGTAGGGGTCAGGGGTCAGGAGGGGTCAGGAGGGGTCGGGTAGGGGTCAGGGGGTCAGGAGGGTCAGGGGGTCGGGTAGGGGTCAGGGGTAGGGCTCAGGGCTCAGGGGGTCAGGGGTTGGGTAGGGGTCAGGGGGTCAGGAGGGTCGGGTAGGGGTCAGGGGGTCAGGAGGGGTCAGGGGGGTCGGGTAGGGGTCAGGGGGGTCAGGAGGGGTCAGGGGGGTCGGGTAGGGGTCAGGAGGGGTCAGGAGGGGTCGGGTAGGGGGCTAGCTGGTTAACTGGTTAACGAGCTGTTTCACTGCTCTTAGCTATGTTAGCATTCCTGATAGAAACCAAGGGGAACCGTTAGCCCGAGCTAACAGCAGGAGGCTCACATTTAATCTGCTACAGAAAACCAGAACATTCCACGAGAGATTAACTTGAGCTCAGAGATGAAGGTGATGAAGATGAAGGTGATGATGATGAAGGTGATGATGAAGATGTAGTCCTGCTACCTGCGGGGAGGCCAGCAGCAGGCTGAGGCTCCAGGCCAGCAGCAGCATGACCCGGTTCCTGCGGTGGGCGCTCAGGTCCAGCGGGTGCAGGATGGCGTGCTGGCGGTCCAGGCTGATGACCACGAGGATGAAGGCCGTGGCGTGCATGGCGAACAGCTTCAGGAAGCACAGCAGCCTGCAGAGGGCGTCGCCCGCGTACCACTGCACCGTCACGTTCCACACGGCGTCCAGCGGCATCACCACGAAGGTCATCAGCAGGTCGGCCGACGCCAGGCTCAGCATCAGAGGCCGCAGGTGAGACGCCAGCCGCCGGCCACGCCCACGCCACACACTGGCCAATAGGGCGAGGTTACTGCAGGCGGCGAACAGGAAGAGGACCGACGTGGCGCCCACGCGGAACTGAGCGGCCCGCGTGAAGCTGGGAGCCCTCCAGTCTGAGCTGTTGGGAGGGGGCGGGGCTACAGAGCTAGGGGGTGGAGCCAATGAGAACAGATGCGTAACGGACCAGTTACCTGACATCCTGCAGAGAAGAAGAGGAAGACATTTAAGACCAATAAAGATCAATCAATCAATCAATCAATAAAGCTACTGTCAACACGCTTCGCGCCGTAGAGCTCGGCGTGTGCGCACATCGGGACGCATGGCACCAAAAGAGACCCTTGACCCCCCCCCCCCCTCCCCCTCCCCCTCCCCCTCCCCCGTGCGCAGAGCCCCAACGGCACAAAGGCCGACGCTACAGATGGAGGGTTCTCCCGGTACTCACCCCACAACGTGACGCGCTCCCCTGACTACAACTCTGGGTTTAACAACAAGTGTGCCTGACCTCCTGACCTCCAGGCTTCTATTGGGAAGGTCTTTACCTGATCAGCAGCTTTGACTGTTTCTCCTCCTCATGTCCTCTGTCCAGGAACCCACCAGAACCCTGGAGAACCTTGGAGAACCCTGGAGAACAGAACCCAGTCTGATCCGGATCAGTTCAGATTCCTGCCGCCTGCAGCAGCTTCTGAAGAACAACCTGGGAGGAGCTACGTGAGAGGGGGTGTGTGTGTGGGGGGGTGAGAGGGTGTGTGTGTGTGTGGGGGGGAGAGGGGTGAGAGTGTGTGTGTGTGGGGGGTGAGAGTGTGTGTGTGTGGGGGGAGGTGAGAGTGTGAGAGTGTGTGGGGGTGAGAGTGTGTGGGGGGTGAGGTGTGTGTGTGTGTGGGTGTGTGAGTGTGTGTGTGGGGGGATCAGAGTGTGTGTGTGTGAGTGTGTGTGGGGGGGGGGGTGTGTGGGGGGGGTGAGAGCGTGTGTCTGTGTGAGTGTGTGTCAGTGTGTCAGTGTGAGAGTGTGAGTGTGTGTCAGTGTGAGTGTGTGTGTGTGTTTGTGTGTAAAGGCCGATTCATACTTCGTCATTTTCAGAAAAACGGACGGACACACAAGCTTCTTCAGACCTTGCGTGCGTCGACCCCTTTTTCTATCCACGCGTCACAAATCTACACAAGCCTGCAAGGCTGTGATTGGTCTGCTGCTCTGATGACTACCTCCTTTCTGGAGTCTCACATTTCCGGTTTTCATAGCATAATACCGCCATTTTTAAAAGACGATCTTTTTAAAAAGATGAACGCTATTGAGGAGCTGCTAAGCGAGGAAGTCCGGAGGTATGAGCACCTCTATAACCCGTCGATGGCCTCCCATTGGTGGAGGGAGATCTCCTCCCACGTGGTTTGGCGGTGGACCTGTGCCTTTGTGCCTGAACATGTGGAGGAGACTATGTCCGCGAGAAGAAGGCGATGCAGGGCAGAAGTGGTGATCCTGGGAGAAAGAGCTCTCCTTCTCCCTTTTTTTATCGCTTTCCTGGTTGGGCGTGTACATAAAGCATTCATATTCATTTTCCACCACTTAATAATCCATTCATATCGATGTGAATCAATCAATACTAATACAACTTAAACTGTGATGCGTTTTAGCTTCATTTCGCAATTTATTTAGTGTATAATCCATAGCAGCTGCCTTAAAACACAACGGTTTTTCTCCATTGTCCCGCTGCATTAATGCCCCGACCTGAGCCGCGTATGATTTCTAAATGTTTAGTCGGACGGCCTGGTCGGGTCCAGTTGGAAGAGGGGAGGAGATATGAACATGTAGACAAGCCCAATGATCTCGGGTGCCATCCTTCACTGTGTGTGGACAACCAGACCTGGTCAATAAATAAACCAACGACTTCCACACAAAGACGTCATTCTCTATGTCGTCTTCGACAAAAAACGGTACTCCACCTATTGTTGGGCGGTGAATTGCTTTGCAACACGCGCAAGCCTTTTAGGAACTATGAATTGAAACGAGCGATTTACACAAACAATTACACAACGATTTACACAACGATTTACGCTGTTGTAGAAGTATGCTCCAGCCTTGAGTGTGTGTCAGTGTGAGTGTGTATCAGTGTGAGAGTGTGAGTGTGTGTATGTGTGTGTGTCAGTGTGAGAGTGTGTCAGTGTGAGTGTGTGTCTCAGACTATATTTTGTATGAATATTGTTTTAATTATTATTCAAATTACTGTAAATATTTTTGTTATTTTAATTATGATAAATATTATAATTATTATTGTTGTTATTATTATTATCATGATTATGTATCTACTGTTGTTGTTGTTGTTAGCATCAGCTGCTGCTAGCCATGTTAGCTAATGCTATACTGAGTGCTTCCGGTGTGACGTCACAGCTCGATCACCGGAGCAGCCGCGCCTCTGACGCTGCTGGGGACTCGGTTGCCGTGGCAACAATCGGTAGTGACGACACGAAGGAGACACGGAAGTAAAACAGAGAACCAACTGAATTTATTCTTTAAATAAGAAATATAACGTGAGTTGTAGTCTCATAACAACGTCTCGTATCCTACATGTGTATTTAAATCACAGAGGAAAAATTAGACCACAATGCAACGCGAAAACTTTCTAGCAAATGAGCGTAGCCGTGGGTCTTTCGGCCAATCAGAGCGTGGCGGGAGCTTTTTCAAACTGTTGACCGGAGAAGCGCGGAGCTCGTAGACAGAACCGGAGAAAGAACCGGAGACAGAACCTCGTTTCTACGGCGTGACGTCCCGAGAGAGAGAGAGAGAGAGAGAGAGAGAGAGAGAGAGAGAGAGAGAGAGAGAGAGAGAGAGAGAGAGAGAGAGAGAGAGAGAGAGAGAGAGAGAGAGAGAGAGAGAGAGAGAGAGAGAGAGAGAGAGAGAGAGAGAGAGAGAGAGAGAGAGAGAGAGAGAGAGAGAGAGAGAGAGAGAGAGAGAGAGAGAGAGAGAGAGAGAGAGAGAGAGAGAGAGAGAGAGAGAGAGAGAGAGAGAGAGAGAGAGAGAGAGAGAGAGAGAGAGAGAGAGAGAGAGAGAGAGAGAGAGAGAGAGAGAGAGAGAGAGAGAGAGAGACTACGGAACGGTTCTCTTCACCGAGCGGAGCGATACCGAGTCGGTTCAGCCGGAAGACGAAGACACGGAGCAACATGGCGGAGTCCTCAGGGCGCTGTGAGTCCGGCCGTTCATTGACACACACACACACACACACACACACACACACACACACACACACACACACACACACACACACACACACACACACACGACCTACCCGTGTGTGGGCTCTGGGGGAGCTCATGATGTCACAGCGCGCTGACCAGCGTCTCCGTCGTCCTCTCTCTCTTTGGGGGAGTTCCCTCTCAGACTCAATGTGTCTCGCCCCTTTCTCTCTCTCTCTCTCTCTGTCTCTCTCTCACACACTATATCTATATATATCTCTCCCCCCTCTCTAGATGAGCGCCTGACAGCAGAGCAGATGGATGAGCAGAGGGTCCAGAGCGTGGCCTATCAGTACCTGTGCAGACTGGAGGAGGCCAAGAGGTCAGGGGTCCTGGTTCTTCTTCTGTGGTGGCTCACCTGCATCAGTGTGTGTTGGGTGGTTCTCTCACGTGTAACGTCACTCTCAGGTGGATGGAGGCGTGTCTGGGGGCGGAGCTTCCTGCTCCCACTGAGCTGGAGGAGGGGCTTAGGAACGGCGTCCTGCTGGCTCGACTGGGCCAGAGGTTCTGCCCCGAAGCCGTGAAGAAGATCTACGACCCGGAGCAGCAGCGGTACCAGGTACACACTCAGTGACACACACACACACACACAGTAACACACTCAGTGACACACACACACACACAGTAATACACTCAGTGACACACACACACACACACAGTAACACACTCAGTGACACACACACACACAGTAATACACTCAGTGACACACACACACACACACAGTAACACACTCAGTGACATACACACACACACACACAGTAATACACTCAGTGACACACACACACACACACACACAGTAAGACACTCAGTAACACAAACACACTCAGTGACACACACACACAGTAACACACTCAGTGACACACACACACAGTAACACACTCAGTGACACACACACACACAATAATACACTCAGTGACACACACACACACAGTAAGACACTCAGTAACACACACACACTCAGTGACACACGCAGTAACACACACACAGTAACACACACACTCAGTTGACAGTAACACACACGCAGTAACACACACGCAGTAACACACTCAGTAACACACACACATACACACACTCAGTAACACACACACACGCAGTAACACACACACAGTAACACACTCAGTAACACACACACATACACACACTCAGTAACACACACACTCGGTAACACACACACAGACACACTCAGTAACACACTCAGTAACACACACACACACTCAGTAACACACTCGGGGACACACACACACACACGCAGTAACACACACTCAGTAACACACACACTCGGTAACACACACTCGGTAACACACACACTCGGTAACACACACACTCGGTAACAGACACACACACACAGTAACACACACTCAGTAACACACACTAGGTAACACACACACTGGGTAACACACACACTGGGTAACATCCTCTGACCTCCTGCTCTGACCTCTGACCTCCTGCTCTGACCTCCTGCTCTGACCTCTGACCTCCTGCTCTGACCTCTGACCTCCTGCTCTGACCTCCTGCTCTGACCTCCTGCTCTGACCTCCTGCTCTGACCTCTGACCTCCTGCTCTGACCTCCTGCTCTGACCTCCTGCTCTGACCTCCTGCTCTGACCTCTGACCTCCTGCTCTGACCTCCTGCTCTGACCTCTGACCTCCTGCTCTGACCTCCTGCTCTGACCTCTGACCTCCTGCTCTGACCTCTGACCTCCTGCTCTGACCTCCTGCTCTGACCTCTGACCTCCTGCTCTGACCTCCTGCTCTGACCTCTGACCTCCTGCTCTGACCTCCTGCTCTGACCTCCTGCTCTGACCTCTGACCTCCTGCTCTGACCTCCTGCTCTGACCTCCTGCTCTGACCTCTGACCTCCTGCTCTGACCTCCTGCTCTGACCTCCTGCTCTGACCTCTGACCTCCAGGCCGCGGGGCTTCAGTTCCGTCACACCGACAACATCAACCACTGGAGGGCCGCCATGACCAGCCTGGGCCTGCCAACGGTCAGTGAGCAGTATTGATCAGTGAGCACAGTATTGATCAGTGAGCACAGTATTGATCAGTGAGCACAGTATTGATCAGTGAGCACAGTATTGATCAGTGAGCACAGTATTGATCAGTGAGCACAGTATTGATCAGTGAGCACAGTATTGATCAGTAAGCACAGTATTGATCAGTGAGCACAGTATTGATCAGTGAGCAGTATTGATCAGTGAGCACAGTATTGATCAGTGAGCACAGTATTGATCAGTGAGCAGTATTGATCAGTGAGCACAGTATTGATAAGTGAGCACAGTATTGATCAGTGAGCAGTATTGATCAGTGAGTACAGTATTGATCAGTGATCAGAGTATTGATTAGGCACCACTGTGTTTCAGATCTTCCAGCCAGAAACTACAGACGTCTACGACAAGAAGAACATGCCGAGAGCTGTTTACTGTATCCACGCTCTGAGGTGAGCTCACCTTCCTCTTCCTGTTAACGGGTCTCTCTACCTGTCTCACTCCCTGTCTCTCTCTACCTGTCTCTCTGCAGCATGTACCTGTACAGACTAGGTCTGGCTCCTCCGATCCAGGACCTTTATGGAAAAGTCAAGTTCACAGGTGAGGATGATGAGCATTAATCAGTGTGTGTGTAGCATTAATCTGTGTGTGTAGCATCAGTGTGTGTGCGTGTGTGTGTGTGTGTGAGTCACAGTGTAGCTTATTGTGTGTGCGTGTGCAGAGGAGGAGATCCACCACATGAAGGCGGAGCTTGATAAATATGGGATCCAGATGCCGGCGTTCAACAAGATCGGAGGCATTCTGGCCAATGAGCTGTCAGTAGACGAGGCTGCAGGTAGAGACGAGCTGATTGGCTGAGAGCTCACACGGGAAGAGGAGAAGTCTAACTCTGTTCCCATCAGGCCACGCGGCGGTGATAGCCATCAACGAGGCGGTGGACAGAGGGCGGGTGGAGGTCACGGCGGAGGCCCTGAGGAACCCCAGCGCCGCGATTGGCGGCCTGCAGGGGGCGCTGATGAGCGTCTACCAGGAGATGCTGCAGCACGCCAGGGGCCGCAAGAGGGAGGGGCCTCAGGGGGTGAGGAGCGCTCTGATTGGACCAGCAGAGACCTGCCCACTGGGGGACTGTATTCTTACGTGTGTGTGTGTGTGTGTGTGTGTGTGTGTCAGGAGGAGAACGATATCTACGAAGAGTTTTTGACTCGGAAAGAAATCCAGGAAAATATCAACATCGTCAACAGTGAGTTAAACATTATTGATCACATTGTATTGATCACATTGTATTGATCACATGCTCTTGCTCCCTCAGTCCGCTCTGCAGTGGAGCAGGTGGATGAAGCTCTGGACGGGGCCGATGAGCTAGCTCTGCTCTGCGCTCTGCAGCTGCCGTGTTTATCCCTCAGGGGCCTCCGTCCCGACCACGGGCCCTGGTACCAGGACCAGCTGTCTGCAGAGCGCCAGCAGAAGGCCCTGGTGCGCCTTGTCCACAGAAACACACTCTCCTGTCGCATAGTGTCACTGGATTGAGTGACCCACATGTCTGACCTCTGACCCCAGGAGGGCTGTGTGGATCCTCTGGAGCCTGAAGAGCTGCAGGAAGGTGTTGCCATCGCCAACCAGGACGCCCACACCGCCAGAGCCAGTAGGTCCCACACCCGCTCTGTCCCAGCCCACGCTGACCCCTTCACGTCCCACGCTGACCGTGTGTGTGTGTGTGTGTGTGTGTGTGTGTCAGTGGATGCAGCGGTCCAGACAGTGAACGCCTCCCTCCGGCTCACTGACCCCCGTCACACAGTCAGCTGTCTGATGACCTCTGACCTCCAGCTGCCTGAAGTGTTTCCATTCGCTGCTGCTCTTTATCACAGAGAGCTGCAGCTGCTGCAGAGGCAGAGCGCCCAGGTACACACACACACACATCTGTACACCTTGGATCTACGTGTAATCAATAATAATCTGCGTGTCTTACCTTTTTGCTCCACCAGGGGACGCTGCAGCAGGAGGAGCTGTTCGTTGCCGTGGAAATGCTGTCGGCTGTCGCTCTCATCAATCAGGCGGTGGAGGCGGGGCATCTGCAGCAGGTCAGCTTCTCATTGGTCAGTCCGGCTGCAGGACTCTCTGACGTAGACCAGACCCTGATGGACAGGTAGGGCTGAGTATCCCAAAGTACAGGTGTTCCTAATGGAGTGATGATGATGATGACGATGTCATCGTCAGGTACTTTGAGTGTCTGCTTGCTGTGAAGCAGCAGCGGGGCAGAGACCTGCTGACCTGGAACCAGCTGCAGGAAGTGATCCACTCTGCCAACAACTCTGTGCAGGACGAACACCAACGTAAGCAAAGCACACCTGTACAGGTACGCCCTCTGACCTCTGAGTGACCTCTGACCTTTCCCTGACCCGTGGCCTTCAGAGCTGCTGTCTGTCGGCCAGGTGAACGAGGCCGTGACCAAAGGAGACGCTGAGAAGCTGCTGTCTGCTCTGCTGCTGCCCTCCTGTGGTGTGGAGGAGGTCCTACCTGCCAACGCCTGCAGATACCTGACCCTGCTGAGCAGAGCCAGGCAGCTCAAAGCTCAGGTAACCACAGGTCACCACAGACGGGTCACCACAGACGGGTCACCACAGACGGGTCACCACAGACGGGTCACCACAGACGGTCTCAGGTAACTTTATTGTCATGCGTTCTCTTTCTGTCCAATCAGGTGAGCAGAGACCCCGGAGCTGAGCTGTGGTTGGCTGATATCCAGGAGGCGGTGAGGAGAGCCAATCAGCAGACTCAGAGCGCCCTGAAGCGTGAGTCCTGAGTCGTGTGTTGTTGTTGTTGACGGTGTGTTGTTGTTGTTGACGGTGTTGTTGTTGACAGTGGGCCTGTCCCTGCTGGCCGTGCAGCAGGCCGTGAGGGAGCAGCAGGCGTCCCAGACGCTGCGTGTCCTCCGCCTCCCGGAGCTGCAGCTGAAGGGACTCGTCTCCTGCTGCGCCGCGCAGTACCAGAGAGGCCTGCAGGGGGCGCTGCAGCAGAGGAGCTCCGGTACTCTCCTCCTCTCCTCACCTCCTCACCTCCTCCTCTCCTCACCACCTCACCTCCTCCTCTCCTCACCACTTCACCTCCTCTCCACCTCACCTCCTCTCCTCACCACCTCACCTCCTCCTCTCCTCACCACTTCACCTCCTCTCCACCTCACCTCCTCCTCTCCTCACCACCTCACCTCCTCCTCTCCTCACCACTTCACCTCCTCCTCTCCTCACCACTTCACCTCCTCCTCTCCTCACCACTTCACCTCCTCTCCACCTCACCTCCTCCTCTCCTCACCACCTCACCTCCTCCTCTCCTCACCACTTCACCTCCTCTCCACCTCACCTCCTCCTCTCCTCACCACCTCACCTCCTCCTCTCCTCCCCACTTCCCCTCCTCCTCTCCTCACCACTTCACCTCCTCCTCTCCTCACCACTTCACCTCCTCTCCACCTCACCTCCTCTCCTCACCACCTCACCTCCTCCTCTCCTCACCACTTCACCTCCTCTCCACCTCACCTCCTCCTCTCCTCACCACCTCACCTCCTCCTCTCCTCACCACTTCACCTCCTCCTCTCCTCACCACTTCGCCTCCTCACCACTTCACCTCCTCCTCTCCTCACCACTTCACCTCCTCACCACTCCTCCTCCTCCTCTCCTCCTCACTACACCTCCCTGTGTGTGGCAGCAGGCAGCAGGAGTCCGTGGGTCGAGGTCCGGCTGGACGACGGCTCGTTCTTCTACCTGCACCTGAACAGACTGGAGGGCACCTGGGACGCCCCCAGAGGCTCCGCCCCCAACACGGGCTTCCTGGACCGCCACCACATACAGGTGAATGCACCGGCCACTCACACTCACTCACTCACTCACACACTCACACACACACACTCACACACTCACACACACACACACTCACACACTCACTCACACTCACTCACTCACTCACACACTCACACACACACACTCACTCACACTCACTCACTCACTCACACACTCACATACACACACTCACACACTCACACACACCTCCCCACTCACACACCACACTCCACACACACCCACACACACTCACTCACACTCACACACACACACACACTCCACACACACACTCACACACACACACACACTCACACTCACTCACTCACACACTCACACACACACACTCACACACACACACTCACACACTCACACACACACACACACACACTCACTCACTCACACCACACTCACACAGACTCACACACACACTCACACACACACACACTCACGCTCACACACTCACGCTCACTCACACACACACACTCACACTCACACACTCACGCTCACACACTCACGCTCACTCACTCACACACTCACACACACACTCACACACACACACTCACACACTCACGCTCACACACTCACGCTCACTCACTCACACACTCACACACACACTCACACTCACTCACTCACTCACACTCACTCACTCACACTCACACACACACTCACACACTCACACACGCACTCACTCACACACACTCTCACACACTCACTCACACTCACTCGCACACTCACACTCACACACGCTCACTCTCACTCACTCTCTCACTCACTCACCTGGCGGTCAGGGGCCACACGCGTACCTGTGTCACAGTGAAGTCATGTGACCCTACAGGAAGTGGTCGTCAGTGTTTCTGACTCTCACCACCGCGGCGCTCTGTGGGCGGGTGCCGCGGCCCTCGTCGCTCGCCTGCAGGCGCTCAGCCGCGGCTTCCTGCTCCGCCGGGCGCTGGGGGCGCGGCGCCTTTACCTGAGCGGCCAGGCAGCGGCGGCCATCACCATCCAGGTGAGCGCTCTGCACTCGCTCATGCTAACGTGTCAGCGCTCTGCACGCGCTCATGCTAACGTGTGTCTGCGCTCTGCACGCGCTCATGCTAACGTGTGTCTGCGCTCTGCACGCGCTCATGCTAACGTGTGTCTGCGCTCTGCACGCGCTCATGCTAACGTGTGTCTGCGCTCTGCACGCGCTCATGTTAACGTGTGTCTGCCTCAGGCCCACTGGAGGAGATGCGTCCAGCAGGACGCGTTCAGGCGCCGGCTGCAGTTCCTCCACCAGAACTGGAGAGCCGTTGTCAAGGTAACGCACCGTGTGTTACATTCTACTCTATTAATAGTTATCGTGTTGACCACACAACCACATACTTCATGTTCACGGAGCAGAGCCTGAACGCACCATGGAACCAAAGTGAACCTCCTAGTTCTCCGCTAGCTAACGATACAAGCTCACGTTACTAGCTAACCTTACTAACTCACGTTACTAGCTAACCTTACTAGCTCACGTTACTAGCTAACCTTACTAGCTCACTTTACTAACTAACCTTATTAGCTCACTTTACTAGCTAACCTTACTAACTCACGTTACTAACTAACCTTACTGGCTAACCTTACTAGCTCACTTTACTAGCTAACCATACTAGCTCACGTTACTAGCTAACCTTACTAGCTAACCTTACTAGCTCACTTTACTAGCTAACTTAGTTTTTTGGGACGTTTATATCAAACAAGTTGCTCTTCGAATTATGTTGTCTTCTTGAAGCAGCCCTCGGTCTCCACATGACCCTGACCCCACATGACCCTGACCCCACATGACCATGACCCCACATGACCATGACCCCACATGATGTCATGACCCTGACCCCACATGACCCTGACCCCACATGACCATGACCCCACATGACCATGACCCCACATGATGTCATGACCCTGACCCCACATGACCCTGACCCCACATGACCATGACCCCACATGATGTCATGACCCTGTGTTCTACAGACGTCATGTCCTCTGGTGGTAGACTTGAGTCTGATCAGGGATCAATAACAACCCGCTCCACCAGAGTCAAGGATTCTTTGTTTACATGTAAACATTCCTCTTGGTGTCGTTGTTTACATGTAAACATTCCTCTTGGTGTCTGTGTTTACATGTAAACATTCCTCTTGGTGTCGTCGTTTACATGTAAACATTCCTCTTGGTGTCTGTGTTTACATGTAAACATTCCTCTTGGTGTTGTTGTTTACATGTAAACATTCCTCTTGGTGTCGTTGTTTACATGTAAACATTCCTCTTGGTGTCTGTGTTTACATGTAAACATTCCTCTTGGTGTTGTTGTTTACATGTAAACATTCCTCTTGGTGTCGTCGTTTACATGTAAACATTCCTCTTGGTGTCGTTGTTTACATGTAAACATTCCTCTTGGTGTTGTTGTTTACATGTAAACATTCCTCTTGGTGTTGTTGTTTACATGTAAACATTCCTCTTGGTGTCTGTGTTTACATGTAAACATTCCTCTTGGTGTTGTTGTTTACATGTAAACATTCCTCTTGGTGTCTGTGTTTACATGTAAACATTCCTCTTGGTGTTGTTGTTTACATGTAAACATTCCTCTTGGTGTCTGTGTTTACATGTAAACATTCCTCTTGGTGTTGTTGTTTACAGATCCAGGCGTTGGTGAGGATGTGGTCTGTGAGGAGACGCTACCGAGCTCGCCTGAGGCTCTTCAGACGTCACGTGAGAACAGACCTGAGATCAGTTTGGGGTTCACCTCCAGTCAGGACTCTACCCGTGGTCAGGACCCTGTACCTGTGGTCAGGACCCTGTACCCGTGGTCAGGACCCTCTACCTGTGGTCAGGACTCTACCTGTGGTCAGGACTCTACCTGTGGTCAGGACTCTACCCGTGGTCAGGACCTTGTACCCGTGGTCAGGACTCTACCCGTGGTCAGGACCCTGTACCTGTGGTCAGGACCCTGTACCCGTGGTCAGGACTCTACCTGTGGTCAGGACCCTGTACCTGTGGTCAGGACCCTGTACCCGTGGTCAGGACTCTACCTGTGGTCAGGACTCTACCTGTGGTCAGGACTCTGTACCCGTGGTCAGGACTCTACCTGTGGTCAGGACTCTACCTGTGGTCAGGACTCTACCTGTGGTCAGGACTCTACCCGTGGGCAGGACCCTGTACCCGTGGTCAGGACTCTACCTGTGGTCAGGACCCTGTACCTGTGGTCAGGACCCTGTACCTGTGGTCAGGACTCTACCTGTGGTCAGGACCCTGTACCTGTGGTCAGGACCCTGTACCCGTGGTCAGGACCTTGTACTTGTGGTCAGGACTCTGTACCCGTGGTCAGGACCCTGTACCTGTGGTCAGGACTCTACCCGTGGTCAGGACTCTACCTGTGGTCAGGACTCTACCCGTGGTCAGGACCCTGTACCTGTGGTCAGGACTCTACCTGTGGTCAGGACTCTACCTGTGGTCAGGACTCTACCTGTGGTCAGGACTCTACCCGTGGTCAGGACTCTACCTTTGGTCAGGACTCTACCTGTGGTCAGGACTCTACCCGTGGTCAGGACTCTACCTGTGGTCAGGACTCTACCTGTGGTCAGGACTCTGTACCCGTGGTCAGGACCCTGTACCTGTGGTCAGGACTCTACCTTTGGTCAGGACTCTACCTGTGGTCAGGACTCTACCCGTGGTCAGGACTCTACCTGTGGTCAGGACTCTACCCGTGGTCAGGACCCTGTACCTGTGGTCAGGACCCTGTACCTGTGGTCAGGACTCTACCTGTGGTCAGGACTCTACCTGTGGTCAGGACCCTGTACCTGTGGTCAGGACTCTACCTGTGGTCAGGACCCTGTACCTGTGGTCAGGACTCTGTACCTGTGGTCAGGACCCTGTACCTGTGGTCAGGACTCTGTACCTGTGGTCAGGACCCTGTACCTGTGGTCAGGACTCTGTACCTGTGGTCAGGACCCTGTACCTGTGGTCAGGACTCTGTACCTGTGGTCAGGACCCTGTACCTGTGGTCAGGACTCTGTACCTGTGGTCAGGACCCTGTACCTGTGGTCAGGACCCTGTACCTGTGGTCAGGACTCTACCTGTGGTCAGGACCCTGTACCTGTGGTCAGGACCCTGTACCTGTGGTCAGGGCTCTACCTGTGGTCAGGACCCTGTACCTGTGGTCAGGACCCTGTACCTGTGGTCAGGGCTCTACCTGTGGTCAGGACCCTGTACCCGTGGTCAGGACTCTACCTGTGGTCAGGACCCTACCTGTGGTCAGGACTCTGTACCTGTGGTCAGGACTCTACCTGTGGTCAGGACCCTACCTGTGGTCAGGACCCTGTACCCGTGGTCAGGACCCTGTACCTGTGGTCAGGACCCTGTACCTGTGGTCAGGACTCTACCTGTGGTCAGGACCCTGTACCCGTGGTCAGGACTCTACCTGTCTGTCCACAGGTGGGCGCCGTGGTAAAGATCCAGGCCTTCTTCCGGGCCAACCGAGCCCGGGAGCGGTACCGGATGCTGGGTGAGTGGTCTGAGCAGGTGTCTCTGTGATTGGTCGTCCTGCTGGAAGACCTGCAGCTTCATGAGGACCCTCCTCTCACCTGTCTCAGTGCACTCCGCCACGCCCCCTTTGTCTGTGGTCCGGACCTTTGTTCACCTGCTCGACCTGGGAGACGCCGACATCAGAGAGGAGGCGGAGCAACTGCGCCTGAGGGAGGAGGTGGTGCGGAGCATCCGCTCCAACCGGCAGCTGGAGGCGGACCTGCACCTGATGGACCTGAAGATAGGCCTGCTGGTCCGGAACCGAGCCACTCTACAGGTAACTCTACAGGTGATGCTCGACAGGTAACTCTACAGGTAACTCTACAGGTGATGCTCTACAGGTGATGCTCTACAGGTAACTCTACAGGTGATGCTCTACATGTGATGCTCTACAGGTGATGCTCTACATGTAACTCTACAGGTGATGCTCTACAGGTGATGCTCTACAGGTAACTCTACAGGCGGCGCTCTACAGGTAGCGCTGACCCCCTGCCCCCCAACAGGAAGTGGTGTCTCACTGTAAGAAGCTCACCAGGAGGAACAAGGAGCAGCTGTCGGCCATGATGGACCTGGAGAGACACAAAGGCCTGAAGGCTCTGAGCCGAGAGAGGAGGGAGAGGCTGGAGGCCTACCAGCACCTGTTCTACCTGCTGCAGGTGAGACACACACACACAGACACACACACATCCTTGGTGCGGCTGCTGCAGGTGTGTGTTGTTGCAGACCCAGCCCCCGTACCTGGCCCAGCTGATCGTCCTGATGCCTCAGAGCCGCTCCACCTGCTTCATGGAGCTGTTGGTGTTCAGCCTGTTCAACTACGGCTCCACCTGCAGGGAGGCCTACCTGCTGCTGCAGCTGTTCACCACGGCGCTGCAGTACGAGATCAGGTACACACACTCACACACACACACACACACACACACACTCACACTCACACTCACTCACACACTCACACACTCACTCTCACACACTCACACACTCACACACACACACACACCTCCACACACACACACTCACACACACACTCACGCACACACACATACACACACACACTCACACCTCCACACACACACACACTCACACACACACACACACTCACACTCACACTCACACTCACGCACACACACACACCTCCACACACACACTCACACACACACTCACACACTCACACACACTCACACACACTCACACACACAAACACCCTCACACACACACTCACACCTCCACACACACTCACACACACACACTCACACACACACTCACTCACACTCACACACTCACACACTCACTCACACTCACACACTCACACACTCACGCACACACTCACTCACACACTCCCACTCCACCACACACTCACACACACCACACACTCACCACTCACACACACTCACACACTCCACACACACACACACTCACCTCACACACTCACACATTCACTCACTCCACCACTCACACACTCACACACTCACTCTCCCACACACACACACACCCACACCCCCACACACACACACCTCCACACTCCCACACACACACACACACCTCCACACTCCCACACACACACACCTCCACACTCCCACACACACACACCTCCACACTCCCACACACACACACCTCCACACTCCCACACACACACACCTCCACACTCCCACACACACACACCTCCACACTCACTCCCACACCTCCACACCTGCTCACCTCCGCCCACCTGTCAGGCTGAAGGTGCAGCGGCCCCAGGACGTGGTCACCGGCGGCCCCACCGTGGTCCGGATGCTGGTGAACTTCTACCGCGGGGGGCGGGGCCACAGCGCGCTGCGGGCCGCTCTGGGCCCGGCGCTGCAGGAGCTGCTGCTGGACCAGAGCCTCAGCATCAGGACCGACCCGCTGGAGGTCTACAAGGCCTGGGTCAACCAGAGCGAGAGCCAGAGCGGACACAAGAGGTGACTCGTCTGTCCCACCTGTCCTACCTCCCACCTGACACACCTCCCACCGGACACACCTCCCACCGGACACACCTCCCACCGGACACACCTCCCACCTGACACACCTCCCACCGGACACACCTCCCACCTGACACACCTCCCACCGGACACACCTCCCACCTGACACACCTCCCACCTGACACACCTCCCACCTGACACACCTCCCACCTGACACACCTCCCACCTGACACACCTCCCACCGGACACACCTCCCACCGGACACACCTCCCACCTGACACACCTCCCACCTGACTCACCTGACTCACCTGTCTCACCTGCAGCTCTTTGCCGTACGAGGTGTCCCCTGCCGACGCTCTGAGTCATCCTGAAGTCCAGCGACGCATCGACATGGCCGTCCTCCACCTGAAGGCGCTGACGGAGCGGGTCCTCAAGGCCATCACCTCCAGCCTGCACCAGCTCCCGTAGGTCTCCACCCACTCACCTCCACCACTCACCTCCAAGCTAGCGAAGCATGTATAAGGTAAATAAAAGTGGTCCCAGCACGGAACCTTGTGGAACTCTGTGACTAACAGTGGTGGTCATCGAGGCTAGTAAGGCGTCTAACAAGACCAGTACAGAGATGAGTCCTCTATCAGGACTAAGGTCTAACAAGACCAGTACAAAGAGGAGTCCTCTATCAGGACTAAGGTCTAACAAGACCAGTACAAAGAGGAGTTCTCTATCAGGACTAAGGTCTAACAAGACCAGTACAAAGAGGAGTCCTCTATCAGGACTAAGGTCTAACAAGACCAGTACAGAGAGAAGTCCTCTATCAGGACTAAGGTCTAACAAGACCAGCACAGAGCAGTCCTCCTGCAGGTCCCCCCTCACGTGTCCCTCTTGTAGGTACGGTCTGCGCTACACAGCGAAGGTCCTCCGAGACGCTCTGAGGGAGAAGTTTCCTGACGCCAGCGAGGACGAAGTCTACAAGGTAGGACCCGGAGCCTCAGCCGGTCCCGGTCCCGGTCCCCAGACGAGACGGGCCTGACGCCTCCGTCCCTCAGATCGTGGGTAACCTGGTGTACTACCGCTACATGAACCCGGCCGTGGTGGCCCCCGACGGCTTCGACGTGGTGGACCGCTCCGCCGGCTCGGCCCTGCAGCCGGAGCAGCGCCACGCCCTGGGCTCCGTGGCCCGGATGCTGCAGCACGCCGCCGCCAACACGCCGCTGCACGGGGACGGGGCCCACGTCAGAGACCTGAACCAATACATCCGCCTCACGCACCTCAAGTTCAGGTCAGGGCCCCCAGGGGCAGGTCTACAGGGGCAGGCAGGCCCACAGGGGCAGGCCCACAGGGGCAGGTCTACAGGGGCAGGTCTACAGGTCTACAGGGGCAGGCAGGTCTACAGGGGCAGGCCCACAGGGGCAGGCAGGCCCACAGGGGCAGGCCCACAGGGGCAGGCAGGCCCACAGGGGCAGGCCCACAGGGGCAGGTCTACAGGTCTACAGGGGCAGGCAGGCCTACAGGGGCAGGTCTACAGGCCTACAGGGGCAGGCCCACAGGGGCAGGCCCACAGGGGCAGGTCTACAGGCCTACAGGGGCAGGCAGGCCCACAGGGGCAGGTCTACAGGCCTACAGGGGCAGGCCTACAGGCCTACAGGGGCAGGCAGGCCTACAGGGGCAGGCCTACAGGCCTACAGGGGCAGGCCTACAGGGGCAGGCCTACAGGGCCTACAGGGGCAGGCCCACAGGGGCAGGCCTACAGGGGCAGGTCTACAGGGGCAGGTCTACAGGCCTACAGGGGCAGGTCTACAGGCCTACAGGGGCAGGTCTACAGGGGCAGGCAGGCCTACAGGGGCAGGCCTACAGGGGCAGGCCCACAGGGGCAGGCCTACAGGGGCAGGTCTACACAGGGGCAGGCAGGCCTACAGGGGCAGGTCTACAGGCCTACAGGGGCAGGCAGGCCCACAGGGGCAGGTCTACAGGACTACAGGGGCAGGTCTACAGGGGCAGGCCTACAGGTCTACAGGGGCAGGTCTACAGGTCTACAGGGGCAGGTCTACAGGTCTACAGGTCTACAGGGGCAGGTCTACAGGGGCAGGTCTACAGGTCTACAGGGGCAGGTCTACAGGTCTACAGGTCTACAGGTCTACAGGGGCAGGTCTACAGGGGCAGGTCTACAGGTCTACAGGTCTACAGGGGCAGGTCTACAGGTCTACAGGTCTACAGGGGCAGGTCTACAGGTCTACAGGTCTACAGGTCTACAGGGGCAGGTCTACAGGGGCAGGTCTACAGGTCTACAGGTCTACAGGTCTACAGGTGCATGTTTCCCGTCAACAGGAAGTTCCTGCTGTGCGTCTGTGACGTTCCGGAACCAGAGGAACGCTTCAACGTGGACGAGTTCTCTGAGCTGCTCATCGTCAACAAGCCCGTCGTCTACATCTCCGTCAGCGAGCTGCTCAACACACACCAGGTCCGTGGGGGGTCTGAGTCCAGACCCGGTAGACCCGGTCTGAGTCCAGACCCGGTCCAGACCCAGTCTAGACCGGTCTGAGTCCAGACCCGCCCGGATCGCAGCATGCTGTGTTTGTGTTTAGCTGCTGCTGGAGCAGCAGGAGGTTCTGAGCCCGGACCCTTCCGACCCGCTCCGACTGCTGCTGAAGGACCTTGGACCAGTTCCCACCCTGCAGGAACTCATGGGTACTACAACTGGTCCTACTTCACTCTGCTCGGTACCACTGGGCCCGTCTGTGCATGAAGACAGGAGACACCAGGAGACTCCAACCAGTGTGTGAACCCGGTTCTGACGTGGTTCTGTTCCTCAGGGGAGTCTTCATCTGCAGACCCAGAGTCCAGCAGCAAGGTGGAGGTTTCTCTGACCCTCACCAACAAGTTTGACATCTTCAACGAGGCCAACGACGAGCCGGACACCAAAGGACTGCTGCTCAGGTAGCTTAGCATGTTAGCTTCCGCTGCTCAGGTAGCTTAGCATGTTAGCTTCCGCTGCTCAGGTAGCTTAGCATGTTAGCTTCAGCTGCTCAGATAGCTTAGCATGTTAGCTTCAGCTGCTCAGGTAGCTTAGCATGTTAGCTTCCGCTGCTCAGGTAGCTTAGCATGTTAGCTTCCGCTGCTCAGGTAGCTTAGCATGTTAGCTTCCGCTGCTCAGGTAGCTTAGCATGTTAGCTTCAGCTGCTCAGATAGCTTAGCATGTTAGCTTCAGCTGCTCAGGTAGCTTAGCATGTTAGCTTCAGCTGCTCAGGTAGCTTAGCATGTTGGCTTCAGCTGCTCAGGTAACTTAGCATGTTATCTTCACTGCTGCGGTACTGCAGTTAGCTCAGTACTGAGCTCTGTGCAGTGGCTCATGACTCCCTCATGACTCCTCATGACTCCATGACTCCTCATGACTCCCTCATGACTCCTCATGACTCCTCATGACTCCCTCATGACTCCCTCATGACTCCCTCATGACTACTCATGACTCCCTCATGACTCCCTCATGACTCCTCATGACTCCTCATGACTCCTCATGACTACTCATGACTCCTCATGACTCCTCATGACTCCCTCATGACTCCCTCATGACTCCCTCATGACTCCTCATGACTCCTCATGACTCCTCATGACTCCCTCATGACTCCCTCATGACTCCCTCATGACTACTCATGACTCCTCATGACTCCCTCATGACTCCTCATGACTCCTCATGACTACTCATGACTCCTCCATGACTCCTCATGACTCCTCGACTCTCATGACTCCCTCATGACTCCTCATGACTACTCATGACTCCTCATGACTCCCTCATGACTCCTCATGACTACTCATGACTCCTCATGACTACTCATGACTCCTCATGACTCCTCATGACTACTCATGACTACTCATGACTCCTCATGACTACTCATGACTCCTCATGACTCCCTCATGACTCCTCATGACTCCTCATGACTACTCATGACTACTCATGACTCCTCATGACTCCCTCATGACTCCCTCATGACTACTCATGACTCCTCATGACTCCCTCATGACTCCCTCATGACTCCCTCATGACTCCCTCATGACTACCCATGACTCCCTCATGACTCCCTCATGACTCCTCATGACTCCCTCATGACTCCTCATGACTCCCTCATGACTCCTCATGACTACTCATGACTCCTCATGACTCCTCATGACTCCTCATGACTCCTCATGACTACTCATGACTCCCTCATGACTCCTCATGACTCCTCATGACTCCCTGTGTTCAGCACCAAGCAGCTGGTCATCGACGTCATCCGGACTCAGCCAGGGGACTCTCTGGGGGACATGCTGAGAGCCTCTGTGTCACATGACCAGGTACACACACAGGTGGACACACACACAGGTGGACACACACACACACACACACACACACACAGGTGGACACACACAGGAACACACTCACACAGGTGGACACACACACAGGTGGACACACACACAGGAACACACTCACACAGGTGGACACACACAGGTGGACACACAGGAACACACTCACACAGGTGGGCACTCACACAGGTGGACACACACACAGGTACACACACAGGTGGACACACACACAGGTCGACACACACACACAGGTACACACTCACACAGGTGGACACACACAGGTACACACACAGGTGGACACACACAGGAACACACTCACACAGGAACACACTCACACAGGAACACACTCACATAGGTGGACACACACACAGGAACACACTCACACAGGTGGACACACACACAGGTACACACTCACACAGGTGGACACACACACAGGTGGACACACACACAGGAACACACTCACACAGGAACACACTCACACAGGAACACACACACAGGTGGACACACTCACACAGGAACACACTCACACAGGAACACACTCACACAGGTGGACACACACACAGGTACACACACAGGTGGACACACACACAGGTCGACACACACACACAGGTCGACACACACACACAGGTACACACTCACACAGGTACACACACAGGTGGACACACACAGGAACACACTCACACAGGAACACACTCACACAGGTGGACACACACACAGGAACACACTCACACAGGTGGACACACACACAGGTACACACTCACACAGGTGGACACACACACAGGTGGACTCACACACAGGAACACACTCACACAGGAACACACTCACACAGGAACACACACACAGGTGGACACACTCACACAGGAACACACTCACACAGGAACACACTCACACAGGAACACACTCACACAGGTGGACACACAGGAACACACTCACACAGGTGGACACACACAGGTACACACACAGGTGGACACTCACACAGGTGGACACACACACACAGGAACACACTCACACAGGTGGACACATATACACACACAGGTACACACACAGGAACACACTCACACAGGTGGACACACACACAGGTGGACACTCACACAGGTGGACACACACACACAGGTACACACACAGGTGGACACACACACAGGTCGACACACACAGGTGGACACACACAGGTGGACACACACACAGGTACACACACACACAGGTCGACACACACACACAGGTACACACTCACACAGGTGGACACACACAGGTGGACACACACATATACACACACAGGTGGACACTCACACAGGTGGACACACACACACAGGAACACACTCACACAGGTGGACACACACACAGGTGGACACACACAGGTGGACACACACACACAGGTGGACACACACAGGTGGACACTCACACAGGTGGACACACACACAGGTGGACACACACAGGTGGACACACACACAGGTGGACACACACACAGGTGGACACACACACAGGTCGACACACACACACAGGTACACACTCACACAGGTGGACACACACACAGGTACACACACACAGGTGACGCTCTCCGCTCCGCCTCCTCCTCAGGAGGCGAGTCACGATTGGCTGCTCCGGCGGCGAGCTCAGCAGGACGCTCGCACACCTGAGAAGATGAAGAGGAACGAGTCTCTGGTGGCCAACGGCCGGCTGGGCCTGCAGGAGAAGAAGAGGAAGATCCTCAGGTGTCTTCGTCGGCTGGAGGGCCTCGGGGTCCTGAGACCACCCGAGTCCTCAGACCAGATCCTGCAGATGATCGCCAAGGTGACGGCCCACTGTCACGTGACCTCTGATTGGTTCAGGAGCTTAAAGTCGGAACGTGGAAACGAAGAGTATTGGATACTCTCAGCGTTAAAACGGCACGTTGTTGTTGTTGTTGTTGTTGTTGTTTCCAGAACCTTTTCCTAGAACCACGTGAACCCTCTTCAAGGATCTCCAAAGTGTTTTACTTGACGTTCATCTCCGGACTCGGGACATGTTTATATTTTGGGCGTGTTGCATTTGGGCGTAAATAGGTGTCTCTAGCGCCCCCTTGGGAAGGGAGGACAAACCTCCTCGCTACCTGTGAGCGAGGGGCGTGACCTTTGGCCCCGTTGGGTCGGCTCCACAAGGAAGGCAAGCGCTGCGTTAAAATGTGCCAACGAATTTCTGCCATTTAGAATGTTGTAAAACTATTTTTTGTTTGTTTTCTCTCCTAAAGGCTTTGTGTCATCGATAGTTATCAAACGCTTGTTGAAATCTTATTTTGTTTAGAAGATATGGACCAATGAACTTCAAAGGGGTGTGGCTAAATAGGTCAAGATGCATAAAGTCCAACTCATGTTGCCTCACTGCAACGTGTTCCTCATGTTGACCACTAGGGGGCGACGCAGCCAATCCCATATGCATTGTTGGCCTTTTATGTGGTTCTGGGGGTTGTAACCCCGCCTCCTCCTGGTTCTGGGGGTTGTAACCCCGCCTCCTCCTGCAGCCGAGACCCCGAGCCCAATGAGCCCACATCACAGAGATGTAACCCTATGTGCCAAATGGCAAAAAGATGTCAATACATCTGCACATCATGAAGAGTCTTTACTTTACCGATATAGTAAGGATGATGTCATACCCCCCCCCCCCACACACACACACACACAGGACATCCGTCAGCAGCGGCTACACCGTCAGCGCCGGGGGGCGGAGCTACAGAAGCTCCGGCAGACTCTCGGCAGCCTGCAGGCGAAGAGCAACTTCCACAGCGACCAGGTGGACTACTACCGGCATTACATCACTTCCTGTCTGGAGCACCTGACGGCCAAGAGGTACACACACGCACACACACGACAACGTGTCCCTTCGGGCTCCACAAACAGGTCAAAGGTCAAATGCTGTGATTGGTTGTGTGTTGCAGTAAATCGACCAATAAGAAGGCAGCAGAGAGCAAAGGGAAGAAGAAGCTTCCAGCTCTGAGCTACAGCGCCACCCGGCTGCAGGAGAAGGGAGTGCTGCTGGAGATAGAGGACCTGCCCTCCACCCAGTGAGCCCGCTACACCTGTTCTACACCTGTTCTACACACGCTACCCAACAGTGCTGCAGTAACACGACTCACCTGCAGGTTCAGGAACGTGGTCTTCGACATCGTTCCCGCTGCTGAGAACGGAAGCTTCAACGTTAAAGCTCGATTCCTGGGCGTCGAGATGGAGGAGTTCCTCCTCAAATACCAGGTACAGACAGGGGCTGGGCACAAGCTGTGTGTGTATATATGTGTATAAATAAGTGTGTGTGTGTGTGTTAGGACCTGCTACAGCTGCAGTATGAAGGCGTTGCGGTGATGAAGATGTTCGACAAAGCGAAGGTCAACGTCAACCTGCTCATCTTCCTCCTCAACAAGAAGTTCTTCAAGAAATGAGCCGAGCTGTTCACTTCACTCTGGTCATACGTATGTTATGCTTCTACACATGGAGGGGAGAGAAGCATCTTCTTCACACTCTTATCTCTGTCCACATAATTGTCAAAGCTCAGTTACACTATATATATAATATAATATTACTGTAAGGGATAAACAATCGCATGTTGATGCTCCTCTTCGCTCTGTCTCTGTTATATCTCACTCCTAACATCGCCTTTCGTAAACCCAACCGAGTGGAGCGTCGCCTCGACACTGTCGATTCCATCGGCCTCTAAAGACGACAGACTTCACTTTAATCTCATTTTATAAAATCAAGTCAGTTGATCAGATCAATAATAGATGACTGATCAATAATAGATGACTGGTTATTGATTAACTGTAAATATTTTCTGTCCCTTCTTTTTTCCACATTTAAATGTTTGAACTGTTTTTACTTCATTAAATATCTGAACGTCTTCAAATGTTTCTATAATCAATGAATTCACCGACGGGTTCAGAGAAGAGAGGGAAGTCATGTGACTGGAGGGGGGGTGAGGGAGGAGGAGGAGGAGGAGACACCAGTCTGCCATTGAGAGGACCTCATCTCACCAGAGATGCTCATTCCTGTAAATGTACCCTAGCTTAGCATAAAGAGTGGAACTAGGAGAAACTGTTAGCCTAGCGTAGCATAAAGAGTGGAACCAGGGGAAACTGTTAGCCTACCGTAGCATAAAGAGTGGAAACTGTTAGCCTAGCGTAGCACCAACAATGGAAGGGCTAAACAACCAAATGATCTGCCAACACTTGCGTATCATTCTATTTGGTGCTGGATGACCTGACATAATGCTGGATGACCTGACATAATGCTGGATGACATGACATAATGCTGGATGACATGACATAATGCTAGATGACATGACATAATGCTGGATGACATGACATAATGCTAGATGACATGACATAATGCTGGATGACCTGACATAATGCTGGATGACCTGACATAATGCTAGATGACATGACATAATGCTGGATGACATGACATAATGCTAGATGACATGACATAATGCTAGATGACATGACATAATGCTAGATGACCTGACATAATGCTGGATGACCTGACATAATGCTGGATGACCTGACATAATGCTAGATGACATGACATAATGCTGGATGACCTGACATAATGCTGGATGACCTGACATAATGCTGGATGACATGACATAATGCTGGATGACATGACATAATGCTAGATGACATGACATAATGCTAGATGACATGACATAATGCTAGATGACATGACATAATGCTGGATGACATGACATAATGCTAGATGACATGACATAATGCTGGATGACATGACATAATGCTGGATGACATGACATAATGCTAGATGACATGACATAATGCTGGATGACATGACATAATGCTGGATGACATGACATAATGCTAGATGACATGACATAATGCTGGATGACATGACATAATGCTGGATGACATGACATAATGCTAGATGACATGACATAATGCTGGATGACATGACATAATGCTGGATGACATGACATAATGCTAGATGACATGACATAATGCTAGATGACATGACATAATGCTAGATGACATGACATAATGCTGGATGACATGACATAATGCTGGATGACATGACATAATGCTGGATGACATGACATAATGCTGGATGACATGACATAATGCTAGATGACATGACATAATGCTGGATGACATGACATAATGCTGGATGACATGACATAATGCTAGATGACATGACATAATGCTGGATGACATGACATAATGCTGGATGACATGACATAATGCTAGATGACATGACATAATGCTGGATGACATGACATAATGCTAGATGACATGACATAATGCTAGATAATGCTAAGAGGTTAGCTCGATTAGCTGCTAACATTCCTTCCTACGCAGCAAGTTAAACTTCTTAATTGTCACATTCAGTGTTTCCTGTCATTAGAACTTAAAGCTTCAGATGTTTTTACTGAGGGCACTTAGCATTTACAAAGCTAGCAACAAGCTACATCAACGAGCGTTAGCTTGTGCTGACAAAGACGTACGTCGTGTTGTTAGCATCCGCTAACGTTGTGCGAGTTTATTGAAGAAACAGAAAGAAAGAATTCACATTGAATACTTAAAGCAAACGACTCGGAGAAGAGATCGGTCCACAGTGACTCAGCACATTGTCCTGTTGAGCAACGAGTGACGCAGAGCGGCTACTCAGGCCCACCACTAGGGGGAGACATTGCCAAGATGGCCGCTCCGCTGCGGATGAGCTAATGCGACACTAAGCTAACGGAGAGCTTTATCTTTACTCTTTTATTAAATAACAACATTTTGGAGGAAACAGATTCATGATTAGTTAGCTGTTAGCTGTTAGCGGCTAGCCACAGCCATGTTGAGAGCCTATAGAGGCAATCGAAATGGACACGCCATTCTTCAGGCCGACGCCCCCTTCAAGCCGCCCAGTAGAAGGGCTTCAGGCCGACGCCCCCTTCAGGCACTCGTCTTTATTTACAGTCTCAGTCTTCTTTGGAATTTCATGAAGAAGAAAAACACGTTAAGTTAAAATATCAACACCAATCAGATCGGAGGAAGAAAGAGGAGGAGCTTAATGTCCATGAGGACAGGTGGGCCACCTGTCGGGCCCCGCGGTGCTGCTTCAGGTGTCGGCTCAGCAGGAGGTTCTGGAGGAGCGGACCGTCAACATGGAACCCGCCGCATTTTAATCCTTCATCGTCACTGAGGATGAGGAAGCATCAGGACCGCTGGGACAGAGCTCCACCAGGAGGACCACAGCTCCACCAGGAGGACCACAGCTCCACCAGGAGGACCACAGCTCCACCAGGAGGACCACAGCTCCACCAGGAGGACCACAGCTCCACCAGGAGGACCACGGCAGATGGTTGTGACTGGAGGGCCTCGAGGCTCAGGACCTGGACTCCCGGTCCTGAGCCTCGAGGCCCCTCCCCGTGGTCTGAGGGAGGAGCTTCCCAGTAAATCCCTTCCCATCATGCTTTGCGGCGTCAGTCCCCGGGGGCCTCCGCCGCCTTCTCGGCCAGCGTCTCCTGGAAGGCGGCGAGCTGCTTCATCTGCTCCGTCTGCATGGAGTGCCTCCGCATCAGCTTCTTCTTGGCCTTGAAGTCGGGGCCCCGTTTGGGCGAGGCGGGCGCCACGGGGCCCCGCCCCCGGTGGGCGGGGGAGGGGGGCTTGCCGTTGGCCCTGATGTCGGGGATGGGCCTCTGGGGGTTGATGTTGAGCGGCGGCAGGAAGCCGGGCCGAGTGTGGGCGATGCGGTCCAGGAGGAGGGTCCCGGAGCCGCGGCGCTCCAAGAGCCCCGGGGCCCGCCGCCGCACGGCGCCGGGCGACAGCGAGCCGGGGAGGTTCTCCAGGGACTCGCGGGAGGAGCCGGCCAGCGGCGGGGCGTCGAACCGCCGCCGCTCCGCCGACACGCGGCCGGAGTCCGGGGACCCCGGGATGGACCCGGGGGCCCGGGGCGCCTCGGGCCCGGGGGGCTTGGGGTGAGCCGGGGCCCGCGTCGCCGCCGCCGCCGCGCTCTCCTGGGCCTCCGGCGCCGTGTTCCTGCGGTACAGGATCTGGTGCTGCTGAACCTTGTCGGCCCAGGAGGCGGCGGCCCCGTGGTCGTGGTCCCGGGGGCCGGCGGCCCCGTGGTCGTGGGTCTCGATGCTGTGGCGGCGTGACAGCCGCGGCCTCGCCCGCTCCGCGATGGACAGCCCGCTCATCTGGGCCCCCGGGGGGCCGCCGCCCTCCTCTTGCCGCGGGCCAGCGCCCGGCGCCCCCGCCAGCATCGATGGCGCCACGAGGCCCCAGGGCTCCGAGTTCAGCCTCTTCAGCAGCTGGCGGGGCGGCGGCCTCTTTTCCCCCGGAGGTCGAGCCGCGGCGAGGACGAAGCTGAACACGCCCGCCTCCTCCTCCTCCTGCTCCTCGCCGCGACGCTCCGCCGCCAGCGAGGAGGAGGAGGAGGAGGAGGCGGCGGTGAGCTCCACCTCGGAGGGAGACGTGCAGCCGGGGTCCGGGGGGCGGGGCGAGGGCGGGGCGTTCAGGTACTGCTTGGTGTTCTTGGCGCCGCAGGGCGCCGTGTCCGTGGTGATGATGATGACCTCCTGACCTTTGGCCTTGCAGGCGTCCAGCAGCGCCTGCAGCGCGTCGCGGTCGCCGCGGTCGATGGCGTGGACGAGCGCCGAGGAGCCGGAGTAGTCCTTGAGGCTCGGGTCGGCGCCGTTCCCCAGCAGCAGCGCCACCACCTCCTTTCCCGCCCGCCCGGCGCAGGCGTGCATCAGCGCCGTGCGCCCGCTCTTGTCGGGGATGTTGGGGTCGGCGCCCTTCTCCAGCAGGTAGCGCACCATGCGCTGCCGGGTCAGCGGGTCGGCGTAGCTCGCCAGGCAGGCGGCGGCGAGCGGCGTCTCCCCGCGCTCGTTGCCCTCGTTGATGTAAGCCCCGCCCTCCAGCAGCAGGCGCGTCAGCCGCAGCTTCCCCTGGAAGGCGGCCCTGAGGAGGGCGTGGCCCTCGCTGGGCGGCGGCCCGTCGGCCATGCCGCTCCGCTCAGGCCTCGGCGCCGAGGGCCCGTCCTCCCTGAGAAGTCATGTGACCTGCAGCACAAACACAGGAGGAGGGGCTTAAGGGGGCTCAACCCGCTTTGCCTGATTGGTTGCTCTCAGCCAATCAGCAGCTACGCTGTCACATGACCGTCATCGAGGAACCTCCTGAATCTGACCACAAATATGACCTCCAGCACAACCTCATATATATATATATATACATACATATATGTATGTATATATATATATATATACGTATATATATGTTTATATGTATATATACATATATATATACATATACGTATGTATATATATGTATATATATACATACATATATGTATGTATATATATATATATATACGTATATATATGTTTATATGTATATATACATATATATATACATATACGTATGTATATATATGTATATATATACGTATATATGTATATACATATATACGTATATATACATATATACACGTGTATATATATATACGTATATATATACATATATACACGTGTGTATATATATATACGTATATATATATATATATATACGTATATATATACGTATACATATACACATATATACACATATATGTATATACACGTGTATATATATACGTATATATATATATGTGTACATATGTATATAAATAAATGTATGTGTGTGTGTCTGCGCGTGTGAGTGTGTGTGTGTGTGTGTGTGTGTGTGTGTGTGTCTGCGCGTGTGAGTGTGTGTGTGTGTGTGTGTGTGTGTGTGTGTGTGTGTGTGTGTGTGTGTGAGTGTGTGTGTGTGTGTGTGTGTGTGTGTGTGTGTGTACTGAACACAGTTATCAGTGTTTCATGTTGACTCTCTGTTGGACTTTGAA
Organism: Liparis tanakae; assembly: GCA_036178185.1. Taxonomy (NCBI): domain Eukaryota; kingdom Metazoa; phylum Chordata; class Actinopteri; order Perciformes; family Liparidae; genus Liparis; species Liparis tanakae. Next base: position 300,472 of record CM070092.1, on the reverse strand, counting down.
CCTGTTTTTACTGTTTAGAAAAAACCTCAAACAGCTCAGATACACACAGTATACACTATATATATAAATATATGTGTGTGTATATATATATAGTGTATATACACTATGTATATAGAGGACACTATGTGCATATATATATATATATATATATATATATATATATATATATATATATATATATATATATATATATATATATATATATATACTGACATATATATATTTATGGTGTGTGTGTGTGTCATAGGAAGTACTTTTACTTTGATACATGCAGTACTTTTATTTTGAAGGCGGTGATCATGAGGTCACGTGTCTCGCTCAGGTGCATGATGAAGATGAAGATGTGGCGGAATGCGGCTCTACGTCACTGTGACGCAGCGGTTTCTATATTTACACGCCGGTGACCGGCAGCGTGCGCGCGCACGTGCGTTCATGCACACACGCGCGCACGAACACACACATGCAGCATCATCCGTGCGTTCTGTTGCATCTTCATCATCTTCATCACTATCACACCGTGTTATCCCGTTAAAACACCGACCAAACGCGCGCGCGCGGGCACGCGCACCGGGTGCAGCCGTCCAGACCCGTCTGCATAGCTGATGAGGGTGATGAAGATGAAGATGAAGATGGAGATGGAGGGAATAGGAAGACATGCGGATGTTCTCTTACCACCAAGAGGCTGCTTCATCTTCATCATCTTCATCATCTTCATCGCTGACCAGGTACCGACCGTCACTGACAGTGCCGACTGTTTACTGACGGACGAGCTGCACCGACACTCCTCCTCTCCTCCTCCTCCTCTCCTCCTCCTCCTCCTCCTCCTCCTCCTATACACGTCATCATGAGATACGTTTAAAGTTTAAATAAGAACAACTTCACATACGTGCATATACATATATATGTATATGTATGAAATATATATATATACACACATATATATGTGTGTATATATACACACATATATATGTGTGTATATATATATATAAATATACAAATATACATATGTGTGTATATATACACACATACATATGTGCATATATACACGTATGTATATTTGTGTATGTATATATACGTATATACATATATATGTGTATATATACATATATGTATGTATATATATATATATATATATATATATATATATATATATATATATATATATATATATATATACAGGACTGTCTCAGAAAATTAGAATATTGTGATAAAGTTCTTTCTTTTCTGTATGTCATGCATTCTGGATTCATTACAAATCAACTGAAATATTGCAAGCCTTTTATTCTTTTAATATAGCTGATTATGGCTTACAGCTTAAGAAAACTCAAATATCCTATCTCTAAACATCAGAATATCATGATAAAGTATTCTCTAGGGTATTCAACTCATCACTTGAATGTCTCATGAACTGGAAAGAAGCAGCGGACAGGTCAGAGGGTCCAAAGTCCTCTTTCCAGACCAAAGCAAGTGTTGAGTTTCATCTGGAAGTCAAGGCCCAGAGTCTGGAGAAAGGCTGGAGAGGAGCAACATCCCAGTGGATCAAATCCAGTGTGAAGCTCCCAGTCAGTGATGGTTTGGGAGCCATGCCAGCTGCTGGTGTTGGTCCACTGGGTTTCATCCAGTCCAGAGTCAATGCAGCTGTGGACCAAGAGACTTTAGAGTCTGCTGAAAAGCTCCATGGAGATGAGCATTTCATTTCCCAGCATGATCTGGCACCTGCCCAGTGCCAGAACCAGCAGTAACTGGTGTCCTGACCATGGCATTACTGGCCTCCATTGGCCTGAACCCCAGAGAGAATGTGTGGGGTGTTGTGAAGAGGAAGCTGAGAGACACCAGACCAACAATGCAGATGAGCTAAAGGCCCTAGTGAAGCCTCCTGGGCATCCATAACACCTCAGCAATGCCACAGGCGGATTGCCTCCATGCCACGCCGCGTTGATGCAGTCATCCGTGCTAAAGGATTCCCAACAAGTCCTGAGTGCATTAATGGACATTTTACAATGTTTGATTTGCTGTTATTAATCTTTTTTTTTACTTGGTCTGAGGAAATATTCTAATATTTAGAGATAGGATATTTGAGTTTTCTTAAGCTGTAAGCCATAATCTGCAATATTAAAAGAATAAAAGGCTTGCAATATTTCAGTTGATTTGTAATGAATCCAGAATGCATGACCTTTTAGTTTTTTTAATTGCATTACAGAAAATAAAGAACTTTATCACAATATTCTAATTTTCTGAGACAGTCCTGTATGTAAATACATATATATGTATATACATATATATATATATATACATATATATGTATATATACATACACAAGTATACATTTGTATGTATATACTGTTAAGTATGGTTCGAAACTGCGGTCCCGTGCTTGATATAAAAAGAGAATCCGAATCTGATGATTACGTTTTAACAATATTTAATGGCAGAAGCATAAGCAGTAGAGTGGGGCTACAATCGTAGGGACGCCACAGACTAAAAGCAACGTTGCAGATAGGGGATGTCTTGTAAGCTTCCGACCGTCCGAGTAGACTGAATCTCACCTCAGTTTTATCAGTTTCACTTTCACACCTTTCCTCTAAACGTTAGCTCCATTGGTCAGTTCAGCATGCTACGCTCTCGTTGGCTTACGGCCAGCTAACAGGTAATGTGCCGGGTCAAACGTCATGATCCCGCGACCCAAGCTACTTCCGGTCACCTGGGCGACGGAAGTCTCACGCTCCTGCTCCAATCAACATCACGGATTTCCACCGGCTTCCAACTCACGTGGCAACATGTAAACAACAAACTAACTTTCATTCTCATGCAGCATACATATAAACAAACATAAACATACAGGTATTACAAACATATTCATAAACACATAAAAACATTACTTCTGCCATTGACATATGCATAGAGTAGACATTACCTCCATGCTTCATAACACAACAATAACAATATCAATATTCTCCCTAATATTTCTCTAATCATATCTTGCTATATGTATTATTAAAACACAAACGTACTATGTACATGTGCAAAGTCAAAATGAATTATTACAACTTAACAATTCCCTCCTTTTATACTTACAACATAGTATAAACAATCATTGTAATAAACCCCTTTATTTTGACCCTCTATGTAAACATCAGACATACAAATTTAATCACTCAATAATTCATTATTGCTGTGGAAGGAAAAACATCACTCCCTCTTATCCCTGCTTCTCAAGAAAAACAAATAACACTAAGTGTCAGTGTGAATGTATTCATCACGGCGAAAATCTTAAAATCCTGAAATGTACTTAGCAATTATCTATGTGTCTATGTGTTCCCTGTAAATCCCTGTGTCCAGTTTCCAGTTTGTCCGCATACATGCTCAGCAACTCCAGCTCTCCAGCATTCCTCCAAGCCGATTGTCAACAACGGTTGCGATACAGAATCCCACTCAGCTGAGGGAGCATGAATCACTGGGTCCACAGACTGCAAGCAGTTAACTGTCTAACAGCAAGTCACACTCACTGAATCTCAGCTGAGGGCTTCTCAAGGGACCAAAAAGCATCATCCCTCTGGTCAACATTTGTTTCATACCTCCCGGACGTCCCAGTCCCACGGGAGATATTCACTCCTCAATGGTTAACCTGTCCAGGCAAAACATTGGTCCTAATTCGCTCACTGGCTGAGCCGTCTGTCCGTCGGTGGAGTCGCATATCCACAGGTCATCTCTCCATCTTCCTCTGCTCCCTCCTGTCTTCTGCTCTGGATGGCATCGCAGGGGTCCTCAGGCGATCTCCTGGACTCCCTCATCTCCGAAGGTGCGATACTCCTCTGTGGGCAGCTCCTCACCGCAGGCAACCGGCACGACAGGCGTCGATGCTGGGCGTCAGGTGTAGCTGTTGAAGAGAATTAGAAAACAAAACACAGCGGCCTCTCGACCGAATCTACACAGAATGTAACATCTAACTTGGGAATAATTATTTCTCCCGAACCAACTATCCAGCATATCTGAGAAGTGGTCACTCTCAAAACCGATCTCTTGTCCTCCTCAGAGCCTACCTATTAATGTGTCCTCTATGGTGGACATTCTACTTAGCATCTCTCCTATCTCTACTATGATATTGACAAGTTATTGATCAACCACGTCAAAATTGATATACTTAGTTATGAAAGCAATCCAAGTATTTATCCACCAAAATTAAAAAGTTATGAAAGTCAATGGTGCTTCCAAAACAGGCAACCGACTAAAGAAGGACCATAAAGAATGATGAACAAACGATTAGTTGGGTAATCCAAATTCAACCAAATGCATCTGTACTAGGTCAGTTCTGGACATAAGACAACAATACGATGATAATGTGTTCAATCTTGATAGAACTTCTTCTACCATCCTAAACCAACAAGTAAAACTATCTGGATCGATGAATGATTCAGTTCCCTAATGAAGTTGGATCTGGGTAAATGTCCTCTAAGGACATCATTCCCCATTCATCTTCTATACTGGGCTGTCTCTTCACATGCATGAGGTCCACTACAGTGGACATGCTGCAAAATTCAAACTCAAACTAATTTGCAAAATGTTCAATTGACAAGATGTATATGTAATTCTAAATAGGTAGGCCATCACTAAAAATAGGAGTTGGAATTGAATATTCCACAATTCCCAGGAGATCATCAAACTAAACTATCGCTGGTTGAAATTATTTCTTAGTTGCAGAATTGAACTGGCAATCGTTAACCGCATCTGAGAAACGGCTTCTCAATTACTCATTCAATCTCATCTTAATCGATCCTATCTATGTTCCTCTAACTAGGTCACAGAAATATTCAAATCCTGCTAGGATCTGATAGCAGGCAGGTATTTGTCCGGCACACTTCTCTCGCGTGCTCAAACCCTAAAACAGTTTATGGGGAAAACAAAACATGTGCATCTAATTGTGTAGTTAATGACAAGAAACAGTGAGCTGTGAGAGCCAGCGTTGTCTGCATACATCCTCCTGTGTGGCAGTCCTAACTCTCGCTCTAATGTCTCAGAATAAGCAGAATATTAACATATAAGCAAATTAAAAGCAAAATATGAACATATATACAACAACAATGCTCCTAAGCAGCAATGTGTGGAAGTGGCTTCAGCTCTCTCCAGAATTACCCTCATGATTAGGCAACTCTTCAGTGGCTGTTTGTGATTCTCTAGCCACAGATCTCCAAATATACAATGTAAAATGGTGTCATTCTCTCCGTGAGACCACTCACATGGAGGGCGCTGAGAAGTCCTTGCAAATGACTTCAAACCACCCTGTTCACCTGGGCTTATGCACATCCTCTCATGGATCTCAATATTTACCCAGTCACCTGCTCGACCAATGGCCGTTCCCATCAGCTGTGGGCTCTGCCAACCATAATTCGGAGGAAGACCCATACTTCCTGTGGATCAAGCTCACTCATACCACTCTCAAAGTATACGCATCATCCTCACATGAGGTCCTCTCTCTCCTTTGTAATATGTAAATGTCGAGGGAATTATCGGGAAAAGTAGAGCAAAAGCATTACACTTCTGACTATTGGGAGCTTTAAACAGTTCTAACATGCAGTGGAAACCCTCTGGTTCATTATCTGGGCTCAGTGCAAAGGGGACTGTGGCTAACTGGGGCTCTGAAGTGCCACACACCAAACAATCAGGGCGCTTTAGATCTTTCGCAGTGTCAACAAGCCAGTTGACCCAGCTGTTACCTCTCTTGAGACCCGTCTCAGTCTCAATGGTCTGCCTGACGCTTGATATGTTCACATACTCCACCAGGGCGTCCGGCAGCATCTCCACCTCCCTGCTTGACACCTGCACATGGACCAGATAGGTCGTCCTCCTACGTCACCTACTCCCAGTTTGTAGAATCCGGTCATGCCCACCTGCGGATCAGTTACTGACAGAGTGACTTGGTTACATGGTTTATCCCAAACACCCTCGTCACATTGTGAAATCGGACCTGTGAGTGAGACCATCTTATACAGTCTATGATCTCGATTTACGTATGCCCGTGGATCAGTGCTGGCAAAAACATCAGTCCAACCACACTTCTCTGAGCAGAGGTACTTGTGGTTATGAGAGAATCTCCACACAGCTCTGTCCCATATTCCTACCATTCCTTTTGGGCAGCCACCTGTCCTACAAATGTCAAAAGTGGCCACACAGGATTCCCACAGAACAATACAGTTGGACGCTGGGTGTCATACTCACGTGCTCCTCTTCCTTCTCACTTGAACGCCTTGACCGGTTCCTGGGGGAAGACAAAACTGTTGCACCTGGTGGCGCGATTAATTGTGCCAAGTCAGATATGTGTGTTAATGTGGTGTTGGTGTCGATTATGTGTAATTCCTTATCTCGCTGCGCCTCCCACGATAAATGGGAGTGCTAACATGACCGTCAGGCATGCAGCAGCAAGGCAGAGCTTGGCGGAGGTGATCTCCTCTCTTCTGGCTCTGGTACTCTCCTCATGTTCCTTCATCATCATCCTGGTCGATGGGATCTGCTGGCCTTTCTGAAAGTATACAATGGGTTAAGTGGTGCCACTTGGTCTTGGTATGGCCTCTTACCTGGAGCGAATGGGCCCGTCCACGAGGCTCTGTCCACTTTCTTTTGTGCACCTTCAACCGCACCCAATCACCAGGTTCTACGGTATCACGGTTTCTCCTTCTGTCACTTTCTCAGCTCTTTGGACCTGGCGAGAAAGAACTTCAATCTGGTCAGACAATTTCCCAAAATATTCTTCCTCTTCTACCTGGTAGATGTCAGCACAGGACTCTCTCCCAGCTCTCGTTCAGGGCTGGGCATCGGTCTTCCTGTCAGCAGCTCATGAGGGAGAGGAACGTCTTCCCTCGAGGACCGCATAGACATCAGTGCCAGAGGAAGAGCCTCCAGCCAGTCGAGCTTGGTCCCATGACATATTTTAGCTATTTTGGACTTGATTGTCCGATTGGCTCTCTGACTATACCCTGGGACTGTGGGTGATAGACTGCTCCGTGTGCATGTGTGATACCTAAATATCGTTCTACCTCTTGTAGATGTTTGTTTGCAAAATGTGTTCCATTATCAGACCTGATCACCCTTGGTACGCCATATCTTGGGATCAGCTCGTTTTTCAGCCATTTCACAACCGACTTTGCATCCTCTTTCTTGCAGGGATTGCTTCCACCCACCGTGTGTATCTGTCGATCATCACAAGCAGGTATCTGAAGCCTCTCTTCCTGTTTCCTGCACCCATGTCGGTGTAGTCGATGCAAATTTCTTTAAACGGTGCGTCTGGCACTGGGAACTCTCCTTGGGGACATTTATATGGTCGTTTCATACTGAAGTCATTGCAGGTAGGGCATTCATGGTGATAGAGTTTCACCATCTCGGTCATGTAGGGATGCCACCAGAGGATGGAAACTTCCTCTTCCGTTCTCCTGGGGTTCACATGAGAGGGACCATGTGCCTGCCTGATGAGTCCTTGACACAACCTTGCAGGTGCTACTATGCGTCCATCATGTGACCTCCAGAGACCCTCTAGCTGTCTGGCTCCTTGTGTGCCCACTGATTCTGCTCATAAACTCCTGCTTCTTTCTGCATGAGCTTGATGTCCTCGATTCCCAGTTTGGGGAGTTCGGTGCTGCAATGGCTGTCATTTGACTGAAATACCCGGCGCTTTCTTTGCTGCTCGTTCCTTTTGCCACTGGCGAGTTCTGATGTCCTTTGCACTTCATAACTGCTACTTTACCTGGTAGCAAGATGGCAGCTAGCAATTTCTCCAAGTGGCTTCTGTGCTTCACTGGAGCATTTGCTGTTGTTAAGAAACCTCTTCTCAACCATTGAGGACCATCGACATGGACCGCTCCATGTGCATAGGCTGAATCGGTGTAAATGTTGACTGTTTTCCCTGTTGAGTGTTCCAGTGCTTTTGTTAAAGCTATTATTTCTGCAAGCTGTGCAGATGCTGGTTGTGCAATGATTTCAGATGCAATTGTTGAATGTTTCTTTCCTTGTTGTTGTCGACAGCGTATGCAGCGATGTTGCTTCTTTCTCCTCTGTGACAGTGTCCATCTGTGAACAGTGTCAACTGACTGTCCAAAGATTCTGCTTCCAAATCCATCCTTACCTTGAGATCTTTCTCGCGATTTCTGCACAGTTGTGAGGTTCCTTCAAATTCACATTCAATCCACCTGCCATGTTGTTAGGCTCGTAGGAGAAAGTGATGTGTGGCTGTTGTAAGACTTTTGAGATCTTATCTTGCCTTGTTGCTGTCATGGAGAATGCGCTTGAGGTCAAATATGCAAGGACACCATGTTCTGTGTTGACCTTGAGCTTGTGACACATAACAATGTGAGCAGTTTTCTCAATTGCTTTCTTCAAGGCCGCCAGGTGCCTTGTGCAACCTGTTTGGCCTTTCTCGATGTGATCTAGCTTCGAGCTGTAGAACATCAGTGACCTTCTCTCTCCCTCCTTTTTCTGAAACAACACAGCAGATACCATCCCTTTTGTTTCAGAAACATCAAGGTGGAAGGGCCTGCTGTAGTCAGGTGTCGAGAGCTTCGATGCTTGACCTACTTCCTGTTTGGTCTTGATGAATGACTCTTCTGCATCCGTGGTCCATGTCAGCATGCCTTTCAGATTACGGTTTCCTGCTTCAGTCAACATGTCTCGGAGTGGTTGTGTGAGAGACGAAGCCAGGAATGTAATGGCGGCTGTAGCCTGTTAAGCCAAGGAACGACAACATTTCTTGCACTGTGTTTGGTCTTGCTGCACTCAAGATGGCGGACCTCTGTCCTGCCGATAGAGCACATGAATCTCCTGAGATCAGTCTTCCCAGGAATGTCACTGTCTTTCTTGCAATCTGTGTTTTAGAGCGCTTGACTTTGTAGCCTGCTTTTGACAGCAGCGTTAGCAGGTCTTTGGTCACTCTGAGGCAGACTGCAGCAGTTGGCGCAGCAAGCAGTATGTCATCCACATACTGTATGAGCACTGTGTCTTCTGGGATGGTGAGGTCTTTGAGGTCTTGTTTCAGGGCTGCATTAAACAATCCCGGGCTGTCTCTGTAGCCTTGTGGCATTCTTGAGTAAGTATACTGTCTGCCTTCAAATGTAAAGGCAAACATATCCCTACTGGATTTGTCAAGAGGTAAACAAAAGAAAGCATTCGCTAAATCTATTACCGTGAAGAACTGTTGTTTTGGTGACAGGCAGGATACTGCAATATAGGGGTTGGGCACTTGGATGTTCTGTGGAGCTGTTGCACCGTTGATGGCTCTGAGGTCATGTACCATTCTCCATCCTCTGTTGCCAGCCGGAACCGGCAATATCGGAGTATTCCAGTTCGACTGTGTGTCGATTAGCACTCCTGCTTCATACAAACCTTTTATCGTCTCCCGGATGCCGTCCTTTTGTTCTTGCTGCAGAGGATATTGATAGCGCCATATCTCGTCTTGATTTGGCTTCAGAGTCATTACCACATTGTGTTGTTCAGTGTGACCAACATCATAGTCTCCTGTCGACCATATTTGGGGCGGGACGTCTTCTAGCATTTCTTCACTGGCAGGATGGTTGGAATGTTCCCTCCCATGATTTCTGTCAAGGTCAAGTTGTTGGAGCTGTCCTGGTTTGTTATGTCGAGTAAACCTTCTGCATGCCATTGCTGAATATGCTTCCTCAGGGTCTTGTATTCACTCAGTCTGTCCGATTGTCTTACCATATACATAGCAGCATGGAGTGCATTTTGATCCAAGTGCCTGGGCGTCAGTTGAAGCAGTTACCGGCATTGTTGAGGGATCAGGTTCTGATAGGCTTAATATATGTAAGGATATGTATATGTAGAAGTAAAAATAAAAATTCAAGTTCAGAATTTTTCCAAAAACAATTCAAAAAATTTTTTTTTTGCAAAAATTCTAAAATCCAATTATTCTACACTATGTGTCTAAACGTGGGTGCGTTGCGGTTGGGAAAATTTCAAATTAGTTAGGGAAAAAATATCATACACTGCAAATGAACAGCGTACACAATTATACAATGTAGTCTCAAATATGGGAAAAAAAAAAAAAAAAACTGTTACTTTTATGCAAATTTTTTTTTTTTTTTTTTACGTTTGTAAATATAATGGGAAAAAAAAAACTGTTACTTTTATCAAACAGTAATCACAGACTATGCAAAAATCAAACACAGCAATCTCAAGACACTGCACAAATCAGCACAGCTATCTCAGACAATGCAAATAGTTAAGTACAGTAATTGGAAAAAAGACGTTATTATTACACAAACATTTAACAACCTACTGTAAATGGGAGAATATTAGTTACTTTAAACAAAACTGCCAATCTAGTACTTTCGCATGAATAGCTGCTGAGAAATTGATTACTCGCAAGCCCCAGGCTCACTGTAATAATGACCACTATTGTTAATCAAATCAATAGTAAACTCGCACTATGACTAGAAATATGGAAATAAAACACAATCTATATACAGAGAAAAGTGATGAGAAATCAAATACTCGGAATGCCCTATGGCATTTCTGTATTAATAACCACTATTGTTAATCAGAATCAATAGTAAACTCACACTATATCTAGAAATATGGAAATAAAACACAATCTATATACAGAGAAAAGTGATGAGAAATCAAATACTCGTATAACTTATGGTGATACTGTATTAATAACCACTATTGTTAATCAGAATCAATAGTAAACTCACACTTTGTCTAGAAATAAACACAATCAAAATACAGAGAAAAGTGATGAGAAATCAAATACTGATAACTTATGGTGATACTGTATTAATAACCACTATTGTTAATCAGAATCAATAGTAAACTCACACTTTAAAACTGGCAGTAGTACTCAAAGAAAAGAATATGTCTTTAATTCTAATTTGTCAAAATGTGTTGGTGAAAACAGCATGTAAGCTGGTGTGTCGGATGTCATAAACCACCTGGCTCAGTGACTCTAAAGTTGTTTCTTAATTTCCAACAACAACCACACGATGGTGCTAAAAGGTTAACCCTTAATCCCTCTACGAAGTATGTATTTCAGAACCTCTAGGAGGCGCTAATCCAAATCGTAATGGCGTCTTTTACTTATGCTAATGTATCACTCCACGTGTCTTTTTACTTAATGAACAATAAAAATGTATTTCCTAATGGACCTCGGTTTATCTGACTAATTGTTAACCCCACTTACAGTATTTTAAAATAAAAATTAGCACGTTGATCTGGTCAGAACGGTTCGTTAATATGTGTATCAGGCTCGCCGACCGTCACATCACCATATTAAATTTTGAGTCTACCCGACAGTTATTTAACAAACTTTAGTTTTCTAACGCTATCTGTCTAAATATTAGACTCTAGACCACGAATTGCTTCAATGTGCCTTCGATGGCAGAAACTCCCAGCTAAAGCTTACGAATTTGCACGTCGCAGCTCAACAAATACCTCCACAATGACTCGTGCAACAAACAACACACATTACGTTTAACGTACAACAATTAACGTGCAATACAACAAATAAAGCATCGTGCTACAACATATTATATACACTACACCAATCCACTGCAAATGCTTCTCCGCAGGCTTATGCCGTCGTTTTCTACGGTAAAAACAATATTTAATCCGAGGGCTTCACACCACTCCACACGCTAAATTCCTATTCATAAACTATGCAGATTTGACGTAACTGGTTCTGCCTTACCGTATGATATTGGAGTGGCGTGAAACCGCCGGGTCCTTTCAAGCCACGAGGTTCCTTTCCACGTTGGGCTCCAACTGTTAAGTATGGTTCGAAACTGCGGTCCCGTGCTTGATATAAAAGAGAATCCGAATCTGATGATTACGTTTTAACAATATTTAATGGCAGAAGCATAAGCAGTAGACTGGGGCTACAATCGCGCCACAGACTAAAAGCAACGTTGCAGATAGGGGATGTCTTGTAAGCTTCCGACCGTCCGAGTAGACTGAATCTCACCTCACGCGCAAGTTTTATCAGTTTCACTTTCACACCTTTCCTCTAAACGTTAGCTCCATTGGTCAGTTCAGCATGCTACGCCGTTGGCTTACGGCCAGCTAACAGGTAATGAGCCGGGTCAAACGTCATGATCCCGCGACCCAAGCTACTTCCGGTCACCTGGGCGACGGAAGTCTCACCTCCTGCTCCAATCAACATCACGGATTTCCACGGCTTCCAACTCACGTGGCAACATGTAAACAACAAACTAACTTTCATTCTCATGCAGCATACATATAAACAAACATAAACATACAGGTATTACAAACATATTCATAAACACATAAAAACATTACTTCTGCCATTGACATATGCATAGAGTAGACATTACCTCCATGCTTCATAACACAACAATAACAATATCAATATTCTCCCTAATATTTCTCTAATCATATCTTGCTATATGTATTATTAAAACACAAACGTACTATGTACATGTGCAAAGTCAAAATGAATTATTACAACTTAACAATATACACATATGTATATATATGTGTATATATATATATATATGTATATATGTATATACATATATATATATATATATATATATATATACATATATATATGTGCAAGTGACTTCGTCCCATGCGAGACGGAAAGCGAGAACAGTTCCGCGTCACGGAGAGACGGAGAGACGCTGCTGGTCAGAGACGACCAACAACAGACGCTCATGCGTTAAATAAATTAACAAATTAATCCTGTAATTTACGTTAATTTGCGTTGATGCTTTTTTTTTCACAGTACTAATATACAGATTTTATATACGTATATATTATATTGTATATATATATATATATGCATATATAAGGAGATGAGTTTCCTCTGTAGGGGCCTTAGAGATAGAGTAAGTCGTCCTGGACCCTTTAGAGGTCTACCAGGTCCACTGGGAGGAGACCGGGGAAGACCAGGACCCTGAAGGCCTCTGGACCCCCTGGACCCCCTGAAGACCAGGACCCCCATAAGGCCTCTGGACCCCTGAAGGCCAGGACCCCCATAAGGCCTCTGGACCCCTGAAGGCCAGGACCCCCTGAAGACCAGGACCCCCTGAAGGCCTCTGGACCCCCTGAAGGACCTGGAACATGATGAGGTCCGACCCGGATGAGAAAGAATATTAGTGTTGATGACAAATTGCAATACTGCAGGATTCACACACACACAAGAATGAGACTATCACTATTATGGAAACACAGTTTCTATGGCAACAGATGCGCAAGAGTCCTGCAGAAGCGTTCCCACGGCGGCACACACATATGTATATATGTGTATATATATATATATATATATATATATATATATATATATATATTACATGACATGTAGCTGACGCTTTTATCCAAAGAGACTTAAATCCTGTTACATTCACCGTAGAGCAGCTACAGGGAGACACTCAGGTTAAGCGCCTTGCTCAAGGACACATCGACTAGGGCGGGGATTGAACCGCCAACCCCCTGATTGAAAGACGGACCTGCTACCCACTGACCCATAGTCGCCGCTTTTTTATATGAATATATATATATACGTATGCATATATATGTATATCTAGATCTAAACGTATATATTTAGATATATCTAGATCTAAATGAACCTAACACACTGGGCAGTCGGCGGTTCCAACCACAGAGGTCAAAGGTCACAGACACAGAGTCAACGACCCGGACTGGTTACACATGCTGGGATTCAGTGCCAAGCACACGCTCACTGTGACTCGTCTTCCTCGTCTTCGTCTTGAGCGGTTGGACAATGCACGCCAAAGGAAGCTGCAGGTAAGACCCCCGCCCCACCCATTCATTCAATACCCTGTGTGCCGGACTGCCACAGTAGAGTGTAGTAGAGACGGGTAGAAGTACTTCATGTACGCGCTTGTGTACTTTGGACTTTAGTTCATGTACTTCAGATGTTTACTCCGATTCGTCACTGTATGGAGGCTATTATATATCTATATAGATACATATAGAGGTGCATATATATTGTGTGAACCAATTTCTCTGCATCTTTTTGAGACAAGATGTTCCTGATTGTTTAAATCTGACGTAGATGAAGAATGCAGTCCTTGAGATGTTCTTCAGGTGGAGTTAAAGGACAAGTCCCCATCAAAGAGAACAGAGGTTCTTTACAGTGGTGTTGGATGCTAGAGTAATGCCATCTACAGAAACCACATCACCAGATAATTGATCTCTGAGGTGATCACAGTAGAATTACTTCGGTTTTGTCTGAGTTTAACATCAAGAAGTTGCCGGTCATCCATGTTTTTATGTCACTAAGACATCTTGAATTTTAGTGAGTTGGTTAGTCTCCTCTGGTTTTATCGATAGATATAGTTGAGTATCATCTGCCTAACAATGAAAGTTTATAGAGTGTTTCCTGATAATGTTGCCCAAAGGAAGCATGTATAAGGTAAATAGAATTGGTCCAAGCACAGAACCTTGTGGAACTCCGTGACTAACGTTGGTGGTCATTGAGGCTTCATCGTTTACAAATACAAACTGAGATCGATCTGATAAATAGGATTTAAACCAACTTAGGGCGGTGCCTGAAATACCAATCGACTGCTCCAGTCTCTGTAATAGGATGTTATGGTCAATGGTGTCGAATGCAGCACTAAGGTCTAACAAGACCAGTACAGAGAGGAGTCCTCTATCAGCACTAAGGTCTAACAAGACCAGTACAGAGAGGAGTCCTCTATCAGCACTAAGGTCTAACAAGACCAGTACAGAGAGGAGTCCTCTATCAGCACTAAGGTCTAACAAGACCAGTACAGAGATGAGTCCTCTATCAGCACTAAGGTCTAACAAGACCAGTACAGAGATGAGTCCTCTATCAGCACTAAGGTCTAACAAGACCAGTACAGAGAGGAGTCCTCTATCAGCACTAAGGTCTAACAAGACCAGTACAGAGAGGAGTCCTCTATCAGGTCTAAGGTCTAACAAGACCAGTACAGAGAGGAGTCCTCTATCAGGTCTAAGGTCTAACAAGACCAGTACAGAGAGGAGTCCTCTATCAGCACTAAGGTCTAACAAGACCAGTACAGAGAGAAGTCCTCTATCAGCACTAAGGTCTAACAAGACCAGTACAGAGAGGAGTCCTCTATCTGCTGCCATTAAGAGGTCATTCGTAATCTTCACCAGTGCTGTCTCTGTGCTGTGGTGTTTTCTAAATGACTGAAACTCTTCAAATAAACTATTCTGATGTAGAAAGTCACACAACTGATGTGAGACCACTTCCTCAAGGATCTTAGAGAGGAAGGGGAGGTTAGAGATCGGTCTGTAGTTAGCCAAAACCTCTGGATCCAGAGTGGGCTTCTTCAGGAGAGGTTTAATTACAGCTACTTTGAAGTAATGTGGTACGTGGCCTGTTAACAAAGACACATTGATAATATCCAAAAGAGAGCTGCCAATTAAAGGCAAAACGTCTTTAAGCAGCCTAGTCGGGATAGGGTCCTAGAGACAGGTAGACAGGGTCTAGAGACAGGTAGACGGGGTCTAGAGACGGGTAGACGGGGTCTAGAGACAGGTAGACGGGATCTAGAGACAGGTAGACAGGGTCTAGAGACAGGTAGACAGGGTCTAGAGACAGGTAGGTGGGGTCTAGAGACAGGTAGACAGGGTCTAAAGACAGGTAGACAGGGTCCAAGAGACAGGTAGACAGGGTCTAGAGACAGGTAGACGGGGTCTAGAGACAGGTAGACGGGGTCTAGAGACAGGTAGACAGGGTCCAAGAGACAGGTAGACAGGGTCTAGAGACAGGTAGACAGGGTCCAAGTGACAGGTAGACGGGATCTAGAGACAGGTAGACAGGGTCTAGAGACAGGTAGACGTGTTAGAAGTAGAAACCATTGAAGATAATTGGTCACGGTTGATGGAGAAAAGCCATCTAAATATACACCAGGACATACAGCGGTTTCCAAAGCCATTCCACTTGAGGACAGATCTCTGGTTAAGGGCAAGAGATTATTAATCTTGTCCCTAATAGTTAAAATCTTCTCATTGAAGAAGTTCATAAAGTCATTACTACTGAGGTCTATAGGAATACTGGGCTCCACAGAGCTGTGACTCTCTGTCAGCCTGGCTACAGCTAAAGAGAAACCTAGGGTTGTTCTTATTCTTCTCTATTACTGATGAGTAATATTCTGCTCTGGCATTGCGGAGGGCCTTCTTATAAGTTTTAAGACTATCTCGCCAAACTAAGCGGGATTCTTCCCGATTAGTTGAACGCCAAATGCTTTCAAGCTTTCGTGACGTTTGCTTTAATGTGCGGGTCTGAGGGTTATACCAGGGAGCAGACCTCCTCTTCCTCACCCTCCTCTTCTTCAGAGGGGCTATCGAGTCCAGTGTCAGTCTCAGTGATCCTGTGGCACTATCAACAAGATGATCCATCTGGACTAGAGTTAGACCAGGAGTCCTCTGTTATATGAGACCTGGACTAGAGTTAGACCAGGAGTCCTCTGTTATATTGAGACCTGGACTAGAGTTAGACCAGGAGTCCTCTGTTCTATTGAGACCTGGACTAGAGTTAGACCAGGAGTCCTCTGTTCTATGAGACATGGTATTGAATCAAGTGCAGAAGGAATCGCTTCTTTAAATTTAGCTACAGCACTGTCAGTTAGACATCTGGTGTAGAAACTTTTGACTAGCGGTGTACACTCCGGTAGTATAAACTAAAGTTATGAGGTTGTGGTCTGACAGAAGAGGATTCTGTGGGAAGACCTTCAGATGCTCAAGGTCAACGCCATATGAAGAACAAGATCAGCGTGTGGCCAAAGCTGTGAGTGGGTTTCTGTACTCTCTGACGGAAGCCGATCGAGTCCAACAATGAGATGAATGCAGTACCTAGGCAATCATTATCAACATCCACATGAATATAACATCTCCTACAATAATAACTTCATCAGTTTTAAGAACCAAACTTGATATAAACTCTGAACGTTCTGATATAAACTCTGAATATGGACCGGGTGGCCGGTACAGAATCACAAATAGAATCGGCTGTAATGTTTTCCAGGTTGGATGTGAAAGACTAAGAACAAGGCTTTCAAATGAGTCGTAGTTTAATTTAGGTTTAGGATTTATTAAAAGGCTCGAGTCAAAGATGGCTGCTCCTCCACCGCCTCCACCTCCTCCACCTCCTGGAGGAATGTGAGTATTAATCTGAGCTGGAGGAGTCGACTCATTTAGGCAGACATATTCTTCATGGCGCAGCCAGGTTTCAGTTAGACAACATAAATCAATGTGATTATCTGTTATTAAATCATTTAGTAACACAGCTTTAGATGACAGAGATCTAATATTTAGGAGACCACATTTAATAGTCCTGTTTTGTTGCACTGCTGAAATAATGGTGTTAACTTGTATAAGGTTATTGTGTACGACTCCTCTTGTGTTTACTTTAGATTTATTTAATTTAAGTGGCCGTGGGACAGACAGTCTTCACAGTCTCTAGCCAATACTACCCTGGCCCCCTGAGGCCCACTACCCTGGCCCCCGGGAGGCCCACTACCCTGGCCCCCTGAGGCACACTACCCTGGCCCCTGAGACACACTACCCTGGCCCCCTGAGGCACACTACCCTGGCCCCCGGGAGGCACACTACCCTGGTCCCCTGAGGCCCACTACCCTGGCCCCCTGAGGCACACTACCCTGGCCCCTGAGACACACTACCCTGGCCCCCGGGAGGCACACTACCCTGGCCCCCGGGAGGCACACTACCCTGGTCCCCTGAGGCCCACTACCCTGGCCCCCTGAGGCCCACTACCCTGGCCCCCGGGAGCCAATACTACCCTGGACCCCTGAGGCCCACTACCCTGGCCCCCGGGAGGCACACTACCCTGGACCCCTGAGGCCCACTACTCTGGCCCCCGGGAGGCACACTACCCTGGACCCCTGAGGCCCACTACTCTGGCCCCCTGAGGCACACTACCCTGGCCCCCTGAGGCCCACTACCCTGGCCCCTGAGACACACTACCCTGGCCCCCGGGAGGCACACTACCCTGGCCCCCTGAGGCCCACTACTCTGGCCCCCGGGAGGCACACTACCCTGGACCCCTGAGGCCCACTACTCTGGCCCCCTGAGGCCCACTACCCTGGCCCCTGAGACACACTACCCTGGCCCCCGGGAGGCACACTACCCTGGCCCCCTGAGGCACACTACCCTGGCCCCCTGAGGCCCACTACCCTGGCCCCCTGAGGCCCACTACCCTGGCCCCCGGGAGGCACACTACCCTGGTCCGCGGCTTCGCTATCTTCACGTTCCTGACTATAGAGCTCCCGATAACCAGGGTGTTCTCCTCAGCGGGTGTGTCGCTGAGCAGGGAAAAGCGGTTCGAAAGGTGAAGTGGTTGGTGCACAGCAGGCTTCTGTATAGACTTATTACTCTTGCTATCAGTCACCCATCTGTCCGGCTGGTCGGATACCACTGGGGGACAGCTAGTAGCTAACAGCTAACAGCTAGTAGCTACCTGTGGCTCCGCACCGGCTACGGGAGAGGGCGGGCTAACTAGCATAGCTGGCTGAGTTTCGATGGCGCGGAGCCGTGCATCTAACCCACTTAGACCCGCCTCCAACCTAGCAAATAAACTGCACTTGTTGCATGTATCGTTATCATTAAGGAAGGCAGGGAGATAACTATACATGAGACACACTGAGCAAGACGGAAAGAGAGGGAGAGAAGGAAGAGACATGCTGTAGCTGCGGAGCTTACCGAGTTATCAGTAACAGACTCCTCCCCTCAGTATTAGTCTCCTCCCCTCAGTAACAGACTCCTCCCCTCAGTATTAGTCTCCTCCCCTCAGTAACAGACTCCTCCCCTCAGTATTAGTCTCCTCCCCTCAGTAACAGACTCCTCCTCTCAGTATTAGTCTCCTCCCCTCAGTAACAGACTCCTCCCCTCAGTATTAGTCTCCTCCCCTCAGTATTAGTCTCCTCCCCTCAGTAACAGACTCCTCCTCTCAGTATTAGACTCCTCCCCTCAGTAACAGACTCCTCCCCTCCGTATTAGTCTCCTCCCCTCAGTATTAGTCTCCTCCCCTCAGTAACAGACTCCTCCCCTCAGTAACAGACTCCTCCCCTCAGTAACAGACTCCTCCCCTCCGTATTAGTCTCCTCCCCTCAGTAACAGACTCCTCCCCTCAGTAACAGACTCCTCCCCTCAGTAACAGACTCCTCCCCTCAGTAACAGTCTCCTCCCCTCAGTAACAGACTCCTCCCCCAGCTGCTGCTCCTTTGAGGACTACAAGCTCACCACCGATTGGCTCCTGAAGCGGACCAGCCAGCGCCCCCAGGTGGCTGTGATCTGTGGTTCTGGTCTCGGTCTGCTGGCTGACGGAGCTGCCGACAAACAAACCTTCAGGTACCAGGACATCCCCAACTTCCCCACCAGCACAGGTGAGTAGGCCCCGCCCACTGCAGCCGGAAGGGGTGGGGTTTCAGCTTCTGTTGTCTTCCCTCTCCTCCTCCTTCCTCCCTTGTTCCTTCTTCTGTTCTCATTCCAGGATGAATCTCTTCATACTGTCTCTCTCTCTGTCTGTCCCTTTGTCTGTCCCTCTGTCTGTCCCTCTGTCCCCCAGTCCAGGGTCATGAAGGCTGTCTGGTGTTTGGAACGATTGCGAACACGTCCTGTGTCTTCATGCAGGGTCACTTCCACCTGTACGAGGGTTATTCTCTTTGTCAGGTGAGTCGTCTCATGTCTTCACATGTCGTCACATGTCCTCACGTGTCCTCAATGTCTTCATGTGTCTTCACGTGTGCCTGAACCAAGAGCAGTGAGGGTCTGAGTTCCTGTCGGATGTCCACCTGTCTATCCCCCATCTCAGGTGACGTTCCCGGTGAGGATCTTCAAGCTGATGGGGGTGGACACCGTTCTGGTGACCAACGCCTCTGGAGGAATCTGTCCCGACTTCAAAGTCGGAGACATCATGATCATCAAAGACCACATCAACCTGCCAGGGTTCGCCGGACAACACCCGCTTTGTGGACCCAACGACGAGCGGTGAGACCTGGAGGACAGACCTGGAGGACAGAAGGGAAGGACAGAGGGGAAGGACAGAGGGGAAGGACAGAGGGGAAGGACAGAGGGGAAGGACAGATGGGAAGGACAGAGGGGAAGGACAGACGGGAAGGGGAGTTGACATATTGACTTCCTTATTACCGGCTGCAGTGGTCTTGCGGCGGTCCTCTCTGAGCGTCTCTGGTCCTCCTGTCTCTGCAGCTTCGGGATCCGGTTCCCCTGCATGTCCGATGCGTACAGCAAGGACCTGAGGCGGCTGACGTGGGACGTGGGCGACGAGCTGGGCTGCAGGGACGTCCTCCGGGAGGGCGTCTACTGCATGGTGAGCGGACCCAACTTCGAAACCATCGCCGAGGCCAGAATGCTGCTGATCCTGGGCTGCGACTCCGTGGGTAAGACAGGAAGACAAGGATTTAGAATTCCTAGAGGTTCCAGATGAAATCATAGGGTATCTAGACTGGGTTCTGTCTTTTAGCAGCATCAATGGTCCTTGAGGACTTTCTGTGGCCTCTGGAGGAGATTCCTGACACTCTGTGGTACCTTGAGAGGGGCATGTGGGTCTCTGAGAAGGATTCATGGGTCCGTTGAGGAGGACTATAGGTTTTATAGAAGAGTCTAGGATGTCAGGAGATCATGTGTGGTTCCTCGAGAAGTAAAAGAAAAAAGGTTTGACGGTTCCTTTAAATGGTCTTTGTGTCCTTGAGAAGTCCAGCTTCCGTGGCGAGGTTCTGGGCTGTCGGTCCAGAAGGAGATTTGAAGAAAAGTTAGGGATTCTGTCAAGGGCTCTAGGTCTTTAAGGAAGGTAAAGGTTCCTTGGGAGTAGAGGGGAGCATCTTGTCCTCTCTCCTCGTCTCTGGGTATGAACATGCAGCTCTCAACCAGCAGGACCAGAACATCAGCAGGTCCTCATTCAACATGTCTGCTGGTTCATTAATCAGAGCCAGAGGAACCCTGCAGCGCCACGACCCGGACTAGACTGTTGTGGCTGGATTCCTTCCTTCTAGTCCATTCTGACTAATCTCTTAACCTGATCATGTAAACCTGTATCTCTCTCCTCTCTGACTGCTGGTGAGACGCCACAGGAGACTCACCCTCTGGACCTCAGTGATCAGACACCCACAGGACACACAGAGTTTGGATCAGAGTTCACTTCACGTAGATTTATTTCTAACCAACAGTCTCACATGTATATACGTTGTGGAAACACCTAATTTGAAACATTTCAACCACCACAAGACCCGGGTGGTTGACGAAGTCACATGGCACACGACTGAGAGCTCGATGCCCCTCTGGTCTCAGCGGCGGCCTCCTGAACCAGTTCCCAGGGCTCTGGCCGGTCGGTAAGGACCGGCACGCGGTCGACTCGTTGGTCCTCGTCGGTCTGAGTGACGCTGGACCCGAGACGCGTGGACATGTGCCCTCCTTGTCCCCAGGCATGAGTACCGTTCCTGAAGTGACGGTGGCGAAGCACTGCGGCCTCCGGGTCCTGGGTCTGTCCCTCATCACCAACATGGTGAGTGTGCAGCGTGATGACATCACCGCGCGGCGGCGGCGCTGACTCCGCCTCTTGCCGCAGGTGTCTCTGGACTACAGCCGGGAGGAGAAGGTGAACCATGAGGAGGTGCTGCAGACCAGCAGGATGAGGGCCCAGGTCCTGCAGAGCATGGTCAACATGTTGATCTCCCGCTGCCAGCTGCAGAGCATCAACACCCACTGAAACAACAACAACACGTCAACAACAACACAACTACACCAACACGTCAACAACAACAACATGTCAACACAACTACACCAACAACACAACTACACTAACAGAACAACCATTAACACAACACCACAGGGGTGCTGCCCGCCCCGTGTCCCTCGTGTTTGTATTAAACGGAGGACTGCAGGTTTCTGTCTTTGATTGATGGGCTGGTGTCGTTGTTACGGTCACGTGTCGTACAGCTGTTACACGTCATGGACAGGTGAGTTCCACATGTATGTGTGTGAAGCTACAGCTGCTAACGCTCCGGCTGTCAGTCAACGGGTCTTAACTCACGCTCTCCCGCCACACATCGGATTTCTCACGCTGACAAAACCTCTCGGCTATTTCATGTTTTAATGAGCCGCAGGGCCAACAAGAGCCGCGCTGACCTCACGGTGGAGAAATCAAACGCTCCCCTGGAGGTCTGCTGCGAGATGCCACGTATCAGCCAATCAGAAAGAAGAGCTGGGCTACACAATAGCCAATCAGAAAAAAAACTATCTGTTGTATCTGGGTAAGATTTCATCCAGCAACCAATGAAAATAAAGCATCAGTCACTCTTACCTGTCTTTAGAACCTGAGAGCTGTTAATGACGTGGTTCAACTAAGTACTCTCTCTCTTAAACTTTACATCCTGAAATAAATAATGTGTTGTGTTTGTTTGTGTGAGGTGATGTAAACTCAGCTGTCATAACAAGCAGGGGAGCACCTTGTGGACCTCTCGGTGTACTGCATGCTCAAAACATCATAGCATTGTTTATTAAGTGCTGCCCACATAGCATTTATCTTTTTATTTGCAGGCCTAGGAAAAGGACCCTGTCAATTTTTTTCAAAACAATACTTTGAACAAGTAAGATGTATTGTAAAGAATTTAACATAAAGACAGGACATGTTTGCAATAGAATTAGACATGTTTTTGTAAATGAGAGTAGAGTTATTAAAAAAACTTTCAATTCTTTAAGGTAGCAAAGATGCCTCGTAAAAGACCTTTGCCAGCCCAGAATGCAGGTACAACATGGGTCAACGCCACATTCATTAAAATGTCCTGATATTTGAGCCACCATCGCGTGTGGCTGCGTGCGCGGCAACATGTTGGTCACCCCCGACAAAATCTCACTCCAAGGTTTTTTGAAAAGTTGGCAGCTCTGTCTAATGGAAACATGATGAAACATCCGGGACAGTAGGAGGCGCAGTGCAGCTTTCACTTTGACGCTCCACTTTTATTATGAAGGACACGAACCGGAAGTGTTCTTGTTGTTGGCGGAAAGCTAGCAGAGCTAACTGAGCTCCGGGGCTATCGGAGCTGCTCGGCTCCTCTGCTCCTCGCAGGTCTCCAGGTGACGTTCATCGCGGTATTAACGAGCACCAGATCCAGTTGATAGGTACTTCCGGTTATGTGTTATTCTTTTACAGCGGAATCGTGAAACGCACGGAACGGCCGATGCGCATGGGTTTCAATGTAGCCTAGCTAATGCTAGCTACTAACACGGTGTGTTATAACGCTTTGAGTGACTTGATGTTTTAACTCTTACATTCACACAGCGACATGAATTATCCTTTTATTTAACAACATTACAACTGTGAAGTCTCAACGCGAATAACTGGAGCCACGAAGAAGAGACGAGAATAACGAACCCTAACCCCCCCCCCCCCCCCGTCAACAACCGTGAACGCGCGTCTCGCCCAGCTGTTATGCGCGCAGATTGAGCTTTCCCGCTATTGATCCATATTGATCCCTGGTGTATTGATCCATGTTGATCCCTGGTGTATTGATCCGTGTTGATCCCTGGTGTATTGATCCGTGTTGATCCCTGGTGTATTGATCCTGTTCCAGATGGAGCGCCGGCGTCCGGCCCAGGAGGACGTGTGTCCTCTGCTCTCTAAATGCGTGAGGACAGACGGAGAGCTCCTGAGCCTGGAGAGGAAGTCTTGTCCAGGAAGCCCCTGTGGGGGCCGGTGGGGGGAGGGGGGCCCGCCGGGCTCCTGTGACGGGAGCTGTGACATCACCAGGACACGCCAACACACCTGTGTCAATAAAGCTTGGTTGAACTCATCCAGCGAGGATGAACTGGGACGGCTGGACATCGACCTGGACAGGAAGTCACGGCAGCTGAACCTGACGTCCAGCAACGTGCGCGCCATCCTGCACGTGAGCCACACACACACACACACACACACACACACTCACACACACTCA
This sequence comes from Liparis tanakae, assembly GCA_036178185.1. Lineage (NCBI taxonomy): Eukaryota > Metazoa > Chordata > Actinopteri > Perciformes > Liparidae > Liparis > Liparis tanakae. Next base: position 276,530 of record CM070092.1, on the reverse strand, counting down.
TACACACATATATATATATATATACATATATATATATATATACACACACACACACACACATATATATACATATACACACACACATGCATACACATATATATATATATATACACACATGCACACACACACGTGCGCATACACACACACAGATATATACACACACATGCACACACGCATACACAAATACACACATGCACACACATGTACATACATGCACACACACACATGTACATACATGCACACACACACATGCAGTGTTTTGATGCCACTAATAAACATACTAAGGGACAAAAAAACTCAAAGAAATAAAAACAAACATGAATTGAATTGAATTGTGTGTGTCACATGGTGTGTGTGTGTGTCACTTGGTGTGTGTGTCACATGGTGTGTGTGTGTGTCACTTGGTGTGTGTGTGTGTGTGTGTCCTAGGAGGTGATCACCCATGAACATGTGGTGAACATGATGAAAGCTGCCATCAGAGAAACTCAAGACCTGCCCATGTTTGTGAGTGTAATCCAGTGTTTCCCCTACCATTGGAACAGGGTGGCGCCCCGCCCCCCTGTAATTTCCGCCCGCCACCCTGAAATTTTCGTCATGACGTCATATTTCTGGCGGTGCGCCGTCATGGAGCTCAGCTGCGAGCTGTCGACAGAGCGCGCTGCAAACAGAGCTATGGAAGAAGCCCCCCCCCCCCGTCGACACTAGTCCCGCCACCCTGAAGCTGTGAACCTAAGGGAAACACTGTAATCAGATGACAGTGCTGGGGGGGGTTCTCTGTTCTCTGTTCTCTACCTGTTCAGGTTCTCTACCTGTGTTCTCCTGTCTCCTCCCCAGGAGCCCCAGATGACTCGGTCCAGACTGAAACGAGCCGTTCAGCAGGGACAGGTGAACTCAAACTCCCACAATCCTCCTGTCTCACCCTAACCCCCCTGTCCCACCTGTCTCACCCTAACCCCCCTGTCCCTCCTGTCTCACCCTAACCCCCCTGTCCCTCCTGTCTCACCCTAACCCCCCTGTCCCACCTGTCTCACCCTAACCCCCCTGTCCCACCTGTCTCACCCTAACCCCCCTGTCCCACCTGTCTCACCCTAACCCCCCTGTCCCACCTGTCTGTCTGTTACAGACACTGAACTGGAGTCTGTTGGCGCTGAGCATCTCCGCGCTGAAGGTAGGTGTCACATGACGTCCCTGCAGCTACACTGTGCTGCTACTGATGGAGCTGTCTGTCTGTCTGCCTGTCTGCCTGTCTGCCTGTCTGCCTGTCTGCCTGTCTGCCTGTCTGTCTGTCTGTCTGTCTGTCTGTCTATAGCAGCCTCAGTTTGTTGACATTGACCTTAAGGAGGATGAAGACTCCTCAGATGAAGAGTATTGTCCTGAGGAGGAAGAGGAAGACGACACGGCAGAAGAGGTGTGTAGTCACCCCCTCTAGAGGCTGTTAGTGCACTCTGCAGGTTGAGTCACTATGTGTGTGTGTGTGTGTGTGTAGGCCTTCCTCAGTGATGCAGACAGCTCGTCTTCACCTCTCAAGAAGCTTCAACAGCCCAAACCTCTGGCCGATCAGAGGACCGATGTACCTGTACAGGTAACCTGACCCTTGACCCCTGCCGGTACCCTGATCTTCTGCCACCTTGACCTTTCTACAAGTCCTGACCTACAGTTACCCTGACCTATGACCCCACAGGAGTCCTGACCTCTGACCCCACAGGAGTCCTGACCTCTGACCCCACAGGAGCTCTGACCTCTGACCCCACAGGAGCCCTGACTGCCCTGACCTCTGACCCCACAGGAGTCCTGACCTCTGACCCCACAGGAGCCCTGACCTCTGACCCCACAGGAGTCCTGACCTCTGACCCCACAGGAGCCCTGACCTCTGACCCCACAGGAGCCCTGACCACCCTGACCTCTGACCCCACAGGAGTCCTGACCTCTGACCCCACAGGAGCCCTGACCTCTGACCCCACAGGAGTCCTGACCTCTGACCCCACAGGAGCCCTGACCTCTGACCCCACAGGAGCCTGACCTCTGCCCTGTCTCCAGAGTCGCCTCCTTCCTGCTCCTGAGTCTTCCTTCCTGGAGAGACTGAATGCTGTGGAGGAGGAGCTGGACTGTGGCCCCGCCTACACCTATCACCAGGTACCTGTCTGTCTGTCTGACTACCTGTCTGTCTGACTGCCCGTCTGTCTGTCTGTCTGACTGACTGCCCGTCTGTCTGTCTGTCTGTCTGTCTGTCTGACTACCTGTCTGTCTGACTGCCCGTCTGTCTGCCTGTCTGCCTGTCTGTCTGTCTGCCTGTCTGTCTGTCTGTCTGCCTGTCTGACTGCCTGTCTGACTGCCTGTCTGCCTCTCAGTCCCTGGACAGGAAGGAGGAGGATGGCGTTCCGGGGGCCTCCAGCTGTTTGGCGTTCCGCACGCGCTCCAAGCTCCGCCTGGTCCACGTCCCTCTGGGTCGTTTGGAGGCGGAGCTTCTGGCCCCGGACGTCCCCGCCGACGTGGCCGGGCCCGGCGCCGCCCGGCGGGCGGAGGACCGCCACTGGACCAAGTGGCTCAGGGGGCTCATGGCGCCCGACAGCGAAGGTCAGATGTGAACCCGGCCCCCGCGACCCCGAACCCCGGAGCTCCGCCTCCGGCCGCGCTCAACCCCCCCCCCTCTCCCTCAGAGGACGCAGACGATGACGACGACCCCGAGTACGACGTCCTGGACGAGCAGGACGAGCCGGACCTGGAGGACTACCGGACGGACCGCGCCGTGCAGATCACCAGTACGTCCTGAGGGGCCTCAGGGGCCTCCGGGGCCTCAGAGGCCTCAGGGGCCTCCGGGGCCTCAGGGGCCTCCGGGGCCTCAGGGGCCTCCGGGGCCTCAGGGGCCTCCGGGGCCTCAGGGGCCTCAGGGGCCTCCGGGGCCTCCGGGGCCTCCGGGGCCTCAGGGGCCTCAGGGGCCTCCGGGGCCTCAGGCCTCCGGGGCCTCCGGGGCCTCAGGGGCCTCAGGGGCCTCAGGGGCCTCCGGGGCCTCCGGGGCCTCAGGGGTCTCAGGGGTCTCAGGGGCCTCAGGGGCCTCCGGGGCCTCCGGGGCCTCCGGGGTCTCCGGGGCCTCCGGGGCCTCAGGGGTCTCAGGGGCCTCCGGGGCCTCCGGGGCCTCAGGGGTCTCCGGGGTCTCCGGGGCCTCAGGGGCCTCCGGGGCCTCCGGGGCCTCAGGGGCCTCAGGGGTCTCCGGGGCCTCAGGGGCCTCCGGGGCCTCAGGGGCCTCAGGGGCCTCCGGGGCCTCCGGGGCCTCCGGGGCCTCAGGGGCCTCAGGGGTCTCCGGGGCCTCAGGGGCCTTTGCGTTGACACGTGTTGTCTTCCAGAGAAGGAGGTGAACGAGCTGCTGGAGGAGCTCTTTGAGACGGTGAGGAGTCGTCCAGGAGCGCTGGGGTCATCACCTGCTGCACAGGGATAATGCTGCTGTGTGTTCAGCTCCAGGAGGAGGAGGCGGCAGCTGAGGAGCAGGAGGAGCAGGAGGAGTCTCAGACTGGACCCACATTCAACATCCCCCAGGCTCTACGGTAACACCCCCTCCTTTCGGGACGGTGCAGCAGAGCCGTGCTGTGGCTGCTTGGGTTAGGAGGAAGAGGAACGGCCTCCGCTGACTCGTCTTCACACAGAACCCGTGAAGAAGAGTCCAGCCGAGGAGACATGCTGTCTGTCCTGTGTCTCCTGTGTATCCTGTCTGTCCTGTGTCCTGTCTGTCCTGTCTGTCCTATGTATCCTGTCTGTCCTCTGTGTCCTGTGTATCCTGTGTCCCCTGTGTCCTCTGTGTCATCTCTGTCCTGTGTCCTCTGTATCCTGTCTGTCCTGTGTCCTGTCTGTCCTGTGTATCCTGTCTGTCCTGTGTCCTGTGTATCCTGTCTGTCTTGTGTCCCCTGTGTCATCTCTGTCCTGTGTCCTCTGTATCCTGTCTGTCCTGTGTCCTGTCTGTCCTGTGTATCCTGTCTGCCCTGTGTCCTGTGTATCCTGTCTGTCTTGTGTCCCCTGTGTCCCCTGTGTCCTGAGGTTCCTCCTAGCCCTTCGTCTTTCCCTGTTGTAGCTTTGAGGCTCCGTTAGCCGACGTGTTGGCGGCGCGGCGGCGCTCCGTCAGGAAGCGGTACGAAGCTCGGCAGCAGAAGAGGGCCCTGCAGGACCCCGTCCCCCAGGACCCCGTCCCCCAGGACCCCGTCCCCCAGGACCCCGTCCCCGAGGACCCGCCCAGCCCACCACTGGGTCCCGTGTTAATGCTGCAGAGCCGAGTCCACCCGGCCCTCCACCTGGACTCCAGCCAGAACCTCCAGCTGCAGCAGCAGATACAGCAGGTAGGTCCACCTGTCCTCTAGGGTCCCCAAGACTCCCCCACGGAGTCCTCTAGAGTCTTGTATGGAGTCCTCTAGAGTCTGGTATGGAGTCCTCTAGAGTCTGGTATGGAGTCCTCTAGAGCAGGGGTGCTCAATACGTCGATCGCGGCGACCTGCCAGTCGATGGCGGCGTAGTGTTGGTAGATCGCATCACAGAAAAATAAATGTGCCCGCCCCCTGTAACTTCCTCTATAGCGCCAGATTACAGCAGAAGTCATTTCTGTCACTCCGTGTGGCGTTCACAGTCCTCCTTCCATGTCTCATGCCATAAAGCTTCGCTGGCTTGCGTGCATCGTCAGGCGGAGCAGAGAAAAAGTCACTGGCACCCGTCGGTCGATCGTCTTGACTTGGTCACATTATAAGTAGCTCGCATGCTGAAAAAGTGTGACCACCCCTGCTCTAGAGTCTGGTATGGAGTCCTCTAGAGTCTGGTATGGAGTCCTCTAGAGTCTGGTATGGAGTCCTCTAGAGTCTGGTATGGAGTCCTCTAGAGTCTGGTATGGAGTCCTCTAGAGTCCTCCAGAGTCTCACCTGTCTCACCTCTCTCTCCTCCAGCATGTGCAGCTGTTGACTCAGGTTCACCTGCTGTGTCGCCACGTGGACGTCCTGAAGCACGAAACCTGCATCACCAAACACTACCTGGTTAGTACAACCTGGTTATTAACCACTGGTTATTGAACCCTGGTTATTGAACCCTGGTTAGTAAACCCTGGTTAGTAAACCCTGGTTAGTAAACCCTGGTTAGTAAACCCTGGTTAGTAAACACTGGTTAGTAAACACTGGTTAGTAAACCCTGGTTAGTAAACACTGGTTAGTAAACCCTTGTTCGTAAATACTGGTTATTAACCACTGGTTAGTAAACCCTGGTTATTAACCACTGGTTATTGAACCCTGGTTAGTAAACCCTGGTTAGTAAACCCTGGTTAGTAAACACTGGTTAGTAAACCCTGGTTAGTAAATACTGGTTATTAACCACTGGATAGTAAACCCTTGTTCGTAAACACTGGTTATTAACCACTGGTTAGTAAACACTGGTTATTAACCACTGGTTAGTAAACCCTGGTTAGTAAACACTGGTTATTAAACACTGGTTATTAACCACTGGTTAGTAAACCCTGGTTATTAAAACACTGGTTAGTAAACACTGGTTATTAAAACACTGGTTAGTAAACACTGGTTAGTAAACCCTGGTTAGTAAACACTGGTTAGTAAACCCTTGTTCGTAAATACTGGTTATTAACCACTGGTTAGTAAACCCTGGTTATTAACCACTGGTTATTGAACCCTGGTTATTGAACCCTGGTTAGTAAACCCTGGTTAGTAAACCCTGGTTAGTAAACCCTGGTTAGTAAACACTGGTTAGTAAACCCTGGTTAGTAAATACTGGTTATTAACCACTGGATAGTAAACCCTTGTTCGTAAACACTGGTTATTAACCACTGGTTAGTAAACACTGGTTATTAACCACTGGTTAGTAAACCCTGGTTAGTAAACACTGGTTATTAAACACTGGTTATTAACCACTGGTTAGTAAACCCTGGTTATTAAAACACTGGTTAGTAAACACTGGTTAGTAAACCCTGGTTAGTAAACACTGGTTAGTAAACCCTTGTTCGTAAATACTGGTTATTAACCACTGGTTAGTAAACCCTGGTTATTAACCACTGGTTATTGAACCCTGGTTATTGAACCCTGGTTAGTAAACCCTGGTTAGTAAACCCTGGTTAGTAAACACTGGTTAGTAAACCCTGGTTAGTAAATACTGGTTATTAACCACTGGATAGTAAACCCTTGTTCGTAAACACTGGTTATTAACCACTGGTTAGTAAACACTGGTTATTAACCACTGGTTAGTAAACCCTGGTTAGTAAACACTGGTTATTAAACACTGGTTATTAACCACTGGTTAGTAAACCCTGGTTATTAAAACACTGGTTAGTAAACACTGGTTAGTAAACCCTGGTTAGTAAACACTGGTTAGTAAACCCTTGTTCGTAAATACTGGTTATTAACCACTGGTTAGTAAACCCTGGTTATTAACCACTGGTTATTGAACCCTGGTTAGTGAACCCTGGTTAGTAAACCCTGGTTAGTAAACCCTGGTTAGTAAACCCTGGTTAGTAAACACTGGTTAGTAAACCCTGGTTAGTAAATACTGGTTATTAACCACTGGATAGTAAACCCTTGTTCGTAAACACTGGTTATTAACCACTGGTTAGTAAACACTGGTTATTAACCACTGGTTAGTAAACCCTGGTTATTAAAACACTGGTTAGTAAACACTGGTTAGTAAACCCTGGTTAGTAAACACTGGTTAGTAAACCCTTGTTCGTAAATACTGGTTATTAACCACTGGTTAGTAAACCCTGGTTATTAACCACTGGTTAGTAAACCCTGGTTTGTAAACCCTGGTTAGTAAATAATGGTTAGTAAATAATGGTTATTAACCACTGGTTAGTAGACACTGGTTAGTAAACACTGATGAGTAAACACTGGTTATTAACCACTGGTTAGTAACCACTGGTTAGTAAACCCTGGTTATTAACCAGTGGTTAGTAAACCCTGGTTATTAACCACTGTTTAGTAAACACTTGTTATTAACCACTGGTTAGTAACCACTGGTTAGTAAACCCTGGTTATTAACCAGTGGTTAGTAAACCCTGGTTATTAACCACTGTTTAGTAAACACTTGTTATTAACCACTGGTTATTAACCACTGGTTAGTAAACCCTGGTTAGGAAACCCTGGTTAGGAAACCCTGGTTAGTAAACCCTGGTTAGGAAACCCTGGTTAGGAAACCCTGGTTATTAACCACTGGTTAGTAAACCCTGGTTAGGAAACCCTGGTTATTAACCACTGGTTAGTAAACACTTGTTATTAACCACTGGTTATTAACCACTGGTTAGTAAACCCTGGTTAGGAAACCCTGGTTATTAACCACTGGTTAGTAAACACTTGTTATTAACCACTGGTTATTAACCACTGGTTAGTAAACCCTGGTTAGGAAACCCTGGTTAGTAACCACTGGTTAGTAAACCCTGGTTATTAACCAGTGGTTAGTAAACCCTGGTTATTAACCACTGTTTAGTAAACACTTGTTATTAACCACTGGTTATTAACCACTGGTTAGTAAACCCTGGTTAGGAAACCCTGGTTAGGAAACCCTGGTTAGTAAACCCTGGTTAGGAAACCCTGGTTAGGAAACCCTGGTTATTAACCACTGGTTAGTAAACCCTGGTTAGGAAACCCTGGTTATTAACCACTGGTTAGTAAACACTTGTTATTAACCACTGGTTATTAACCACTGGTTAGTAAACCCTGGTTAGGAAACCCTGGTTATTAACCACTGGTTAGTAAACCCTGGTTAGTAAACCCTGGTTAGTAACATGTAAACATCTCGTCCACCAGGAGGAGCTGCAGCAGTTTGCTCGTTGTCGTGAGCTTTTCCTCCCGAGCCGTTTCAGAGTGGACAACCTGCAGGGGGCGCTGGACCTCCTGCAGGAGGTGGAGCAGAGAGCTCCTCCTCCTGTTGCTCCTCCTGCTGCTCCTCCTGCTGCTTCTCTTGCTGCCTCCAGACGATGGCTCCCCAGCATGAGTCCTGCTACCAGCAGTAAGAACTCTTTAGAGCCTCGTGTGTGTCTGATAATTTTAGGTTGTTCTGGTTCTGGTCTGGTCTGGTTCTGGTTCTAGTTCAGGTTCTAGTTCTGGTTCTGGTCTGTTCTAGTTCAGGTTCTAGTTCTGGTTCTGGTTCTGGTTCAGGTCTCGCCTTCCCTCTGCTGCCCGCCGACATCGCCTGGCTGCTCGCCACACGGCCCGTCTTCCTGTACCCAGAACTACTTCCTGTCTGCAGCCTGGACCCCGCCCTCCACCCCCGACAGCAGCGCAGCGTTTACACAGCGGGAGAGGACGGGTACTCCACACACACCTGCGCACCTACGCACCTGTACCTACAACAACACTAACGTTACCCACAATGCCTCTGGGCAGGCTGATCGTTCTGGGGCTGAAGCACTTCGAGGGGACGTTCCAGTCCGACCACCTGATCAGCGGCTACCTGCTGCGCAAGACTCGCTGGAACTTCAGGAAACACATCCGAGAGATGAGCGGGCCCAGAGCGCCGCCCGGCAACGTCATCCAGGTGACATCACACAGTGACATCACGGTGACATCACGGTGACATCACGGTGACATCACGGTGACATCACACAGTGACATCACACGGTGACATCACGGTGACATCACGGTGACATCACACGGTGACATCACACGGTGACATCACGGTGACATCACGGTGACATCACGGTGACATCACACGGTGACATCACACGGTGACATCACGGTGACATCACACGGTGACATCACGGTGACATCGTCTGTCTGTGTGGTCAGGCGTTCGTGACGCAGAGGGTCGTCCCCCCGTTGATGACCTGCAGCAGAGTTCAGCCTGGAGACCGGCGCCCCCCGGTGGACAGAAGCAGCAGCAACATGCCCAACTGGATCAAGGTCAGACGGACATGTTCCACCTCTAGCATTGGTTTAAATGCATTCTCCCTCCTGGCCACCAGGGGGCTCCTCTGGTTGTATAGAAGTCTATGCTCCATGTGTTAAAATAATATGCACAGGTCCTCTGATCGGCCTGGTGGTTCTCTGGTGGTTCTCTGATGGTTCTCTGATGGTTCTCTCCTGCAGAACAGTCAGCTGTTCATCCAGAAGACCCGACAGGCCTCCTCTCGTTACCCCCCCTCCCTCCCCCCAGGCTGCACCTTGAGGCTCCACCCTCACTGGCTCAAGAAGTCGGCGCCCCCTCCCCCGCACAGACGTCTCTTCAGCTTGGCCCACAATGCATCTCTGCTGCCGCTAGCCAAAGCCCCGGCAGACAGACGGGTGGACGAGCAGCCAATCGGCTACTCCCCCGCTGTTTCGGGAGCTCCGCCTCCTGCCGCTGGGGCCGTCCAATTGGCTGCTGTCTGTACAGTCCCCGCCCACCCAGTGTGTGCTGATATCCTCCAGTCCTGCATTCCTATTGGTCGGATGCAGCAGAGCCTCCCCCTCCCCTCCCCCCCGAAAACCACACATCCCATACTGCCTTGCTCAACCGGCGCCGTGAAGCCGGGGTACTTCCAGATTGGGCGCACGCCAAAGGCTCCGCCCACTGACATCTCCCAGCATGCTCTTGGGCAGAAGATCTCCAGACCAATCAGAGAGGAGCAAAATGAAACGGAGCCACTGGAGGAGGAGAGTTCAGCTTCTACTCTCAGTCCTCTGTCCTCCTGTGAGCAGCAGGAGCAGGAGGAGCAGGAGGAGAAGGAGGAGGAGGAGGAGCACTGGACGGCTCTGGGTGTGGCTCGTTTGAACGAAGGAGAGGCGGAAGAGGGGGCACATGTAGGAGGAGAGGAGGAACCAGGTGGGGAAGAAGGAGAGGGGGAGCAAGGAGGGGAGGAGAATGAGGAGCAGATGGAGGAGGGGGGGGGAGGGGGGAGGGACGAAGACGGAGAGAAGGAGAAGGATGAAGATCAGGACCGACAGGGTGAGGACGAGGAGGAGGAGGACTTCGATGACCTCACGCAGGATGAAGATGAGGAGGAAGTGATGTCATCAGCCTCGGAGGAATCAGTGCTATCTGTTCCAGAGCTACAGGTAACTGTGGAGGGCGTGACCTCTAGGAGACATGAAGCAGCTGACCTCTGACCTCTGGCCTCTAGGAGACCATGAAGCAGCTGACCTGGCTGGCGGCGGAGCGGCGGCTCTGTGCAGACGGCGACTCGGAGGAGGACCACTCCCCGACCTCGCCCGGCTCTCTGGAGGAGGAGGAGGAGGAGGAGGAGGAGGAAGAGGAAGAGGAAGAGGAAGAAGAAGAAGAGGAAGAGGAGGGGCCTAAAGGAGAGATGTCTGGAGAGTTGAGAGGCGCCGAGGCGGGGCCAGACGAGGAGGCGCCGTCGGGGGAGGGGACGCCCCGAGGAGGAGGCCGCTGCCGAGGACGAGGTCTGCGCCGCCCCGTCGCTTCCTCGCCCGCCTCCTTGCTGCGTCCTCACGCCTCCTCCTGCCTCCTCCTCTCTCCTCCTCTCTCCTCCTCTCTGCAGGGCGGAGCCGACCTCTCCGCGGTCTGAGGACGAGTCGCCAGGAGCGCCGCAGCAAAGACGCCGCCAAGCTGCTGCTGCTGTACGACGACAACATCCTGAACAACGACCCGCAGCGCGAGAGCAAGGACCGCGCCTTCGCCCTGAGCTACCTGACCCGGGTGAGCGCCGCCCGGCGAGCTGCTGGCCACCGCCGCCTCTCATTGGCTGACTGGCCGTGTGTCTTCAGGTGCGCGAGGCGCTGCAGGACGTACCGGAGCAGGTGGAGGACTTTGTTTCTTTGCTGAGCGATTTCGAACAGGTGGGAGACGGACAGGAAGTGATGTCGTTGTTCAGGAAACTGCACTGCATCCTGGGAGACCGGACAGACCTCCTTCGAGACTTCGCCGCATTCCTACATCCTGAGCAGGCATTGCAGTGTGGACTGGTGAGCAGTACGGTGTGTCCCAGGTGTACAACAGGTGTATCCCAGGTGTATCCCAGGTGTATCCCAGGTGTACAACAGGTGTATCCCAGGCGTGTCCCAGGTGTATCCCAGGTGTATCCCAGGTGTATCCCAGGTGTATCCCAGGTGTATCCCAGGTGTATCCCAGGTGTATCCCAGGTGTATCCCAGGCGTATCCCAGGTGTATCCCAGGTGTATCCCAGGTGTGTCCCAGGTGTACAACAGGTGTATCCCAGGTGTATCCCAGGTGTATCCCAGGTGTACAACAGGTGTATCCCAGGCGTGTCCCAGGTGTATCCCAGGCGTATCCCAGGTGTATCCCAGGCGTATCCCAGGCGTATCCCAGGTGTATCCCAGGTGTATCCCAGGTGTATCCCAGGCGTATCCCAGGCGTATCCCAGGTGTATCCCAGGTGTATCCCAGGTGTATCCCAGGTGTATCCCAGGTGTGTCCCAGGTGTGTCCCAGGTGTCCCAGGTGTATCCCTGGTGTCCCAGGTGTGTCCCAGGTGTATCCCAGGTGTGTCCCAGGTGTGTCCCAGGTGTATCCCTGGTGTCCCAGGTGTGTCCCAGGTGTGTCCCAGGTGTGTCCCAGGTGTCCCAGGTGTATCCCTGGTGTCCCAGGTGTGTCCCAGGTGTATCCCTGGTGTCCCAGGTGTGTCCCAGGTGTACCTCAGGTGTATCTCAGGTTTATCCCAGATGTATTTCCTTATAATATAGTTATTGATTACCTGTAACTGATCTCCGTCCCACCTGCAGTTTCAAGAGCAACAGGCGTTTGAACGCAGCCGTCGCTTCCTGCGTCAGCTGGAGATCAGCTTCGGGGAAAACCCGTCCCACTACCAGAAGATCATCAGAGCTCTGCAGACCGGTCCAGACCTGAGTCCCACCAGCATCCACGAGGTACACAATCAATCACTGTTGGACCTGATCAATCACTCAGTTAGACATGATCAATCACTGTTAGAACGGATCAATCACTGTTAGACCTGATCAATCACTGTTAGACCTGATCAATCACTGTTAGACCTGATCGATCACTGTTAGAACGGATCAATCACTGTTAGACCTGATCAATCACTGTTAGAACGGATCAATCACTGTTAGACCTGATCGATCACTGTTAGACCTGATCAATCACTGTTAGACCTGATCGATCACTGTTAGACCTGATCGATCACTGTTAGACCTGATCGATCACTGTTAGACCTGATCGATCACTGTTAGACCTGATCGATCACTGTTAGACCTGATCAATCACTGTTAGACCTGATCAATCACTCAGTTAGACATGATCAATCACTGTTGGACCTGATCAATCACTGTTGGACCTGATCAATCACTGTTAGACATGATCAATCACTCAGTTAGACATGATCAACCACTCAGTTAGACATGATCAATCACTGTTAGACCTGATCAATCACTGTTAGACCTGATCAATCACTGTTAGACATGATCAATCACTCAGTTAGACATGATCAACCACTCAGTTAGACATGATCAATCACTGTTGGACCTGATCAATCACTGTTAGACCTGATCAATCACTCAGTTAGACCTGATCAATCACTCAGTTAGACCTGATCAATCACTATTAGACCTGATCAATCACTGTTAGACCTGATCAATCACTGATTATTGGTGCTCTTGATCTGTTCTGCAGCTGAAGGCTCAGATGTCCGCGCTGCTCAAAGGCCACAACCATCTGCAAACTGAATTCTGGGTATTTTTTGACGAGCTCCGCCCACCTCCTGTTCGCCCGGGACAATTTGAAGAAGCCCATTGGCCGGATGATGGAGGGGGCGGGTCAGACGGCGGAGAGGGCTTCGGCCACGTGTCGGGGGGCGTGGCCAGCAGCGGCTTCGAGGAAGTGACGCTCCCAGAGCTCGAAGAGGAAGAAATCCAACCAATGACGAGTCGGCGCAGCAGGATGAAGATGGACCCTCACAGGAACTACAAGGTCTGGATCACATGGAGGGTACCTTAGAGGATCACATGGAGGGTACCTTAGAGGATCACATGGAGGGTACCTTAGAGGATCACATGGAGGGTACCTTAGAGGATCAGAGCTCAGTGGGACGCGAGACGGCGAGCGGAGACGCAACGCGTAGAGACAGAGAGACACGCTGCTGTGGAGAATAAAGGAACAAAGATGTCTTTAGGAAAGGGACCTGACACACTGCTGCTGTCATCTGGAGGACAGAGACGGGTACAGGTGGCGTCACCGGAGGAGCCACATATGGCTCAGAGCCAGAGGTCACGACCCCTGCCTTAGAGGATCACATGGAGGGTACCTTAAGTGGTACCTTTAGGGGGTACCTTTAGATGTAACTTTGGTGGTACCTTTGGGGTACCTTTGGGTGTAACTTTGAGGGTACCTTTAGTGGTACCTTTAGGGGTTACCTTTGGGGGGGTACCTTTGTGGTCTTCTCACACTGACGCAGTGCAATGTGTTCCAGGGCTGTGATTGGTCGGATAAAGACTGGCCCTGCCTCTGCCGAGACGCAAAGATCCGCAGACACCAGAGGAAAGGATGCTCCCACTGCCATGGCAACCAGGTCTGTTCCGTGGAGCGACTGACGGGTAGAGAGCGCCACCTGTCTGACTCACCTGTCCCCTCCCATCCAGGCTTTAGGGGGCGTGTCCAGGGCCATGAAGAGCCTGGACCCGCTGTACTCTCAGATAAGCTCCGCCCACGATGAACCGCGTGAGACGGAACAGAGTGGTGCATCATGGGAAGGCTCATTCCCTCTCACGGAGGAGGAGGAGGAGGAGGAGGAGGAGGAGGAGGAGGATGAGGAGGAGGAGGAGGAGGAGGATGATGAAGAGGAGAGGAAGAAGCCAAGTACAACGCTGAAGAGGAGCAGGAGAGAGGAGGTGATGAAGGACTGCAGCACCTCCTCTGTCCTCTATACTCCTCCCTCCACCACCACCAACACCACCTCCTCTATGCCCCCCTCCCCCAACACCACCTCCTCTGCCCCCCCCCTCCCCACCTCCTCTACACCCCCTCCCCCAACATCACCTCCTCTATGACCCCCTCCACCAACACCACCTCCTCTATCACCCCCCCCAACACCACCTCCTCTATGACCCCCTCCAACACCACCTCCTCTATGCCCCCTCCACCAACACCACCTCCTCTATGCCACCACCAACACCACCTCCTCTATGCCCCCCTCCACCAACACCACCTCCTCTATGACCCCCTCCAACACCACCTCCTCTATGCCCCCCTCCCCCAACATCACCTCCTCTATGACCCCCTCCACAAACACCACCTCCTCTATGCCCCCTCCCCAACATCACCTCCTCTATGCCCCTCCAACATCACCTCCTCTATGACCCCCTCCACCAACACCACCTCCTCTATGACCCCTCCAACACCACCTCCTCTGACCCCCTCCAACACCACCTCCTCTATGACCCCTCCAACACCACCTCCTCTATGACCCCTCCAACACCACCTCCTCTATGACCCCTCCACCAACACCACCTCCTCTATGCCCCCCTCCACCAACACCACCTCCTATGCCCCTCCACCAACACCAACTCCTCTATGCCCCCCTCCACCAACACCAACTCCTCTATGCCCCCTCCACCACCCCCTCCTCTCTATGCCCCCTCCACCAACACCACCTCTCCCCCCCACACCACCTCCTCTATGCCCCTCCAACCAACCACCTCCTCTATGCCCCCTCCACCAACACCACCTCTCTATGACCCCATCCACCACCTCCTCTATGCCCCCCTCCACCACCTCCTCTATGCCCCTCTCCACCACCTCCTCTATGACCCCCTCCACCACTTTCTCCATCACCTACACTCCTACCTCAGTTCCCTCCTCCTCCTCCTCTGCTCCTGTCTGCTCCTCCTCTGCTCCTCCTCGGCCAAGTCCTCCTCCGGACCTCACGGTCTGTGCCAAGAACATCTCCCTGACGGCGAGCGGGGAGAAGGTCATCCTGTGGACCAGGTACACCTCCTGCTGCGCCTCCTCTTTACTCTGACCTCCTCCTCTTGTGGGAGGAGCATCAGGAGACTGAATGTAACCGTTGTCGTTGGTTTCCAGAGAAGCCGATCGAGTCATTTTGACGACGTGTCAGCAGGAAGGAGCCAATCAGAAGACCTTCGAGGCCGTCTCTACTCTGCTTGGCAACAAGACTCCGAGCGAGGTGATTGGTTGCTCTGCCGGGCTGCGATTGGTCAACTGGCTGAACGGCGTCAGTAACTCTTCTGTCTGCAGGTCTCTCAACGGTTTCAGGATTTAATGCGTTTGTTTCGGACGGCGGCTCGCCAGACAGAAGATGAGGCTCGGCCCACAACGCCAGACCGGCTCTGCGATGAGGCTCGCCAGACAGAAGATGAGGCTCGGCCCACAACGCCAGACCGGCTCTGACGATGAGGCTCCGCCCACAATGCCAGACCGGCTGACGATGAGGCTCCGCCCACAACGTCAGACCGGCTCTGACGATGAGGCTCCGCCCACAACGCCAGACCGGCTCTTGCGATGAGGCTCCACCCACAACGCCAGACCGGCTCTGATGAGGCTCCGCCCACAACGCCAGACCGGCTCTGACGATGAGGCTCCGCCCACAATGCCAGACCGGCTCTTGACGATGAGGCTCCGCCCACAACGCCAGACCGGCTCTGAGGCTCCGCCCACAACGCCAGACCGGCTCTTGCGATGAGGCTCCACCCACAACGCCAGACCGGCTCTGACGATGAGGCTCCGCCCACAACGTCAGACCGGCTCTTGCGATGAGGCTCCGCCCACAACGCCAGACCGGCTCTGAGGCTCCGCCCACAACGCCAGACCGGCTCTTGCGATGAGGCTCCACCCACAACGCCAGACCGGCTCTGACGATGAGGCTCCGCCCACAACGTCAGACCGGCTCTTGCGATGAGGCTCCACCCACAACGCCAGACCGGCTCTTGCGATGAGGCTCCACCCACAACGCCAGACCGGCTCTGATGAGGCTCCGCCCACAACGCCAGACCGGCTCTGACGATGAGGCTCCGCCCACAATGCCAGACCGGCTGACGATGAGGCTCCGCCCACAACGTCAGACCGGCTCTGACGATGAGGCTCCGCCCACAACGTCAGACCGGCTCTGACGATGAGGCTCCGCCCACAACGCCAGACCGGCTCTGAGGCTCCGCCCACAACGCCAGACCGGCTCTTGCGATGAGGCTCCACCCACAACGCCAGACCGGCTCTGACGATGAGGCTCCGCCCACAATGCCAGACCGGCTGACGATGAGGCTCCGCCCACAACGCCAGACCGGCTCTTGCAATGAGGCTCCGCCCACAACGCCAGACCGGCTCTTGCAATGAGGCTCTACCCGCTCGGCAGCCAATAAGGAAGAAGACTGATATTTACCAATGGGAAGAGCTGCAGATTGTTATGTTTGATTTCCCCAGGACTTTTATTGTGAAAGGACATATAAAAAATTGTAAATATGAAAATATCAGATTATTAAATGTTTTTGTAAAAATATTTTCCTAAGTGTTTCCGTGGAGTCGACGTAGCCACAGGAAGAGGATGATCATGCTTTTATTGTGAAAGGAGACAAACACGATTTTACTGAACATTAAATGATCAGTAGACAGATTGTACAAAATGTTGAAAAACGACTGAACAGGAAATATACAGGAACCAGCGGGCGGGGTTATACAATAACCGGGTGGAGTTATGTGCATTTCATCAGAATAAAACACAGAAACGTTTTTGTTTTCTAAGTTGTTCAGAGTGATTTCCTCCTGAAGGTCTCGGCTCATCCGGAGAACCTCTGTTTGCCGGCGGGTGGAGTCGCCGCCTGCGCAGCGGCCGGGTGGGAGAAGATGGAGCCCGACGCCTCCACCGCGAAGATGAAGTAGAAGTTGGCCGCCATCATGGCGACGCTCGGCAGGAAGGAGAGGCCGAAGCCGAAGCCCCGGATGCTGCTGCCGAAGGCCGCGGCCACCCAGTACACCAGCCTGGGGACGAAAACAAGCGCTCCTTTAAGATAAACTGGTGAATTAAAACAAGCGCTCCTTCAACACAAGGCGAGGTGCGCTTGATCTCACCGCCCCAGGGCGAAGATGATGCTCAGCAGCGGGACGAGCTTCAGTTGCTCCTGGCTCAGGTACATCGCCATGACGGCCAGCTGCAGGAAGTACATCAGAAACAAGGAGGCGGAGTCAGAGACGAAGCGCCGGTGGACGGTGACCTCCTGAGGCTCCGCCCCCTTGGCCTCCTCCTCGTGAAACGGGGGGGCGAGGGCCCCGGACCGGAGCCGGCCGACGCCCAGCACCAGCCAGCCCAGGACGACGGGCGCCGCGGCGAACACGGAGCAGCGCAGTGCGTAGACCAGCCTCAAGGGGGCGCCGGCCAGCAGGGGGGCGTCGAACGGCAGGAACACAAAGCCCCCCCACAGCAGGAAGGGGAACAGCAGCGCCGAGCTCATCAGGGACACGCCCACTTTCAGCACGTCCCGACTGGGACAGCACCGGCCACCTGAGAGACAGACGGGTTGATGCTGAGAGACATACGGGTTGATGCTGAGAGGCATACGGGTTGATGCTGAGAGACAGACGGGTTGATGCTGAGAGACATACGGGTTGATGCTGAGAGGCATACGGGTTGATGCTGAGAGACAGACGGGTTGATGCTGAGAGACAGACGGGTTAGCGCTGAGAGACAGACGGGTTGATGCTGAGAGACAGACGGGAGGACAGACAGGTCCACTTACATGCACTAGGGGGCGTGTGCTCTGCCCACTCGTACTGGCCGCCATGTTGGTTGTAGTCCTGCAGGGCTTGGGAACTCAGGAAGGGGCTCTTCTCCGACTCCATTTCCCAGAATGCCTCACTGCCCCTGGGCGAGGACGCGGAGTGGAGGACGGTGACCGCGGGACTGAACACCTGGGCCGCTTTCTCCGGCAGCTGGTTCTCTGCAGGCCCCGCCCCCAGCCCTCTCTCGCTCTCAGTCCCGCTGGCCGCCTCTCGGAGCGACGCGTCGGACCCGCTCCGTCGGTCTCCGCCGGTCTGCCGGTCTCTGCCGGTCTGCCGGTCTCCGCCGGGCCACGGCGGGGGGGCGGCTTCCATCATGGCCGCCTCCTTGGGACTTCCGTTTTCAGTCAGCGGAGACAAGTCCATCACCTGTCAACAGACACGTGATCTGCGATCACATGACTTACCTCATGGATAAACAGCGAGGCTAGCCACGCCCACAGCCTGACTCCAACATGGCGGCCGTGACGCGCGGCGATGGTCACAAGCTAACTAGTTAGCTAACGAAGTTAGTTAGCGAACAAAGTAAAGTGAGAACGCAACTACAGAAGAAAACTCACCTTCTTCTTGTTCTTGTTCTTCTTTTTGTTGTTGTTCTTCTTCTCGTTCTTGTTCTGCTTCTTCTTCTTTGTGTTCTTGTTCTTGTTCTTGTTATTGTTCTGCTTCTTCTTCTTTGTGTTCTTGTTCTTGTTCTTCTTCTTGTTATTCTTCTTCTTCCGATCTTTTTGTTGTGAAACACTCCGGAAGTTGATCCGGTGGACAGGTGAGTTAAAGGGGAGGTTCTCTTAAAGGAACAGTACAGTATTAATACACAGCGCGAAGCACTAAACACAGGGGGGGGGGGGAGGAGGAGGAGGAGACCTTTTTCTCCTGAAAGGTTATTTGGGAGTTGTTCCTGATCCATGTGAGGTCAAAGGTCAGGGATGTCTATATGTACAGATTGTAAAGCCTCTCAGGGGAATTAGTAATTTGTGAAAAAGGGCTATACAAATATATATATATATATATATATATATATATATATATATATATATATATATATATATATATATATATATATATATATGATTCAATCTATTGTCATTGCACAGATTTCAGGTACACATGCAACCACAGGTGTTCTCTGCGTTGACCTCTTCATGAGGAGCAGTGGCTGCAGTGATGCGCTGGGGGGTCAGTGCCTTGCTCAAGAACACTTCCACTTGCAACTAATGGGGAGAGCGGGGATCGAACCGACGACCTTGGGGTTGCAGGACGACCCACTGAGCTGCATATATAAGCGCTCCCTAACAGATATGTGTATATATATATATATATATATATATATATATATATATATATATATATATATATATATATATATATATATATATATATACATATATGTACTGTAGTATACTATGGTTTTATAGAACACCATTACTGAAGTATACTATGTGTATATCATAGACATGTACTGTAGTACTTCTAGTACTGCTGCAGTATACGGTATTACTAGTCTAGAGTAGTACTAGTGTAGTATTCGTAGTACTACTACTGCAGTATTCGCATGGTCACTAACACACACGCTGTGTGACGTCACTGATCCGGTGTATCGGGTA
Organism: Liparis tanakae; assembly: GCA_036178185.1. Lineage (NCBI taxonomy): Eukaryota > Metazoa > Chordata > Actinopteri > Perciformes > Liparidae > Liparis > Liparis tanakae. Next base: position 257,273 of record CM070092.1, on the reverse strand, counting down.
TTGATCGCTCTGATCTTGTGATTCCGTTACAAAGCGGGCGGTGCGCCTGGTTTCCTCACCGGCAGCCTCTTGGCCGGGCGGGGTCTGCGCTCAGTGGTTCCACGTCACACAGCACCGCGTTGGACACTCTGCTGAGAAGAATGGGCGGGGCTACTCCAGCCCTATGTGCATCCACCACGTGACTTCATACGGTTCTCTGATTGGCTGCTGCAGATCACGTGACACGTCGTCTCGTCGTCATAGAGACCGACTCCACCACAGCTGTCCACTTTGCGAAAAGAAGCGCTCCCTAACAGATGCTGGTAGGCGGGGCTTGAGGTGCGTGCGGCAAGGGGATTGGCTGACCGCAGCGGCAGCGGGCTGAGCTCTGATTGGTTCGAAGTCGAGCGCGCAGCCTTCAGTCAGCGAGACGCCCCGCCCCCCGCGCTCAGACTGCGGACTGCTCCGGGACCAGAACCCAACGCTCGTGGAATATTATTGATTAATGATAGCCCACTGGGCGATCAGGTGTTGATCAGCTGATCGATAGGTGTGATCGGTTCGTCGGCGGGGATGTCCCGGCTGCTGGAGAGCAGGAGACAGGACAGGATGAAGGAAATCAACCTGAAGGTGAGTTCCCCGGTAAAAGAAAGAAACGGACTCTCAGGCGCGTTCACGTCGACTTCCCTGATCGATCATGATAGTTAGCGATCAGTATCGATTAGTGAGTGTGAATGCTCGGCCGCTGTGTCTGTGATCGATGGAAACAGAAACGTCCGTCCCACTTCCTGCTCCGCTTTGTCCGCTGGTCCGTTACTCCAGAGGTGCGGATCGATAGTTCCGGCGGATCGATCCTGATGGCTGATCAGGACCAGGATCAGGGATCGATCCGGAGCCGTTAGTGATCGAACAGAAGTCGGAGCTCGGAAACGGAACGGAACCTTTAGAGTCTCCAATTCACTGAAGCGCCGCGAACACCGCGTGTGAGCGCGCGCGCGTCTGCGCGCGTGCATGTGTGCGCGTGCTCCCGTGGACGTGGACAGGGGGACGCCCCGGTGTCCCGGTGTCCCGGTGTGTTGTGTGTCCGTTAGCAGCAGCGTGGCCGCTTTGTCCTGCCGGAGGAAACGGGGGGAGGGGAGTGCGCGCGAGCGTGTGGACGCGCGTGCGCTCATACAGGAAGTGTCAGTGGGTGTTTGACCTTTGACCTGTAAACTAAAAACACGTAAAGACATCATCATATATCTTTATATATATGTGTGTGTGTATATATATGTGTATGTATATTTGTATATATAAATATACGAGAGAGATAACACAACATATTATATATATTTGTGTGTATATATATATATATATATATATATATATATATATATATATATATATATATATATATATATATACACTTTTCATTTCATTAGATTTATGTATTTATTTGTCCAGGGACCGTACACATTGATCAACCCAGAGGGTACATGTGTTAGCATTAGCTGAGGCTACATGTCAGCTTTGGTCCCTGTGGCCAGATGTTACAGCCTTCAGAATCAGAATCAGAAACCGTTTATTTGCCAAGAATGTTTTCACAGACGAGGAATTTCTTTTGGCGGAAGGTGCAACATTTTACATGACAAACAACAATCAACATAAACTCAAGTACAATGATAGACAATGATAAGAAAAAGATAAAGTGCATCAGAGAACGTTTAAAGTGTCTAAGTGTATGTTTCTAGTGTCAAGTGTGTTTAAGTTAAAGTGTATGTTACATGTGACGTGTGTTTAAGTTAAAGTGCATAGTGTGTGTGTGTAAAGGAGGAGGAGGAGAGATGAATGAGGAGGAGGAGCCTGAAGAGGAGTTAGTCCTGGGAGAGTCAGTCGGTGGTGGACCGGGCTCCATTCATGAGCCCGACTGCCGACGGGAACAAACTGTTGTTGTGGCGGGAGGTCTGGGTCCTGATGGACGCAGCCTCCTACCAGAGGGGAGGGGCTCGAACAGGCTGTGTCCAGGGGGGGAGGGGTCAGCCACAATCCTTCTGGCCCGGTTCTGTGACCTTGAAGTGAACAGGACACTAGAGGAGTAAGAGTTTAACACAGGAACATAGGAGAAGAAGCATACAGTAAAACATACAGGTTATGATCAAATACTGGCCTCTTCATAAAATCATTAAAAAATAAAATAAGAATTTAACAGACATAAAAACAATAATTATTTGCACAATCACTGAGGAGGGAGTCACAGTTCATGCTCACACATGTGACGCGTAAAAAGCCAGTTCTTCAGGCCGTGTTTAAAAGAATAAAACGTTCTGCTAGTTCTGCATATATATATATATCTATTTGTGTATGTATATATCTATATATATATGTATATATCTATTTGTGTATGTATATATATATATATATATATATATATATATATATATATATTTGTGTATATATATATATACAGTGTGCACACTTATTAGACAAGTGAGTATTGACCATATCATCACTTTGATTGGCTGTATAAAGGTGGAGGTGAAATGTATTTCAGCAGATCAGGTGATGTGTATCTGTGTACTGAGGGGGCGTGGCCTAAGGAGATCAAAAGCCTATATCAAGGCGTGCATCATTATTAGGCAGCTTCTTTTCCTCAGGAGAAATGGAGAAAAAGAGATGTAACTGACTCTGAACAGTCAAAATATATATATTATATATACATATATATATATATATGTATATATACGAGAGAGATGACACAACATGTTATATATATATAATTTATTTTATATACCTCAACCTCTCTACCCCCTGTCTCTCTACCCCCTGTCTCTCTACCCCCCCTATCTCTCTACCCCCTGTCTCTCTACCCCCCCTATCTCTCTACCCCCTGTCTCTCTACCTACCCTATCTCTCTACCCCCTGTCTCTACCCCTGTCGCTCTACCCCCCATCTCTCTACCCCTGTCTCTCTACCCCTGTCTCTCACCCCCTGTCTCTCTACCTACCCCATCTCTCTACCCCTGTCTCTCTACCCCTGTCGCTCCACCCCCATCTCTCTACCCCTGTCTCTCTACCCCTGTCTCTCACTCCACCCTATCTCTCTACCCCTGTCTCTCTACCCCCTGTCGCCTACTCCCTGTCTCTCTACCCCTGTCGCTCACCCCCTGTCTCTCTACCCCCTCTCTCTACCCCTGTCTCTCTACCCCTGTCGCCCTACCCCCCTGTCTCTCTACCCCTGTCGCTCTACCCCCATCTCTCTACCCCTGTCTCTCTACCCCCATCTCTACCCCTGTCTCTCTACCCCTGTCGCTCTACCCCCCCTGTCTCTCTACCCCCCCAGACAGAGGTCTCTTTCTCTCCCTCCATCACTGAGCTCTTTCTTTATTGATCAGCTGACTGTCACCAGATCAGTTCACTGCTCCTCCACACACACACACACACACACACACACACACACACACACACACACACACACACACACACACACACACTCACTCTCTTCCTCTTCCTGCCCCTCCCAGTTCAGAGAAGAAGTTCATGTGAAAAAGAGAAGGAAGAAGTTCAGACAGCCTGGTCCCCGTAGACCTGGTCCCCGTAGACCAGGTCCCGTAGACCTGGTCCCGTAGACCTGGTCCCGTAGACCTGGTCCCCGTAGACCTGGTCCCCGTAGACCAGGTCCCGTAGACCTGGTCCCGTAGACCTGGTCCCCATAGACCTGGTCTAGTCTGTTGGCTTGTTTATTGTTATCCTTGAACGTGATTGGTCGATATGACTTCCTGGTCGCACCATGTGACGCGGTGCAACATGAAGCCGTTGCTATGGAGACGTAACCCGTGTGTCCCCAGAACAAGGAGAAGGGCCGCCTGAAGGAGCGCGAGAAGGAGGCGCGCGAGAGGGAGGCGCGCTACAGCAACGGCCACCTGTTCACCTCCCTGACGGTGTCCTCCACCACGCTGTGCTCCTCCTGCAGCCGCAGCATCACGGCCAAGGAGGCGCTGAGCTGCCCCGGTAGGGACTAGTCCTCATACTAGTCCACATACTAGTCCACATGAGGACTAGTCCACGTACTAGTCCACATACTAGTCCACATGAGGACTAGTCCACGTACTAGTCCACGTACTAGTCCACATACTAGTCCACATGAGGACTAGTCCACGTACTAGTCCACATACTAGTCCACATGAGGACTAGTCCGCGTACTAGTCCACATACTAGTCCACATGAGGACTAGTCCACGTACTAGTCCACATACTAGTCCACATGAGGACTAGTCCGCGTACTAGTCCACATACTAGTCCACATGAGGACTAGTCCACATACTAGTCCACGTACTAGTCCACATACTAGTCCACATGAGGACTAGTCCACGTACTAGTCCACATACTAGTCCACATGAGGACTAGTCCACATACTAGTCCATGTACTAGTCCACGTACTAGTCCACATACTAGTCCACATGAGTACTAGTCCACATACTAGTCCACATGAGGACTAGTCCACATACTAGTCCACGTACTAGTCCACATACTAGTCCACATACTAGTCCACATGAGGACTAGTCCACATACTAGTCCACATACTAGATCTCATACTAGTCCACATGAGGACTGGTCCACATACTAGTCCACATACTAGTCCACATACTAGTCCACATGAGGACTAGTCCACGTACTAGTCCACATACTAGTCCTCATACTAGTCCACATGAGGACTAGTCCACATACTAGTCCACATACTAGTCCACGTACTAGTCCACATACTAGTCCACGTACTAGTCCTCATACTAGTCCACATGAGGACTAGTCCACATACTAGTCCACATACTAGTCCACGTACTAGTCCACATACTAGTCCACATACTAGTCCACATACTAGTCTACATACTAGTCCTCATACTAGTCCACATACTAGTCCACATACTAGTCCACATACTAGTCCACATACTAGTCTACATACTAGTCCTCATACTAGTCCTCATACTAGTCTACATACTAGTCCTCATACTAGTCCACATACTAGTCCACATACTAGTCCACATGAGGACTAGTATGTGGACTAGTACATGTATATGTGTGTACATACAGTACTCACACGTTCAAGAGACAAGAACATGGAAAACAACACAGAAACCTGTGTGTAATGTGTGTGTGCTCTGTGTGTAATGTGTGTGTGCTCTGTGTGTAATGTGTGTGTGCTCTGTGTGTAATGTGTGTGCGCTATGTGTGTAATGTGTGTGTGCTCTGTGTGTAATGTGTGTGTGCTCTGTGTGTGTGTGTGTGTGTGTGTGTGTGTGTGTGTGTAATGTGTGTGTGCTCTGTGTGTGTGTGTGTGTGTGTGTGCTCTGTGTGTAATGTGTGTGCTCTGTGTGTAATGTGTGTGTGCTCTGTGTGTAATGTGTGTGTGTGTGTGTGTGTGTGTGTGTAATGTGTGTGCTCTGTGTGTGTGTAATGTGTGTGTGTGTGTGTGTGTGTGTGTGTGCTCTGTGTGTAATGTGTGTGCTCTGTGTGTGTGTGCTCTGTGTGTAATGTGTGTGTGCTCTGTGTGTAATGTGTGTGCGCTATGTGTGTAATGTGTGTGTGTGTAATGTGTGTGTGTGTGCTCTGTGTGTAATGTGTGTGTGCTCTGTGTGTAATGTGTGTGTGTGCTCTGTGTGTGTGTGTGTGTGTGTGTGTGTGCTCTGTGTGTAATGTGTGTGTGCTCTGTGTGTAATGTGTGTGTGTGCTCTGTGTGTAATGTGTGTGTTCTCTGTGTGTAAGTGTGTGTGCTCTGTGTGTAATGTGTGTGTGCTCTGTGTGTAATGTGTGTGCTCTGTGTAATGTGTGTGTGCTCTGTGTGTGTGTGTAATGTGTGTGTGCTCTGTGTGTGTGTGCTCTGTGTGTGTGTGCTCTGTGTGTAATGTGTGTGGGCTATGTGTGTAATGTGTGTGTGTGTAATGTGTGTGTGTGTGCTCTGTGTGTAATGTGTGTGTGCTCTGTGTGTAATGTGTGTGTGTGCTCTGTGTGTAATGTGTGTGTGCTCTGTGTGTGTGTGTGTTCTCTGTGTGTAAGTGTGTGTGCTCTGTGTGTAATGTGTGTGTGCTCTGTGTAATGTGTGTGTGTGTGTGTGTGTAATGTGTGTGTGTGTGTGCTGTGTAATGTGTGTGTGTGCTGTGTGTGTGTGTGTGTAATGTGTGTGCGCTATGTGTGTAATGTGTGTGTGCTCTGTGTGTAATGTGTGTGCGCTATGTGTGTAATGTGTGTGTGTGTAATGTGTGTGTGCTCTGTGTGTAATGTGTGTGTGCTCTGTGTGTAATGTGTGTGCTATGTGTGTAATGTGTGTGTGCTCTGTGTAATGTGTGTGTGCTCTGTGTAATGTGTGTGTGCTCTGTGTGTGTGTGTGCTCTGTGTGTAATGTGTGTGTGCTCTGTGTGTGTGTGTGTGTGCTCTGTGTGTAATGTGTGTGTGCTCTGTGTGTAATGTGTGTGTGCTCTGTGTGTAATGTGTGTGTGCTCTGTGTGTAATGTGTGTGTGCTCTGTGTGTAATGTGTGTGCTCTGTGTGTGTGTGTGTGTGTGTGTGTGTGTAATGTGTGTGTGCTCTGTGTGTAATGTGTGTGCTCTGTGTAATGTGTGTGTGCTCTGTGTGTAATGTGTGTGTGCTCTGTGTGTAATGTGTGTGCTATGTGTGTAATGTGTGTGTGTGTAATGTGTGTGTGCTCTGTGTGTAATGTGTGTGTGCTCTGTGTGTAATGTGTGTGTGCTCTGTGTGTAAGTGTGTAATGTGTGTGCTCTGTGTGTGTGTGTGTGTGTGTGTGCTATGTGTGTGTGCTCTGTGTGTGTGTGTGTGCTCTGTGTGTAATGTGTGTGTGCTCTGTGTGTGTGTGTGTGTGTGTGTGTGTGTGTGTGTGTGCTCTGTGTGTGTATGTGTGTGTTATTGTGTGTGTAATGTGTGTGCTCTATGTGTGTGTGTGTGTGTGCTCTGTGTGTAATGTGTGTGTGCTCTGTGTGTAATGTGTGTGCGCTATGTGTGTAATGTGTGTGTGCTCTGTGTGTAATGTGTGTGCCTATGTGTGTGTGCTATGTGTGTAATGTGTGTGTGCTCTGTGTGTAATGTGTGTGTGCTCTGTGTGTAATGTGTGTGCGCTATGTGTGTAATGTGTGTGTGTGTGTAATGTGTGTGTGCTCTGTGTGTAATGTGTGTGTGCTCTGTGTGTAGTGTGTGTGCTCTATGTGTGTAATGTGTGTGCTGTGTGTGTGTGTGCTCTGTGTGTAATGTGTGTGTGCTCTGTGTGTAATGTGTGTGTGCTCTATGTGTGTAATGTGTGTGTGCTATGTGTAATGTGTGTGTGCTCTGTGTGTAATGTGTGTGTTCTCTGTGTGTAATGTGTGTGCTATGTGTGTAATGTGTGTGTGTGTAATGTGTGTTCTCTGTGTGTGTGTGTGTTGTGTGTGTGTGTGCTATGTGTAATGTGTGTGTGCTATGTGTGTGTGTGTGTGTGCTATGTGTGTAATGTGTGTGTCTATGTGTAATGTGTGTGTGTCTATGTGTGTGTGTGTGTGTCTATGTGTGCTATGTGTGTAATGTGTGTGTAATGTGTGTGTGCTCTGTGTGTAATGTGTGTGTGCTCTGTGTGTAATGTGTGTGTGCTCTGTGTGTAATGTGTGTGTGCTATGTGTGTAATGTGTGTGTTCTCTGTGTGTAATGTGTGTGCTATGTGTGTGTGCTATGTGTGTGTGCTATGTGTGTAATGTGTGTGCTATGTGTGTAATGTGTGTGTGCTATGTGTGTAATGTGTGTGTGCTATGTGTGTGTGCTATGTGTGTAATGTGTGTGCTATGTGTGTAATGTGTGTGTGCTATGTGTGTAATGTGTGTGTGCTATGTGTGTGTGATATGTGTGTAAGTGTGTGGACAGATTCTGAAGGTCTTTGAAGGTTCTAGTGAGGAGAACCTGAAACATGTGAGATGTTTCAGGTTCCTGGTGCTCCATGTAGAGTACTCATGTACCTGTCTCTCTCTATACCTGTCTCTCTCTCTCTCTCTCTCTCTCTATACCTGTCTCTCTCTCTCTCTCTCTCTATACCTGTCTCTCTCTCTCTATACCTGTCTCTCTCTCTCTATACCTGTCTCTCTCTCTCTCTATACCTGTCTCTCTCTCTCTCTATACCTCTCTCTCTCTATACCTGTCTCTCTCTCTATACCTGTCTCTCTCTCGCTATACCTGTCTCTCTCTCTATATACCTGTCTCTCTCTCTCTCTATACCTGTCTCTCTCTATACCTGTCTCTCCCTCTCTCTCTATACCTGTCTCTCTCTCTCTCTATACCTGTCTCTCTCTCTCTTTCTACCTGTCTCTCTCGCTATACCTGTCTCTCTCTCTCTCTTTCTACCTTTCTCTCTCTCTTTCTACCTGTCTCTCTCTCTTTCTACATGTCTCTCTCTCTTTCTACCTGTCTCTCTCTCTATACCTGTCTCTCTCTATACCTGTCTCTCTCTCTTTCTACCTGTCTCTCTCTCTCTCTATACCTGTCTCTCTCTCGATACCTGTCTCTCTCTATACCTGTCTCTCTCTTTCTACCTGTCTCTCTCTCTATACCTGTCTCTCTCTTTCTACCTGTCTCTCTCTCTATACCTGTCTCTCTCTCTCAGCATGTAACGTCACCATCCATAACCGCTGCAGAGACAGTCTCGCCAGTTGTGCCAAGATGAAGCAACGGGTAAGAACTGTCTGTGCTGCCTGCCTGTCTGTACTGACCGCCTGTCTGTACGGCATGTATGCCTGTAGTGCATGTCTGTACTGTCTGTCGGTACTGACTGTCTGCTTGTCTGTACTGCCTGTCTGTCTGTACGTACGGCCTGCCTGTCTGTACTGCATGTCTGCATGTAGTGCATGTATGTACTGTCTGTACTGCATGTCTGTCTGTACTGCATGTCTGCATATAGTGCATGTATTTACTGTCTGTACTGCCTGTCTGTCTGTCTGTACTGCCTGTATGTACTGTCCATCTGTCTGTACTGACTGCCTGTCTGCATGTAGTGCATGTTTATACTGTCTGTACTGCCTGTCTGTCTGTACTGCATGTAGTGCATGTCTTTACTGTCTGTACTGCCTGTCTGTACTGCCCGTCTGTCTGTACTGACTGCCTGCCTGCCTGTCTGTCTGCACAGCAACAGAAGCTCACGCTGTCCAGGAACTCCTCCGCTCTGCAGAACGTCACCATGCGCAACAAAAGTGAGTCAAGCCGTCTGCCCCGCTGCATTGTGGGTACACGCTCGTCTTGGTGATGGAGGAGGTGAAGGTGGTGGGGGAGGTGAATGTGATGGAGGTGATGGAGGTGGTGGGGGAGGGGGAGGTGATGGAGGTGATGGAGGAGGTGATGGAGGTGAATGTGGAGGTGATGGAGGAGGTGAAATAGGGTGATGCAGGGGGTGGTGATGGAGGTGAATGTGGAGGTGATGGAGCTGATGGAGGTGGAGGTGATGGAGGTGTCTCTCTCCTCAGCCCCGCTGATGAAGGAGCGGCCCAGCTCCGCCATCTACCCGTCTGACAGCCTCCGTCAGTCTCTGCTCGGCTCCCGGAGGGTTCGCTCCGGCCTCTCATTGGCCAAGAGCGTCTCCACCAATAACATCGCAGGGTGAGAGCATGCAGCCGCCTGATTGGTTGTTGAATGTATTGATACATATTATCTGACAAATCACTTCGTTCTATGGAGCTGTCTGTCTCTCACCTGTCTGTCTCTCCCCAGGATGAGTGAGGAGTCGGTGGGTCTCAGGAGGATCCTGTCTGTCTCTCACCTGTCTGTCTCTCACCTGTCTGTCTCTCCCCAGGATGAGTGAGGAGTCGGTGGGTCTCAGGAGGATCCTGTCTGTCTCTCACCTGTCTGTCTCTCACCTGTCTGTCTCTCCCCAGGATGAGTGAGGAGTCGGTGGGTCTCAGGAGGATCCTGTCTGTCTCTCACCTGTCTGTCTCTCACCTGTCTGTCTCTCCCCAGGATGAGTGAGGAGTCGGTGGGTCTCAGGAGGATCCTGTCTCAGTCCACGGAGTCGCTGAACTTCAGGAGCAGAACTTTGTCCCTGGAGTCGCTGACTGATGACGGTTTGTTCTTCTCCTTGTTGTTGTTGTTGTTATTGTTGTTGTTGTTGTTGTTGATGATGATGATGTGGTGTAGGTGAGTGGTGGTGGAGCCCCCTGCTGGAGGAGCTGCAGGAGGAGGGCCGCTGTGTGCAGGCGGACAGCTGGAGTCTGGTGGTGGAGCCCAGCTTCCTGCAGTCGCTCCACAAAGACCTGATCAAGAAGCAGGACGTGATCTACGGTGTGTACACACACACACACACACACACACACACACACACACACACACACTCATGTATACACACATATACATACACACACACACTCATGTATACACACATATACATACACACGCACACACACATGTATACACACATATACATACCCACACACACATGTATACACACATATACATACATACACACATGTATACACACATATACACACACACACACATGTGTACACACATATACATACACACACACACATGTATACACACATATACACATATACACACATGTACACACACACATGTATACACACATATACATACACACATGTATATACACATATACATACATACACACACATGTATACACACATATACATACATACACACACACACATGTATACACACATATACATACACACATATACACACACACACATATACACATATACACACACACACATATACATACACACATATACACACACACATATATATACACATGTACAGGCAGCACGGTGGCTCAGTGGTTAGCACTGTCGCCTCATAGCAAGAAGGTCCTGGGTTCGAATCCCGGTCGTCCCAGGTCCTTTCTGTGTGGAGTTTGCGTGTTCTCCTCGTGTTCTCCCCGTGTTCTCCTCGTGTTCTCCTCGTGTTCTCCCCGTGTTCTCCTCGTGTCTGCGTGGGTTTCCTCTGGGTTTCCCCCCATCATAAGACATGCACACAGCCTCACCCGGCTCGTATGGATGTGAATGAGTGTTGGGGGGGGTTGGCTGCCACGCCGCCGTCAGTCTGCCCAGGGCAGCTGTGGCTCCTGATGTAGCTCACCACCACCTGTGTGTGTGTGTGTGTGTGTGTGTGTGTGTGACTGCTGGACTCTGGACTCTGTAAGCGACTTTAGGTATCTAGAAAAGCGCTATATAAATTGAAATGTTATTACATATATACACACACATATATATACACGCACACACATATATATACACATACACACATATATATACACACATGTGTGTATATGTGTGTGTGGCCCCGGCTCACAGCGGTGACCTTTGCCCTCAGAGCTGATCCAGACGGAGTTCCACCACGTGCGCACGCTGCGCATCATGGAGGGCGTGTACCGGCGCGGCATGCTGGAGGAGGTGCTGATGGAGGCGGCCGTGGTGCACACCATCTTCCCCTGCCTGGACCCGCTGCTGGACTGGCACCAGCGCTTCCTGGAGCAGCTGCTGCAGCGCCGCCGGGAGGGGCTGGAGGGGGGCGGGGCCAACTTCACCGTGCGCACCATCGGGGACCTGCTGCTCCGACAGGTAGGGGCGGGGGGGACGGGGCGGGGGGGGTTGTATATGATATCATAAACCATTCTTCTTCTTCTTCTTGTTATTATTATTGTGTGTGTGTGCATCTGTGTGTCTGTGTGTGTGTGTCTCTGTGTCTGTGTGTATGTGTGTGTGTCTCTGTGTGTGTGTGTCTCTCTGTGTGTGTCTCTGTGTGTGTGTCTGTGTGTGTGTGTGTGTCTCTGTGTATGTGTGTCTGTGTGTGTGTGTGTGTCTCTGTGTATGTGTGTCTGTGTGTGTGTGTGTGTCTCTCTGTGTGTGTGTATGTGTGTGTCTCTGTGTGTGTGTGTGTCTCTCTGTGTGTGTGTCTCTGTGTGTGTGTGTGTCTCTCTCTGTGTGTGTGTGTGTGTGTGTCTCTGTGTGTATGTGTGTCTCTGTGTGTGTGTGTGTGTCTCTCTCTGTGTGTGTGTGTGTGTGTGTGTGTCTCTGTGTGTGTGTGTGTCTCTGTGTGTGTGTGTCTCTCTGTGTGTGTGTGTGTGTGTGTGTGTGTGTGTAGTTCTCAGGGCAGTGTGCAGCAGACATGAAGAAGCTCTACTCTGAGTTCTGCAGTCGTCATCCTAAAGCTGTGAAGCTCTACAAGGAGGTTCTGACCCGGGACCGCAAGCTGCAGCCCTTCATCAGGGTGAGGACCAGGACCTGGACCAGGACCTGGACCAGGACCAAGATACAGTTTAGACTGCTGGGAGATAAGACCTGGTTTAGATGTAGACCTAGTTTAGATGTAGACCTGGTCTAGATGTAGACCTGGTTTAGATGTAGACCTGGTCTAACTGGTCTCTGTCTCTCTCCATCCCATAATGCTCAGCGTGCCTGTCGGGGGCCTCTGCTGCGTCGCCATGGCGTCCAGGAGTGCATCCTGCTGGTGACTCAGCGAATCACAAAGTACCCCGTCATCATCCAACGGATCCTCGACTACACAAAAGGTACACCCTCTGACCTTCAGTGACCTGCGTTGACCTCTGACCTTCAGTGAGCTCTGCCCTTCAGTGACCTGCGTTGACCTCTGACCTTCAGTGACCTCTGCCCTTCAGTGACCTCTGACCTTCAGTGACCTCTGCCCTTCAGTGACCTTCGTTGACATCTGACCTTCAGTGACCTCTGACCTTCAGTGACCTCTGCCCTTCAGTGACCTTCGTTGACATCTGACCTTCAGTGACCTCTGACCTTCAGTGACCTCTGCCCTTCAGTGACCTTTGTTGACCTCTGCCCTTCAGTGACCTTTGTTGACCTCTGCCCTTCCGTGACCTTCATTGACCTCTGAGCGTCAGTGGTGGACACCAGGGTGAGGCAGGCCGTCTGCAGGAGGCCTTCAGGGTCCGGTTGGCCCGGGGCCTCCTAAACACGGGGGTCAGGAACATGAGGTTCTGCAATGACCTTTAATGACCTCTGACCTTTTCAAATCTTGCAGGGAATGAAGAGGAGGCGCAGACGTTGAGACAGGCCCTGCTCCTCCTGAAGGAGCTGATCAGCTCGGTGGACCAGGAGGTGCTGGAGCTGGGCCGGACCAGGAGGCTCCAGGAGATCCAGGCTCGCCTAGACCCTCGGGCCCAGGCAGAGGTCCGGGGGGGCGGAGTCTTCAGGGGAGGAGAGCTGCTGAGGAGGAGGCTCCTCTATGAGGGGGCGGTGCTCTGCAAGGTCCAGGGCTCCAGGATGAAGGGTGGGTCCACCTGTGTGATGTCACAACTGTGTGATGTCACAACTGTGTGATGTCACACCTGTGTGATGTCACACCTGTGTGATGTCACACCTGCTGACCTGTCTGTTTGTCTCCAGATGTGCAGGTCCTGCTGATGTCAGACATCTTAGTTTTCCTTCAGGAGAAAGACCAGAAGTTCACCTTTGCGTCACTGGTAAGTCTCTCCTGGTCTCTCCCTGTCTCCCTGCCCCCTGTCTCCCTGACCCCTGTCTCCCTGACCCCTGCCTCCTGACCCCTGTCTCCCTGACCCCTGACCCCTGTCTCCCTGACCCCTGTCTCCCTGCCCCCTGTCTCCCTGCCTCCTGCCCCCTGTCTCTCTGACCCGTCTCCCTGCCCCCTGTCTCCCTGCCCCCTGTCTCCCTGACCCCTGTCTCCCTGCCCCCTGTCTCCCTGACCCGACCCCTGTCTCCCTGACCCCTGCCCCCTGTCTCCCTGCCCCCTGTCTCCCTGACCCCTGTCTCCCTGACCCCTGCCTCCTGTCTCCCTAACCCCTGTCTCCCTGCCCCCTGTCTCCCTGCCCCCTGCCTCCTGCCCCTGTCTCCCTGACCCGTCTCCCTGACCCCTGTCTCCCTGACCCGTCTCCCTGCCCCCTGTCTCCCTGCCTCCTGACCCCTGTCTCCCTGACCCGTCTCCCTGCCCCCTGTCTCCCTGCCCCCTGCCTCCTGACCCCTGTCTCCCTGACCCCTGTCTCCCTGACCCCTGTCTCCCTGCCCCCTGTCTCCCTGTCCAGGACCAGTCCCCGGTGGTGTCCCTGAGCAGCCTGATCGTCAGAGACATAGCCAATCAGGAGCGAGGGCTGTACCTCATCAGCGCCTCCACGCCGCCCGAGATGTACGAGCTGCACGCCTCCTCCAAGGACGGCCGGCGCACCTGGATGGGCCGCATCCAGCAGACCGCCCTCAGGTGGGCCCTGGAGTACCTCGTGGTACCTTGTGGTACCTCGTGGTACCTCGTAGTACTTCATAGTACCTCGTAGTACTTCATGGTAGCTTGTGTTTCTCCAGCTGTCCGTCCAGAGACGAGTTTCCTCTCATCGAGACTGAAGACAAAGCTCTACTGCGCAGACTCAGAGGTACTGCTCCTCCTCCTCCTCCTCCTCCTCCTATTTATCCTCCTCCTCTTCCTCCTCCTTACTTATCTGGTCATAAATTGTCTTCTACAAATAAAATATACTTCAGATCTAATGTAAAGTGTTTCTCCTCCTCCTCCTCTCCTCCTCCCACTCCCACCCAGCTGACATCCAGCAGAAGGACAGGGAGGTGCTGGAGCTCCTCCAGGAGCGAGTGACTCTGTTTTCTGACCTGGTGGAGGCGACAGGTGGAGGAGGAGGGGATGAGGAAGGAGGTGTGGAGCTCAGCACCTCCTCCTCCTCCACCTGCAGGAACCTGTTCAGGGCGGACACGCCCCACGCTCCTCAGGCCGAGCCGCTCCTCACCTCCTCCATCACCGAGGGTGAGTCTTCCTCCTCGTCTTCGTCATTCAAACACAGGATCTGTTGTTGTTGTTTCAGTGGACACACTGTTGTTGTTGTTTCAGTGGACAAACTGTTGTTGTTGTTGTTGTTTCAGTGGACAAACTGTTGTTGTTGTTGTTGTTTCAGTGGACAAACTGACTGAACTGCTGCTGAAGTCCAACATCCAGAAGTTCAACCAGGAGATCTACAGTGAGTCACTTGGAAACAGATGTTTACTCATAAATATATTAGGGCTGTCAGCGTTAACGCGTTAATCTATGCGATTAATTTGGCCGCGTTAACGCACTAAAATATTTTAACGCAATTAACACAACGTTGTTTACTTCCGGTGTTCTTTGATGTTTTTGGACTTTTCTGAGTGTCAAGTCGCGGCAGTGTGTCTGACTCTGTTTACGTTTTTAAAACTATGAGTTTTCCGCGAAAATACGGAGCAGAAATCAGTTTAAACTCGTGGATTAATAAACCGGGTTTCCTCCTCTCCTTCCTCCGGCTGCTGCTCCACACAGAGGGTCACGTGAAGAACTCGTCACACTAACCCTTCACTGTGATTGGTCAATCCGTTTCTCTGTCAACATTTTGTGAAAAAAACAACCAATGAACACTCAGTAAACCACAAGCCCCGCCCACCTCCCAGGTGAGGCTCATTAGCAGCCTGTCAGCCAGAGAGAGAGAACACAAGGAGGAGGGGGAGGAGGAGGAGGAGCCTCATGTAGAGATGAGATTGTTCTGGAAGGTTTGAGGTAGAACACGTGGGGTTGTGTGTCATATGCCAAATACTTTAAAAGGTGAATTTAAATATTTTTGTAAAATGTATAAAATGCACCCAGCCTCCAGAGTGACACATTTAAATGTGAGTCAGTTTCCAAGGGTTCTGGTTCTGGTTCTGGTTCTGGTTCTGGTCCTGGTTCTGGTTCTGCTGTTCAGTGGTAAAGATGACAGGACCAATGGGTCTCTAATGCACCTTGTTTACTAATCTGATGTTTCACTGAAGAAACTATTTATCATCAGGATATTAAATCCCTGGCTGGCCCTTTAAGGGGAGGAGCCTCTCTGAGACACAGCTGTGTGAAGGTGTCTTTAACAACAAATACTATCAAACAAGAGTCTAAAACACACTCTGTCTGAAGGATTACTGCTTCTTTTAGAAGATCTAGTCTTTAGTAGAAAAAACACAGATATTTGCGATTAATCGCGATTAATGAATTTCAAAATGTGCGATTAATTAGTTAATTTTTTTTAATCTATTGACAGCCCTAATATATATATATACATATATTTACATATAATACATATATATACACATATATATATACATATATATACATATACAAATATATAATGTGTTTATATACATATATATATATATATATATATATATATATATATATATATATATATATATATATATATATATATATAGTATAGGGCTGAGGGACCATACCGGTCTCTGATTGGCCGAGTCCAACCACGTGACATAAGAAACGATGTCATTGGCCAGGGTGCACATTTTTGCGCCCCAAGATTCTCGTTTCATCCACCAATGAGACGCCGTCACACACACACACACACACACACACACACACACACACACACACACACACACGGTGGACCGGCGCCCGTGAAGGGGGGCGGGGCTTCTCTAAGTGACATGAGTGGCGATATTTAACTTCAGTGGTTGTTGATGGCTGACGGTCTCCACACGCAGCACGTGAACACGGGTATTAATTATTTAAAGGATTTGTTTCATCATGTCTTTGACTATATGTATATATTTGTTGTTCTTCTTTTTTTTCATCTCAAAATCTTAAGAGGGGCGGCGCTCTCTATGGACGCAGCGCCTCTGACCTCTGACCTCTGACCTCTGGTGTTCTCTGTGTCTCAGACGGTGACTCTGGTTCTCTAAACGGCTCGTTGGACCTGAACAGCTCCTCCAAGGTAACCCGCCCGTCTGGTTGTTGTTATTGTTGTTGTTGTTGTTGTTGTTACAGAGACCAACGTGTGTGTGGTAGATAATCCTCTTCTAATAAACGGGTTTAACTAACACAACTTTCTAAAAACACTGTTTGTAAATCAACATGAATGTTTTAGTTTTGTCCACAACATGTCAACAACTGAAAGACCAAAAGTCTTAAGCTTAACTTTCTGTCTGGTTTCCTCCTTCAGGACCGAAACGGAAACCAGCTGCAGGAACGGACCCTCAGCGAGGTAACGAGCACTTCCTGTTCCTCCTCAGGGCGGACAGAGCACTTCCTGTTCCTCCTCAGGGCGGACAGAGCACTTCCTGTTCCTCGTGAGGATAAGGAGCACTTCCTGTTCCTCGTGATGATTAGGAGCACTTCCTGTTCCTCGTGAGGAAAAGGAGCACTTCCTGTTCCCTGGGAGGATCAGGAGCACTTCCTGTTCCCCGTGATGATTAGGAGCACTTTCTGTTCCTCGTGATGATTAGGAGCACTTCCTGTTCCTCGTGAGGATAAGGAGCACTTCCTGTTCCTCGTGATGATTAGGAGCACTTCCTGTTCCTCGTGAGGATAAGGAGCACTTCCTGTTCCTCGTGATGATTAGGAGCACTTCCTGTTCCTCGTGAGGATAAGGAGCACTTCCTATTCCTCGTGATGATTAGGAGCACTTCCTGTTCCTCGTGATGATTAGGAGCACTTCCTGTTCCCCGTGAGGAGGCTGATGCTGTGTCTGATGACGTCATCGTTAACCGCTGTTCTCCCAACAGGAAGTGCGTCGGCGTCTGGTGGCTCTGAGCACGCAGCTCCACGCCCTGCAGGTCTGACCACGGAGATGTTTACTTTTATGTTTATGTTGTTGACAAACAGTTTGACCTGACGACCTCGTCTCCCCTCAGGCCGCTGTGATTCGCCAGGACTCAATCCTGGAGCTGTCCATCAGAACAGACTCCGTCCCTTTGGCGTCCGCGGGCCTCGCCCCCGGGCCCCGCCTCACGCGCTCCATGTCGCGGGACGCCGGGCTGGACGCCGGCGGGGAGGCGCTGCTGCTGCGGCGGCAGGTGGAGCTGCTGCAGGAGGAGGTGACGCGGCTGCGGAGGAGGGGGGAGGAGCCAAGTAAAGAGGGGGCGGAGCCAGGAAAAAAGAAGAGGAGCAACGGAGAGACCAGTCATGTCAACAAGGGAGAACAGGTGGGTCAGGGGTTCTGACTTTCATCAGTTAACTAAACCAGGATCAAGTAAACTAGGATCAAATAAACTAGGATCAAGTAAACTAGGATCAACTAAACCAGGACCAACTAAACTAGTATCAACTAAACCAGGATCAAATAAACTAGGATCAAATAAACCAGGAACAACTAAACCATGATCAAATAAACTAGGATCAAATAAACCAGGATCAAATAAACTAGGATCAAATAAACTAGGATCAAATAAGCCAGGATCAAGTAAACTAGGATCAAATAAACCAGGATCAACTAAACCAGGATCAAGTACGGCAGGATCAAATAAACTAGGATCAAATAAACCAGGATCAACTAAACCAGGATCAACTAAACCAGGATCAAATAAACTAGGAAAAAATAAACCAGGATCAAGTAAACTAGGATCAACTAAATCAGGATCAACTAAACTAGGATCAACTAAACTAGGATCAACTCAACCAGGATCGACTAAACCAGGATCAACTAAACCAGGATCAACTAAACTAGGATCAATTAAACTAGGATCAACTAAACTAGGATCAACTCAACCAGGATCAATTTACTCGTCATGTGTCTCTATGTGAAGTCTAGATCAGGGTCAGAGTAGAGTACATGAGGGTCAGAGTAGAGTACACGGGGTCAGAGTAGAGTACATGAGGGTCAGAGTAGAGTACACAGGGTCAGAGTAGAGTACACAGGGTCAGAGTAGAGTACATGAGGGTCAGAGTAGAGTACATCACATGTTGTCGAATACAAGGGGACATTAATGAGGCGCTAACAGTGTCAACGCGCTAACAGAAGCTAACCTGTCTCAGCAGGGCAGCAGGAGGCGGGGCAGCAAGGAGCTGGAGCCCCGCCCTCTCGCACCATTGGCCAGCCAGGATCCTGTGGACCAATTAGACGGCGTTGAGGAAGGAAACGTGGAGGAAGTGACAAGGAACTCTCCTCGCTCCGACAGCCCCAGAGGTCAGTAGCACTTCCCCTAGAGCAGGGGTCGCCAACACGGTGCCCGCGGGCACCTGGTCGCCCGCGGGGACCAGGTGAGTCGCCCGCACGGCATGTTCTAAAAATAGTCAACATTGAGCTCCGTCAAAAAAAAAAAAAAGGCCATACTCCCCGGGCACTAGGACCTGGGGGAGGCTGCTCCTCTGGCTTCCTCACTGTAAGGAGTGTCTCTCAAAGAGTCAGGAGGACAGCCAATGAGCTGAACTTAAAGCAGTGTTTCCCCTACCATTATAACAGCACGCCTTGCTCAGCTGTTATGCCCCCCCCTCCCCCCCCCGGAGCCCTCGGACTCAAAAAGGTTGGCGACCCCTGCTCTAGAGGATGACCATGTGCTCCCTCTCTAACCACCATGTGACCTCTGACCCCCAGACCTGCAGGACATCCCAGAGGAGAGCGAGTGTGGAGCTGATCCCAGTTAACGTCACACCTCAGAACCTACTGATGTCACGGCGACGTCACGGTGTCGTCACGGTGACATCGCCGTGATGTCACCGTGACGACACAGTCAGACTGTTCCAGCTGGAGATGACGTCATTTGAGCCGTCTGGTCTCGAAGTGTTTTCTGAATGTTGCTGTTATGGTAGAAACAGGAAGTAGAACCATATGACCTGTTTACATCACCTCAGCTGTAGCCCCGCCCACACATGTTGAAGTGGGCGGGGCCTCGTGTTGGGAGGGCGGCTTTAACCCACATCATCGGACTTGTTTTTTCTATCATTGAGACTCAAATGTGAGATGCATTATGGTCGCCACACTACATTACCCAGAATGCCTTTGGACATCAACAACTTGAGTCACACCTGCTGTGTCCAGCTGGATTATCATGTTAAACTGTATTTATATGATATTTTAAAGCTAAACGTAGTTTAATATTATGAACCATTAGAAACTCAAATCTGTTTCTGTTCTTTGTGAAACCAAAAAAAAAAGATTTCAATTTAGAAACAAAGTTTGGCAGCAAGTGAGAATTTAAAAGTTTACAGAAATCTTTTCAGGATGAAACAGTTTTTAACGGATCTCTGAAGGGGGGGGGGAGTATATCAGTGGTGTTTAGAAAAACAACAGGAAGCTGCTCGCTGCCTGAAACACCCACTGCTCTCTGTTAGCATGTTAGCATGTTAGCATGGCTGCTTCTTTTATACCTGTATAGAATCTGATCGTTTTATTGTTTAGTTGCTTGGAACCAATCAGCTTGAGGACATTTGTGGCGAACAAGCTGACGGTGGCCGTCAGTCGGTGCTCATGGTGAATGTAGTTTATGAAGAAATAACTTCCAGAGCTGGATGCCATTCACGGACTACATTTCCCACCAGCTCAAGATTTAATGGACTACATTTCCCACCAGCTCAATATGTAATGGACTACATTTCCCACCAGCTTGATATTTAATGGACTACATTTCCCACCAGTTTGAGGTTTAATGGACTACATTTCCCACCAGCTTGAGGTTTAATGGACTACATTTCCCACCAGCTCAAGGTTTAATGGACTACATTTCCCACCATCTCAAGGTTTAATGGACTACATTTCCCACCAGCTCTTCCCTTTAACCCAAAGCTGTTGGTCTGCAGTACTCATGAAGGTCCATTCTAAATGTAAAAGATGAAGGAGCTGTTTGCCATAGACACGGTAACCATGGAGACGGTCTGTCTCTCACTGTCATTGGGGCTCAGTGAAGAACAAATTCCAAAGGTCAAAGGTCACATGATACACAAACAACGTGGTCGTAAACTTGTCTCAAGTAGACACGATAGTGACACATTTGTATACATTGAACTCGTGTTTTCTCACTGAATGTTTATTAAAATTACAAATGTCCTTTTTAGTACATTTCTATATTTAAGATGTTTTGTATCATGTGATCCTCCAAGCAGCTGCTCGCGAAACGAAGGTCTAGAGGTCACGTGACAGCAGTTTGAAGCCTGATCTGGAGTCAGTTGTTATTATAGTGTAACTTGTAACAGTAGAAACCTCTCATGGAGTTTGTATAAAGGTCAGAATGATTTGTAAGTTTATTGTGTGCTCATTATAAATCTAATCAGCTGGACAACATATGATGTTGGTGTTTTTATTTCTTATTAAAATAAAAAAGAGTTGATGTCCAGGTGGTGATCTTTGTATTTTTTATATATATATATATATATATATATATATATATATATATATATATATATATATATATATATATATATGTATATAACCTTCAGAACTATCTGATTATTACATGTCGGGAGGGTTTGTGTCTAATTCATACGAGAGGATTTCGGAATAAATCACGATTGTTTTTTCTTTTTTTAAACAGTAAACTGTGATTTACGTCCTTTCATTCGCTTTTAGTTTGAAACGTCATCACCGTCACTTCCGGTGGAGGGAACTTAACCCGGAAGAAGGTGCAGTCGTCAGTTGAGAGTTGGCTGGACGAGGAAGCGGCGCAGCGGAGCTCAGAACCAGGACCAGGACCCGGACCCGAGCCCGAGCCCGAGCCCACAGAGACCAGGACCCGGAGACCCGAGTCCTCGTTGAGCTTCAGACACAAACAGAGTTGGTTTGTTTGTTTGTTGAACTTCCTGTAGCCCACGAGCTAACAGCTAGCCACCTGCTCCAGTGACGTCAGGTGAAGTCGGGCTCGAGCCGCAGGTGTGTTGCCTTCAGGAGCGTCGGACAGGTGAGGACGAGAACCCCTTAGAACAGCTCACCTGGCTCACGCGCTCTGACGCTAAGCTACAATGCTAACAGGGCGGTGGTCGGCTGCTAGCATCCGGAGCCAACGAGCTACTTACTGTACTATAATATACAAGAATACTCTATACATATATCACATTTAATATATATAGTATACAAGAATACTCTATACATGTATCACAGTTAATATATATAGTATACAATGAATACACTATACATGTATAATATAACCCAAATATATAATACATATAGAATATACAATTTATATGTTTATAGGTAACGTATAAATAAATAATCTAACGTTTCATTGGTCGTACTTAAATGTTTATCTTTTATTATTAGTGAATTGTTAAAGATATTTTTTATAAAATCTTGACTCAATCGTTTTGAATATTTTCTGTCATTTAGTTTGTTGCAGCTCCTAAAATCTTGATTCCGATTGATTTAATTCTTTTATTTGTTGATCCTTTTCATGATGAATAAAACTTAATTTAATACTTTAATTATTTTCTTTGGTTTTGAATGGAGCAGTCTTTAAGCGCAGCACACTATTTAATGTGTGATATTGTCGACTGAAATCTGTTGACGCTGCTGTTCCACGGTTAACGTTGTTGTCATGGCTCCCGCTGCAGAAGAAGTAGAAGAAGATGAGTGGAGGACTGAACAGCATCGATGCCGTGAAGAAGAAGATCAAAGTGCTGCAGGAGCAGGCGGAGGAGGCCGAGGACCGAGCTGTGCT
This sequence comes from Liparis tanakae, assembly GCA_036178185.1. Taxonomy (NCBI): domain Eukaryota; kingdom Metazoa; phylum Chordata; class Actinopteri; order Perciformes; family Liparidae; genus Liparis; species Liparis tanakae. Next base: position 234,948 of record CM070092.1, on the reverse strand, counting down.
CCTGCAGAAGGAGGTGGAGAAGGAGAAGATGGCCAGAGAGGAGGTACACACACGCGCTCACTCTCACTGCTCAACACCTGGTCGGGTTGGTCTAGCTGTCCGGGGAGTTTGAAATTAGTTCTTGTTATACATACAAAAATAATTGAATAAAGAACATGGCGTCACTCGAGTAAACCAAATAGTCTTTGTTAGACGTTGTTAGAAAAATGCGAATAAAGTTATACATGTGCTCAAATCTGTAGTACCACTGCGCCCCACTAGAGGGGCACACCCCACCTGTAGTACCACTACGCCCCACTAGAGGGGCACGCCCCACCTGTAGTACCACTACGCCCCACTAGAGGGGCACACCCCACCTGTAGTACCACTACGCCCCACTAGAGGGGCACACCCCACCTGTAGTACCACTACGCCCCACTAGAGGGGCACGCCCCACCTGTAGTACCACTACGCCCCACTAGAGGGACACGCCCCACCTGTAGTACCACTGCCGCCCACTAGAGGGGCACACCCCACCTGTAGTACCACTGCCGCCCACTAGAGGGGCACGCCCCACCTGTAGTACTACTGCGACCCACTAGAGGGACACGCCCCACCTGTAGTACCACTGCCGCCCACTAGAGGGGCACACCCCACCTGTAGTACCGCTACGCCCCACTAGAGGGACACGCCCCACCTGTAGTACCACTGCACACCACTAGAGGGACACGCCCCACCTGTAGTACCACTGCGCCCACTAGAGGGACACGTCCCACCTGTAGTACCACTACGTCCCACTAGAGGGACACGTCCCACTAGAGGGACACGCCCCACCTGTAGTACCACTGCACACCACTAGAGGGACACGCCCCACCTGTAGTACCACTGCGCCCCACTAGAGGGACACGCCCCACCTGTAGTACCACTGCGCCCCACTAGAGGGACACGCCCCACCTGTAGTACCACTGCGCACCACTAGAGGGACACGCCCCACCTGTAGTACCACTGCGCACCACTAGAGGGACACGTCCCACTAGAGGGGAGCGCCCACCTGTAGTACCACTGCGCCCCACCAGAGGGTCCTGACGTGGCCCTGCGCCGTGTCTTGCAGGCGGAGGCCGAGGTGACGTCTCTGGGCCGCCGGCTGCAACTCAGTGAGGACAACGTGGAGCGAGTCCAGGAGAGACTCTCCTCCACCTTGAGCAAGCTGGAGGAGGTGGAGAAGAGCTCTGATGAGAGTGAGAGGTGAGGCACACACACACACACAGACAAACTCATACACACACACTTCTCTTACCCCCCCCCCCCCCCCAGAGGCATGAAGGTCATCGAGAACAGGGCCCTGAAGGACGAGGAGCGGATGGAGACGCTGGAGGTTCAGCTGAGAGAAGCCAAGCTGATCGCTGAGGAGGCCGACCGCAAGTATGAGGAGGTGAGGGAGGAGGGGGGGTTGACTTCAATGGTAAGGAGACGATCAGGGGCGACACCCTGTTGTAATGGTGTGTGTGTGTGTGTGTGTGTGTGTGTGTGTGTGTGTGTGTGTGTGTGTGTGTGTGTGTGTGTGTGTGTGTGTGTGTGTGTGTGTGTGTGTGTGTGTGTGTGTGTGTGTGTGTGTGTGTGTGTGTGTGTGTGTGTGTGTGTGTGTGTGTGTGTGTGTGTGTGTGTGTGTGTGTGTGTGTGTGTGTGTGTGTGTGTGTGTGTGTGTGTGTGTGTGTGTGTGTGTGTGTGTGTGTGTGTGTGTGTGTGTGTGTGTGTGTGTGTGTGTGTGTGTGTGTGTGTGTGTGTGTGTGTGAATACACACATAAAGCACCTCAAACAGTAAAGACGTTACCAACTTATTTAAACCTTTAGGACTTTTACTTTGAAAAATATCCTAATTGGTTTCTGGGATTTCAGGTATGTCCTGAACACATCTGCGTCATTCATTTCCTGGAGCTCTATTTACAGGACTTCATTTAACATACACAAGTCTGACTTATCTTTATAAGCTCTTCCTTGGTTCAGTAATTTCTTTTTTAATGTTAGCATAATTTAAGATAAATCTCAGAAACGATCTGTAAAGATACAAAATCCGTTCATTGTTTACTTTTATATGTTGGTGTATGATTTGTCGACATCTTATTTAGAAAAACGGATGTGCTTCTTTACGCTAACTTCATCAAACCCCGATGGAGCGCGAGCGTCAGTCTGTAGTCATGTGAGCGTCAGTCTGTAGTCATGTGAGCGTCAGTCTGTAGTCATGTGAGCCTCAGTCTGTAGTCATGTGAGGATCCCCTCGTTGACCTCTGACCTCTGCGGCCCTCATCTCTGGTAGTTTTCCTCCCAGATGTTCATCTGATCCACGTTTTGAGAACGATCAGAACTCTCTCTCTATGGATGGATGGATGAATGGATAGATGGATAGATGGATGGATGGATGGATAGATAGATAGATGGATAACGATTACAACTTGTAATCTCATGATTCCCCGGTTAATGGCCAACCCAGCTGATCTCTGATGCGTGTCGGCCCGCGAGCCGAGCTGTGTTGACGGGGAATAAATAATTAAACCTGCGTTAACGCGCGATAAAATAATTGTCGGCGTTAATTCAGTGATGCGTTCACGCACGATTAACGTGCCCAGCCCTAATATATATATATATATATATATATATATATATATATATATATATATATATATATATATATATATATAAATAAATAAATAAATAAAATGTGTGTGGTAGTGTACTCCTGAGGGTCGTCCTGGTAACTGAACATTTGATTGACAGGTGGCCCGTAAGCTGGTGATGGTTGAAGGTGAACTGGAACGAGCTGAAGACAGAGCAGAGCAGGGGGAGAGGTACACACACACACAGAGAGTACACACACACACACAGAGAGTACACACACACACACACACAGAGAGTACACACACACAGAGTACACACACACACACACAGAGTACACACACACACACACACACACAGAGTACACACACACACACACACACACAGAGTACACACACACACACACACACAGAGTACACACACACACACACACAGTGTACACACACACACAGAGTACACACACACACACACAGAGTACCCACACACACACAGAGTACACACACACACAGTGTACACACACACACAGAGTACACACACACACACAGAGTACACACACACACAGAGTACACACACACACACAGAGTACACACACACACACAGAGCACACACACACACAGAGTACACACACACACAGAGTACACACACACACAGAGTACACACACACACACACACACACACACACACAGAGTATACACACACACACACACAGAGTACACACACAGAGTGTACACACACACAGTACACACACAGTACACACACAGGTGTCTCAGCTTCACTAACTCCTCCTCGCTGCGTCTGCTTTCTCCTCCTGACACCTGTTGATGCTGCATGCCTCCTCTCCTCGTGTCCTCCTCTCCTCGTGTCCTCCTCTCCTCGTGTCCTCCTCTCATCGTGTCCTCCTCTCCTCGTGTGTCCTCTGTCCTCCTTGTGTCCTCCTCTCCTCGTGTCCTCTGTCCTCCTCTCCTTGTGTCCTCTCTCCTCGTGTCCTCTGTCCTCCTCTCCTCGTGTCCTCTGTCCTCCTCTCCTCGTTCCTCCTCTCCTTGTGTCCTCTCTCCTCGTGTCCTCTGTCCTCCTCTCCTCGTTCCTCCTCTCCTTGTGTCCTCTCTCCTCCTCTTCTCGTGTCCTCATGCCTACAGTAAGGTTCGGAGGTTGGGGGAGCAGTTAAGGAGTTTCGACCAATCGCTGAAGAGCCTGCAGGCGTCTGAGGACAAGGTACTGAGGGTCCACCTGCAGTCAGACCAGAGGCTCCTCCTCCTGCCTCCTACGACCTCTGACCTTTAGGAGCTTCTCCTCCTCTCTGCATGACTAACCTGCTGTCACCCTAAGGTCATGACCCTGTGACCCATGAGGTCATGCCCATGAGGTCATACCCATGATTTAATGAGGTCATACCCATGATTTAATGAGGTCATACCCATGACGTCATACCCATGACTTAATGAGGTCATGCCCATGAGGTCATGCCCATGATTTCATGAGGTCATGCCCATGAGGTCATGCCCATGATTTAATGAGGTCATGGCCATAAGGAAACATAACTGTGTTCCCAAACTGTCTGATTTGACCTTTGACCTGCAGTAAGAGTCGAGGGTTGGAGGACGAGCTGAAAACTGTCTTCACTAGTTCAAAGTCTCTGGAGGCCCAGACAGAGAAGGTAGGAGGAGGAGGAGGAGGAGGAGGAGGAGGAGGAGGAGGAGGAGGAGGAGGAGGAGGAGGAGGAGGAGGAGGAGGAGGAGGAGGAGGAGGAGGAGGAGGAGCAGCAGCAGCTCCACCATAACACTGTAGCACTCACCTGTCTGCCCACCTGTCTGTCTCTCAGTACTCTCATAAAGAAGACCGGTATGAGGAGGAGATCAAGAACCTGAGCAACAAGCTCAAGGAGGTAGGTGCAATGAGGTCACGTCCTGTCACATGATGCGATCAGCTTAGTCTATTGGTGTATGAGGTCACTTCCTGTCTGCAGGCTGAGAGTAGAGCTGAAGCTGCAGAGCGCTCCGTGGCCAAGCTGGAGAAGACCATTGACGGGCTGGAAGGTGTGTGTGTGTGTGTGTGTGTGTGTGTGTGTGTGTGTGTGTGTGTGTGTGTGTGTGTGTGTGTGTGTGTGTGTGTGTGTGTGTGTGTGTGTGTGTGTGTGTGTGTGTGTGTGTGTGTGTGTGTGTGTGTGTGTGTGTGTGTGTGTGTGTGTGTGTGTGTGTGTGTGTGTGTGTGTGTGTGTGTGTGTTTTAATGTCTCTGCTCGTCTCCAGATGCTTTGACTTCAGCCAGAAATGCCAACATGGAGCTCCAGATGACTCTGAATCAAACCATGGAGGAGCTCAACTCCTGCTGAAGCTCCTCCCCCTCCTGCTGGAGGTCAGGGAGACGAGGTCGACCTCTGTGGCCAAACACCCCCCTTAATCATTCCTGCTTTCACACGCTCCATGGGGTGTTTCCTTAAGCCCCTCCCCTTAATCATTCCTGCTTTCACACGCTCCATGGGGTGTTTCCTTAAGCCCCTCCCCTTAATCATTCCTGCTTTCACATGCTCCATGGGGCGTGTTTCTTTAAGCCCCTCCCCCTCAGTATTATGTGTATCAGGGAGTTTAACAGACTCGTGAACCAAGAACTCCTTCGGTGTTACCTGTCCATTAGAGCAATGGCCGCCTCAGGTGACCTATGACGTGAATGTTTTTACCTGGAAGCCGGCGATGATGTCACAGCTCATTGTCATAAATCGTGACAGGATTTTATCAAATAAAAGCACCGCCACTGGTTTGTAGATCAGGACTGACTCGAGTGTTTATTTGAGTATTAACGCATCCTTTTATAGCTCTGTTAGCATTGTTAGCTGCGACGCCATGTTGAGAGCCACGAGGAGACAACCGTCAACAACACAGGAGAATCTCCCATGAGCCTTTGCTCCCACGTCAACGGCCCGCTTCCTCTGCCAGCTTCAGGATTGGCTGCAGCTGCTCTTCTAGCGAGGGGGCGTCGGCCTCGTTAGTGATGGTCCAATTAAATTCTACCCCGCTGTCCAACCCACACTCTGACTCTGCATCGTCCACACCTGAGAGACAAACAAACCGACGGGTGGAGAGAGACGGGTAAACAAACCGACGGGTGGAGAGAGAGAGAGATGGGTAAACAAACCGACGGGTGGAGAGAGAGAGACGGGTAAACAAACCGACGGGTGGAGAGAGAGAGAGATGGGTAAACAAACCGACGGGTGGAGAGAGAGAGACGGGTAAACAAACCCGACGGGTAGAGAGAGAGAGAGATGGGTAAACAAACCGACGGGTGGAGAGAGAGATGGGTAAACAAACCGACGGGTGGAGAGAGAGATGGGTAAACAAACCAATGGGTGGTCTTACCTGTGCAGAAGCTCCACCCCCTCTGTGTGCGTGTTTCTTCTGAACTTTGAACTCTAACACTTTGAGTCTGTTGAGGAAACTCCGACCAGAACCACTGAAGGTCTGACAGGCGCCGAGCGTCACTCACCACCTGACCAATCAGAGAGCAGAGAGCGTCACCACCTGACCAATCAGAGAGCAGAGAGCGTCACCACCTGTGTGACTCCCCAGCTTTGGGTTCCTCCTCCTCACTGACCAGTGTAGCATGTAGCATGTAGCACAGTGGAGCTGTATAGCTACCGGACAGCTGGCTCTGCCCACTGTGCTACATGCTACATGCTACACTGGTCAGTGAGGAGGAGGAGCCCAATGTGTCGCGTTGTTGATAATGAACTAGCTAGCCACCATGCTACATACCCAGACTGGTTGCCGTGCCCCCCTGGTTGCTAGGCGACAGAAGAACCCGGGGTCCTGGCGGCGCCGGCTTTCTCCCCATCGGATCATGTCGGCTCGGTACCGCTCCTTATAGAGGCCCGGACCCAGCAGCTGGTCCAGGTCCAGAGCCTGGGCCTGCAGAACCAGCATCACCATCGTGTGTGTGTGTGTGTGTGTGTGTGTGTGTGTGTGTGTGTGTGTGTGTGTGTGTGTGTACCTCAGCATACTGCTTCTTCAGAGGTCCAGACAGACGCAGGATGCAGCAAACATCAGACCCTAAACTACAGAAGAAGAAACACAGAGTACTGCAGTAAGACACAGTATTACATGTTGTGACGTCATAGATTAGAATAGCAGGTACCGCTTCTGGAGCAGGTTCTGGAGCAGGTCCGTCACGTAATCCTTCCCGGACTTCCGTTTCCCGCTGAAGACCAGAACCAGTCCGGGTCCAGAGCCTCGATCCTCCATCAGGGATCACCTATCGATATCTGCTGTGATCGATCCGCTGCTGGTCTCCAGACCGTCGCGCCACAAGAACCCGGTACCGTAACTGTCGGAGCAAACAGGAAGCCCTTCAAAATAAAACTCCCGATCTTTAGAGGTCGATCCGCCATCGATACGCAGCTGATTGGATATCGATCACATGACACGTGAGGGTTGTTTGTTTAGAAAATACGAAAACAACTGGAGTATTTACCCGAGTTTGACGTCCTTTTAGACACTTTACGGTAACACGTGATCCCATCCCATTCTGGACTGAACCACCGCTCAGTGGGGCGTGGGGGGGTCATTATCTACGAGTTATTATTAGAACAGAACGATGGTGGTGGTGATGATGATGATGATGATGATGATGATGATGAGTATGTGTACTTTACAAACAGCTGTGAGTGTCGTTCCGTATTAGAGCCCCGCCACTTGCTGTGGGCGAGCCCGGGTCAAAGGTCACAGGCACTGAACAACATGGCGGCCTCGGTGCTCGTGAGCCGCGCGCTCCGCTCCGCGCGGCCCCACGCCCCCCAGGTGAGGCGCGTTCACACGGCGACAACACGACGGGTCCGCAGGGGAACGGTGACGTCAGACGCAAGCTGCAAAAACAACAACATACAAACGACAACAACATGACGTCATCGATGTTTAGTGAACGTGGCTTAATGAACCTTTCACCCACTTCCTGCATCCGCGAGCAGCACGCGCATGCGCACAACTGGGCGGAAGTAAAAGAGAGACCTATAATAATAATAATAATAATACATTTGATTTATATAGCGCTTTTCCAGGTGCTCAAAGACGCTTTACAACACATAATTAAAAGAAAAAGAAAAAACCTAAAAGCTATGCATTATAAATTACGATAAAAACAAACAATAAAAGCAAATAAGAACATACAGAGCACACAATCACACATTAAAAGCAATTTTGAACAGGTGGGTTTTGATTTGTGATTTGAATAATGACAGTTCGGTGCAGTCTCGGATGTTTTTGGGGAGAGAGTTCCAGAGGGAGGGGGCAGAAATGGAGAATGCTCTGTCACCCCAAGTCTGGTGCTTGGTCCTGTGTGGGATGGAGAGGAGGCATCAGAGGAGCGGAGCCGGCGGGATGGAGTGTGATGGTGAAGCAGATCGGTGAGGTAGCAGGGGGCCTGGTGATGGAGGGCTTTGTAGGGGAGGAGAAGGATTTTGTAATGGATACGTTGTGGGACGGGGAGCCAGTGGAGGGTCTGGAGAACACGGGTGATGTGATCGCGGGAGCGGGTGTGGGTGAGTAGTCGAGCAGCAGAGTTCTGAATGTACTGGAGTTTATCGAGAATTTTTGATGTTGTGCCATAGAGGATGCTGTTCAATAGTCTATTCGGGAGGAGATGAAGGCGTGGATCAGTGTTTCAGCAGCAGAGAGGAGAGTGATGGACGGAGACGAGCGATGTCTCTGAGGGGGAAGAAGGCAGTTCGGGTGATTTGTTTGACATGGTGTTCGAAGGAGAGGTTGCTGTCTAACATGACTCCGAGGTTGCGGATGTGTGGGGATGGGGACAGAGTGGAGTTGTCCATGGCGAGGCTGAAGGTACGACTGGTTTTGGTGAGAGATTTGGGACCGATGATGAGCATGTCAGATTTATCACAGTTGAGTTTTAGAAAGTTGGTGTTCATCCAGGATTTGATGTCAGTGAGGCGGTGGGTTAGGGTAGTGTGAGTGGCAGTGGTGATGGCCTTTGTGGAGATGGAGAGCTGGACATCGTCGGCATAGCAGTGGAACAGGAGACCGTGTTGGCGTATGATATGTCCAAGAGGTAGCAGATAGAGAATGAAGAGAAGTGGACCAAGCACTGAACCCTGAGGGACGCCCTGAGACAGAGGAGCAGTGAAGGAGGTGCAGTTGTTGATGCTGATGAATTGTTGTCTGTTAGATATGATTTGAGCCAGGATGGAGCAGATCCAGTGATGTTGAGGGACGTTTAGAGGCGGGAGAGAAGGATGCTGTGGTTGATGCTGTCGAAGGCTGCAGTGAGATCCAGGAGGATGAGGATGTTGAGGTGACCGCAGTCTGAGGAGATGAAGAGGTCATTGGTGACTTTCAGAAGTGCTGTTTCAGTGCTGTGCTGTGAGCGGAGACCAGATTGAAATGGCTCCAGCAGATCATTGGAGGTGAGGTGGGTTTGAGTTGTGCAGCGCGCGCCTTCCAGTGCTTCTGCTAGGAAGGGAAGATTTGAAATGGGCCGGACATTGCTCATGGTCTCAGGGTGGAGTCCAGCTTTCCTGAGGATGGGGGTGACAGCAGCCAGTTTAAGTGTGTCGGGGCTGAGCCAGTGTTGAGGGACCAGTTCATGATGGTAGTGGTGAGTGGTGCAATGGCTGGGAGACATTGCTTGGCCAGAGTAGATGGGATGGGGTCGGGCTGCAGGGAGGGCTTCTCTTTCCTTTTGACTGAAGGGAGCTCCGACGGGGTCACAGGGAGAATCTAGAGAGGGCGCTGTGGTGAGTATGGGGACAGCAGGTGGAGAGATGGAACTAGCGGGGGAGGTGTTCAAGTTGCCGTAGATGTCGTCAATTTTAGTATTGAAAAACGAGAAGAAAGAATTGCATTTGTCAACTGTAAAGGTTTTGGAGGTGTTGTCTTTGGGTTTGAGAAGTTTGTTTATTGTTGAGGAGAGAGCCTTAGGGTTAGAGGAACCAGAGTGTATGAGGTGTGAGTAGTAGGTGGACCGGGCTGAGATGAGAGCGTCTTCATATTGTTGAAGGTACTCGATGTGGGCTTGGAGATGGACTGTTAACCCGGTTTTTTTGCGGAGTCTTTCAAGCTGGCGCTTACGGGATTTCATTTGGCGGAGTTCAGGAGTGTACCAGGGAGCAGAGTGTTTGAAGGAGACCGTTCTGGTTGTAATGGGAGCCAACTGATCAAGACAGGAGGAGAGAGTGTTATTATAGTAGTTTACCAGATCAGACGGATTGTTAGGCAGCGGGGGAGGGGGGGAAGACATGGTACTAGCAAGAGAGGCTGAAATAGTTACGGGGGAGATGGTTTTGAGATTCCTGAATGATATATTGCGCTTGGCCATTGGCAAGGGGATAGGGATGTCAATATCCATGGTGATAGCCAGATGGTCGGAGATATTTAAGTTGAGGCTGGAGAGATGAGGTATTGTGAGACCAGTGGAGCAGACCAGGTCCAGGATGTGACCACGGTTGTGTGTGCGGAAGTCAATATGTTGTGTGAAATTAAAGCATTGCAGCAGTTCCAGGAATTCAGTGGCAAATTTACATTCAGCATTATCAATATGGATGTTTAAGTCCCCTAATAGGAGAATGGTGGGTGAGATTGAAGAGAGCTGTGTCAGAAATTCTGAGAAGTCAGAGAAAAAGGAGGGGTATGGCTTGGGGGGCGATAGATAACAGCAATAACTAAAGGAGTGGGACCAGAGAGTTTGAATGTGAGATGTTCGAAAGAGTTGATAGCAGGAATGGGAATGGTTGTTGTTTTAACGTCCTCCCGGTAGACAGCAGCGACACCACCACCCCGCCCCTCAGAGCGAGCTTTGTCAAGTGAATCCTGGTGGTTGGTCTGGTTGAGGGAGAAATAGTCCAGGGGTTTATGCCATGTTTCAGTGAGGCAGAGACAATCCAGATTAGTGTCCATTATGAATTCATTCAGAATGAGGCTTTTGTTGTTGTTGTTGAGTGAACGGATGTTGAGCAGGGCCACTTTCAGGTGACGCTGCATTGTGATAGGATGTGAGGACTGAGGAAGGGGACGGAGATTGGACAGATTCACGTGCTGTTTGTTGTGATGGCGTAATGAGGAAGGACGGTTGCGACAGGACCATAGTGATGGGATGGAGCTTCGGGACGTGGAGTTGTAGGTGGACATGCGGCCAGATCCTCTGTGTGGAGGATGGCTTTGGCGAAGTATGCCATGCTGCTGTAGAACGACCCCGCAGTCCGGGCGCAGGTGGTTGTTGAAGCCACGAAGATCGGACACGGAGTACAGCGGCGACATGGAGGGGACTACGAGCGTTAAGCTAGCGCTAGCCCGTGTCCAAGAGCCGGCCGGCTGCGAGACGAGAAGCGATGTGCAGCCCTGGAGAATCAGCGAAATGATCCCCAGCATTCCAGCGGGAAGACGCCAGCAATCCGGTGGGAGGGAGTGACAGCCTGGAGAGGTTACCAGCCTGACGATCCGGTCCGGGAAATGAAGGTGGTGGCTAGCGAGACCAACCCAGGTCTGTTCACCGCGCCAGAACAGAGAGATCACGGCGGGTGAGACCGGTGGGCTCGTGCTGGCTAGTGACGAGGCAGCCAGGGATGAGAAGATCAGCCGTTCAGATGCAGAAAAAGGACCAAAACACGGACGTCTGGGCTAGCTGGGGCTAGCTGGTATAATCAGTATTCCTGAGTTCGGTATAAAAAGTTTGTTGAGTTGTCAACGGTAATTAAAGCTCACGCTCCAGTGAGAGCAACCACAGAGCTAAAAGCACAAACATACATGCAGAACTTTTTTGAAGAAAAAAAAAACAAGAAAAACATGAGAGCGAAAAATCGAGGCTGCCATCAAGCGCCATCGACTGTCACGAGTATCAGACAAAAGATAAAAAAAATAAAAAAAATAAAAATTAAAAAATTAAAAAAAAATATTGTATTGTTGTTCTGTGTGTATTGTTGTTCCCCTGTGTGTATTGTTGTTCTGTGTGTGTTGTTGTTCTCCTGTGTGTATTGTTGTTCCCCTGTGTGTATTGTTGTTCTGTGTGTATTGTTGTTCTGTGTGTATTGTTGTTCTGTGTGTATTGTTGTTCTGTGTGTATTGTTGTTCCCCTGTGTGTATTGTTGTTCTCCTGTGTGTATTGTTGTTCCCCTGTGTGTATTGTTGTTCCCCTGTGTGTATTGTTGTTCCCCTGTGTGTATTGTTGTTCCCCTGTGTGTATTGTTGTTCTCCTGAGATTCTACTGTAAGTTGTGTATGTGTGTTCATGAGTTAAGCCACTGGTTGACCGACCGTTCCCTCAGGATTAATAAAGCATCCATCCATCTACCTCAGACCCACAATGCCTTGCAGATAGGTGGACATTAAGACAGGTAGACAGACAGGTGGTCAGGCAGACAGGTGTTCTGGAGGAGCAGCTGCGCCTCCTGATGACCTCTGTTCTCTCAGTTCTGGATCCACAGCTCGGCCGCTCTTCCTCGGCAGTCCGGCGCTCCTCCTCTTCCTCAGGCGGCGTTCTTCCCGCCGGCTGAAGGCGCCATGCTGCCGGCAGGAAGCTTCAGCCAGCGGGTGGCGTTCATCACGGGGGGGGGCACGGGCCTGGGCCGCGCCATGGCAACCACGCTGTCCCAGCTGGGGGCGCAGTGCATCATCGCCAGCAGGTCAGAGGTCAACCACCGGCGGCTCATCAGTTAACGCTAGTTTATGTTAATGCTAATGTTGGATAACGCTAACGTAAGTTAATGCTAACGTTGGTTAATGCTAACAATAGTTCATGCTAACGTAAGTTAATGCTAACGTTGGTTAATGCTATTGTTAGTTAATGTAAACATTAGTTAATGCTAACGCTACCTAGTGATAACGGTAGTTAATGCTAACGCTACCTAGTGATAACGGTAGTTAATGCTAACGCTACCTAGTGATAACGGTAGTTAATGCTAACGCTACCTAGTGGTAACGGTAGTTAATGCTAACGCTACCTAGTAATAACGATAGTTAATGCTAACGCTACCTAGTGGTAACGGTAGTTAATGCTAACGCTACCTAGTTAGCATTATAACATTCTGCTACGGTTTGGTTTATGATCTTAAATGGTTTAAATATTGAAATCTGTTTAGGAAGTTGGACGTCTTGCAGAAAACAGCCGAGGAGATCAGCAGCCAGACCGGGAACAAGGTGACCAACCAGAACCAGACCCAGAACCGGACCGACCTGCTGGACCTGAGCCGGTCTGCAGGTCCTCTTGTTCAAACCTTCAGGAACTTTCTGAACAACCTGGAGATCAATATGGAGGGTTGGGTTCATAAAAGGGGACTTTGACGTGGTCTGATGAGGTCTGACGTGGTCTGATGAGGTCTGATGGGGTCTGATGAGGTCTGATAGGGTCTGATGGGGTCTGATGGGGTCTGATGAGGTCTGATGGGGTCTGAAGGGGTCTAAGGGGTCTGATGTGGTCTGATGTGGTCTGATGGGGTCTGATGGAGTCTGACGTGGTCTGACGAGGTCTGACGTGGTCTGACGGGGTCTGACGCGGTCTGACGTGGTCTGATGAGGTCTTATGGGGTCTGATGGGGTCTGATGGGGTCTGATGGGGTCTGATGGAGTCTGACGTGGTCTGATGAGGTCTGACGTGGTCTGACGTGGTCTGACGTGGTCCCGTTCTCTGTCTCAGGTCCATGTGGTTCAGTGTGACGTCAGAGACCCGGAGGCCGTCTCTCGTTGTGTCGATCAGGTCGAGTCCATGACAGGACTTCCTGACGTAAGAGCACACACACACGTTTGTTTTCCTGTCATTGTGAGGACCCCCTCTGACCCCCACCCCCCTCTGACCCCCACCCCCCTCTGATTGGTCCAGGTGATCATCAACAATGCAGCAGGAAACTTTGTCTGTCCGTCAGAACTTCTGTCCCCAAACGCCTGGAAGAGCGTCACGGACATCGTCCTGAACGGGACGGCCTTCATCACCCTGGAGATGGGCAAGAGGCTGATCCAGAGCCAGAGAGGTCAGAGGTCACAGGCTGATCCAGAGTCAGAGAGGTCAGAAGTCACAGACTGATCCAGAGTCAGAGAGGTCAGAGGTCACAGGCTGATCCAGAGTCAGAGAGGTCAGAAGTCACAGGCTGATCCAGAGTCAGAGAGGTCAGAGGTCACAGGCTGATCCAGAGTCAGAGAGGTCAGAAGTCACAGACTGATCCAGAGTCAGAGAGGTCAGAGGTCACAGGCTGATCCAGAGTCAGAGGTCACAGACCTTCCTCCTTGACCCGCCCTTTGTTGTTGTTGTTGTTGTTGTCGTTGTCCTCCCTTGATGTCCAGGTGCGTCCTTCCTCGCCATCACGACCGTCTACGCTGAGTCGGGTTCTGGCTTCGTTGTTCCGAGTGCGTCGGCGAAGGCCGGAGTCGAGGCGCTCTACAAGTCAGTCTGACCTTTGACCTTTGACCTTCGAACTGTTTTCATATCGTCTTCATTGTGTGTGTGTGTGTGTCAGGTCTCTGGCTGCAGAGTGGGGGCGCTATGGCCACAGGTTCAACATCATCCAGCCTGGACCTATCAGAACCAAGGTGCCGCCCACCTGCCGCTTGCTCAGATCCTTTGTTTGATCAGATTAGAACACAATAGAGACGACAATAGACTCAAATAGACGACCCAAAGATCATTAACAACAGGCCGCTTGTTGTTGTTGTTGTTGTTGTTTTGTTTAGGGGGCCTTCAGCCGTCTGGACCCGACTGGAGACTTTGAGAACCAGATGCTGGACCGGATCCCCGCAGGCCGCCTGGGAACCACGGCGGAGATCTCCAACCTGGCCGCCTACATGAGCAGCGCCTACGCCAGCTGGATGTCTGGAGCGGTGAGGCCCAGTTCAGGCTGAGCTCAGCTCCCAGTTCAGGCTGAGCTCAGCTCCCAGTTCAGGCTGAGCTCAGCTCCCAGTGTGCCAACCTCTTCCTGTGGTTCCAGGTGGTCCGGTTTGATGGAGGTGAATACGTGATGATGGCCGGAGAGTTTAACGAGCTGCGCAGAGTGAGTTTCCCCCAGAAACATTGATTATGTTCAGAAGTAACTGATCCGTTGGTTGTTATCACCGTAAACGTGATGATAATAACCAACTATCATTCTTTGTGTTTTCTTTTTAATATTTAAATCCAAAAACACAAACAAATGTTTATTCTCAAGTGTAAAGACCAAAGCAGTAAAGCGTGTGTCTGTGTCTCAGCTGACTCCAGACCAGTGGAAGGTCATTGGGATGATGACCAGAAGTGCTAAAGGATCCTAGAACCACTCCAACAACCAATCGCATCACAGCGTTCTGGTGGACCCGCCCAACGGCCAATCAATGACGGACGTTTGCTGAGAGTTGATCTTAACGATTGATCTGTGACACACACATACACACACACACACATGTACACACACACACATATATACACACACACACACACACACATACATGTACACACAAGCACACACACACATGTACACACACATACACGCACACACATGTACACACAAGCACACACACACACAGTCAGTTTGATAATAAACATGACGGTTTAACCATCAAATCAATTGAGTTTATTTTGTACAGCCCCAAATCCCAACCTTTAGTCTTACACAGAAACATCCTGACCTTTGGCCTCACATCAGATCAGGAACAACTCGCAAAATGGTCAAAGGTCAGAACCCTTCAGGAGAGACCAGATGACCAATAGATGTCATGTGACCAGAAGAACAATAGATGTGACCAGATGAACAATAGATGTCATGTGACCAGATGAACAATAGATGTCATGTGACCAGATGAACAATAGATGTCATGAGACCAGATGAACAATAGATGTCATGTGACCAGATGAACAATAGATGAGATGTTCCTGGTGATGAAGACAAGATGTCCTTGGGGATGAAGACAATGAAGACGAGATGTCCCCGGTGATGAAGATGATGAAGACGAGATGTCCCCGGTGATGAAGATGATGAAGACGAGATGTCCCCGGTGATGAAGATGATGAAGACGAGAAGTCCCTTTGATGAAGACGAGATGTCCCTGGTGATGAAGACGATGAAGACGAGATGTCCCTGGGGATGAAGACAAGATGTCCCTGGTGATGAAGACGATGAAGACGAGATGTCCCTGGTGATGAAGACGAGATGTCCCCGGTGATGAAGACGATGAAGACGAGATGTCCCCGGTGATGAAGACGATGAAGACGAGATGTCCCTGTTGATGAAGACGAGATGTCCCCGGTGATGAAGACAATGAAGACAAGATGTCCCTTTGATGAAGACGATGAAGACGAGATGTCCCTGGTGATGAAGACGAGATGTCCCCGGTGATGAAGACGATGAAGACGAGATGTCCCCGGTGATGAAGACGATGAAGACGAGATGTCCCTGGTGATGAAGACGAGATGTCCCCGGTGATGAAGACGATGAAGACGAGATGTCCCCGGTGATGAAGACGATGAAGACGAGATGTCCCCGTTGATGAAGACGAGATGTCCCCGGTGATGAAGACAATGAAGATGAGAAGTCCCTTTGATGAAGACGAGATGTCCCTGGTGATGAAGACGAGATGTCCCTGGGGATGAAGACAAGATGTCCCTGGTGATGAAGACGATGAAGACGAGATGTCCCTGGTGATGAAGACGAGATGTCCCCGGTGATGAAGACGATGAAGACGAGATGTCCCCGGTGATGAAGACGATGAAGACGAGATGTCCCTGTTGATGAAGACGAGATGTCCCCGGTGATGAAGACAATGAAGACAAGATGTCCCTTTGATGAAGACGATGAAGACGAGATGTCCCTGGTGATGAAGACGAGATGTCCCCGGTGATGAAGACGATGAAGACGAGATGTCCCCGGTGATGAAGACGATGAAGACGAGATGTCCCTGGTGATGAAGACGAGATGTCCCCGGTGATGAAGACGATGAAGACGAGATGTCCCCGGTGATGAAGACGATGAAGACGAGATGTCCCCGTTGATGAAGACGAGATGTCCCCGGTGATGAAGACGATGAAGACGAGATGTCCCCGGTGATGAAGACGAGATGTCCCCGGTGAGGAAGACGATGAAGACGAGATGTCCCCTGTGATGAAGACGAGATGTCCCTGGAGCAGCTTCACTGTCTGCTGTTGAATTTGGAGACAAAGGAAATCTCTGAACATCGAGATGTGAAGGAACAGATGACATCATCACATTCCAGAGAGAGAGAGAGACACAGAGAGAGAGAGAGAGAGAGAGAGAGAGAGAGAGAACACAGAGAGAGAGAGAGAGAGACAGAGAGAGAGAGAGACAGAGAGAGAGAACACAGAGAGAGAGACACAGAGAGAGAGAGAGAACACAGAGAGAGAGACAGAGAGAGAGACACAGAGAGAGAGAGACACAGAGAGAGAGAGAGAGACACAGAGCGAGAGAGAGAACACAGAGAGAGAGAGAGAACACAGAGAGAGACACAGAGAGAGAGAGAGAGAGAGAGAGAGGACAGAAGCCATGGAGGAGCGGTGCCTGGTGAGCGGTCTGGATCCTCTCTGGGTGAACTTCACTTAAACTTGTTTACCTGTTGTTGACATGTTTACCTGTTTACTTGTTTACCTTATTGTTTACTTGTTTACCTGTTGTCATGTTTACTTGTTGTCATGTTTACCTGTTGTCATGTTTACTTGTTGACACCTGTCTCACCTGTGACGGGTCCCTGGCGGTCTCTTGTGGTCCAGGACTGGAACCGGACCTGGACGCCCCCCCAGCCGGTCCTGGTCTGGGTCCCGTGTGTCTACCTGTGGACCTGTTCTCCGCTCTACCTGCTGTACCTGCAGCTCCGGCCCCACCGAGGCCCCGCCCCCTTGTCCCGGTTCTGCTGCAGCAAGACGGTACGAGACCCGGTCCAGGTCCAGGACCAGGACCGGGTCTCTCTGGGCTATCAGTGGTCTAAACCTGGTCTCTGGTCTAAACCTGGTCTCTGGTCTAAACCTGGTCTCATCACATCATATCACATGTCATTTAGCAGACGCTTTTATCCAAAGAGACTTACAATAAGTGCATTTCAACCTAGAGTACAAACTAAGAACAACAAGAATACAGAAAGTAACATTTCCTCATCATAGTCAAACTACTAAAGTACCATAATAAGAGCCATTCAAGTGCTACTAAAGTGCGAATCTGTGTTTAATCCAGATATAGTCTAAAGGTGCGTTTTCAGTTTCCGGTGAAGATGTAGAGACTTCCTGCTGTCCTGGTGTCAGTGGGGAGCTGGCTCCACCAATCAGGAGCCAGGACAGCAGACAGTCTGATGTAGTGATGAGCTCCAGGTGACGGAGTCACAAGTCGGTTGGCTGTTGCCGAGCGGAGCGAACGTGCCGGGGTGTAGGGTGTGACCACATCCAGGATGTAGACGGGGCCGATCCGAACAGAGCACGGTACCAAGAACCAATGTTCTGAAGAGGATGCTGCTCCACCAGTAGCCATGGAGAGAGAGGAGGAGTGGAGTGGTGTGGGTGGAGGAGCGGAGTGGTGTGGGTGGAGGAGCGGAGTGGAGTGGGTGAACCTCGGGAGGCTGAAGACCAGTCGAGCTGCTGCATTCTGGATGAGCTGCAGAGGCCGGATGGCCTTAGCAGGTAGAGCAGCCAGGAGGGAGTTGCAGTAGTCGAGGCGCGAAATGACCAGAGCCTGCACCAGAACCTGGACCAGAACCTGGACCAGAGCCTGGACCGCCTTCTGGGTCAGAAGAGGCCGTGTTCTCCAGATGTTGTGCAGCATGTACCTACAGGAACGCTGTGGCAGCGATGTTGGCCGTCAGGGAGAGTTGACTGTCTAGCGTCACCCCGAGGCTCCTGGCAGTCAGGGTAGGGGCCAACACGGAGCTGTTGAAGGTGGTGGTCAGGTCGTGGGTGGGGTTCAGTCAGGGTAGGGGCCAACACGGAGCTGTTGGAGGTGGTGGTCAGGTCGTGGGTGGGGTTCAGTCAGGGTAGGGGCCAACACGGAGCTGTTGGAGGTGGTGGTCAGGTCGTGGGTGGGGTTCAGTCAGGGTAGGGGCCAACACGGAGCTGGTGAAGGTGGTGGTCAGGTCGTGGGTGGGGTTCAGTCAGGGTAGGGGCCAACACGGAGCTGTTGGAGGTGGTGGTCAGGTCGTGAGTGGGGTTCAGTCAGGGTAGGGGCCAACACGGAGCTGGTGGAGGTGGTGGTCAGGTCCTGAGTGGGGTTCAGTCAGGGTAGGGGCCAACACGGAGCTGGTGAAGGTGGTGGTCAGGTCGTGGGTGGGGTTCAGTCAGGGTAGGGGCCAACACGGAGCTGTTGGAGGTGGTGGTCAGGTCGTGGGTGGGGGAACCTTTCCCTGGAAGGAACAGTAGCTCGGTCTTGTCAGGGTTGATCTTCAGGTGGTGAGCAGACATCCACTGAGAGATGTCGGTCAGACAGGCAGAGATTCGCGCCGCCACCTGTGTTTCAGACGGTGGGAACGAGAAGATCAGTTGGGTGTCATCGGCATGGCGACGGTAGGAGAAGCCATGCGAACGAATGACAGAACCTGGTCTCTGGTCTAATCCTGGTCTCTGGTCTAAACCTGGTCTCTGGTCTAATCCTGGTCTCTGGTCTAATTCTGGTCTCTGGTCTAAACCTGGTCTCTGGACTAAACCTGGTCTCTGGTCTAATCCTGGTCTCTGATCTAATTCTGGTCTCTGGTCTAAACCTGGTCTCTGGTCTAAACCTGGTCTCTGGTCTAATCCTGGTCTCTGGTCTAATCCTGGTCTCTGGTCTAAACCTGGTCTCTGGTCTAATCCTGGTCTCTGGTCTAAACCTGGTCTCTGGTCTAATCCTGGTCTCTGGTCTAAACCTGGTCTCTGGTCTAAACCTGGTCTCTGGTCTAAACCTGGTCTCTGGTCTAATCCTGGTCTAAACCTGGTCTCTGGTCTAATCCTGGTCTCTGGTCTAATCCTGGTCTCTGGTCTAATCCTGGTCTCTGGTCTAAACCTGGTCTCTGGTCTAATCCTGGTCTAATCCTGGTCTCTGGTCTAATCCTGGTCTCTGGTCTAAACCTGATCTCTGGTCTAAACCTGGTCTCTGGTCTAAACCTGGTCTCTGGTCTAATCCTGGTCTCTGGTCTAAACCTGGTCTCTGGTCTAATCCTGGTCTCTGGTCTAAACCTGGTCTCTGGTCTAAACCTGGTCTCTGGTCTAAACCTGGTCTCTGGTCTAAACCTGGTCTCTGGTCTAATCCTGGTCTCTGGACTAAACCTGGTCTCTGGTCTAATCCTGGTCTCTGGTCTAATTCTGGTCTCTGGTCTAAACCTGGTCTCTGGTCTAAACCTGGTCTCTGGTCTAAACCTGATCTCTGGACTAATCCTGGTCTCTGGTCTAAACCTGGTCTCTGGACTAAACCTGGTCTCTGGTCTAATCCTGGTCTCTGGTCTAAACCTGGTCTCTGGTCTAATCCTGGTCTCTGGTCTAATTCTGGTCTCTGGTCTAAACCTGGTCTCTGGACTAAACCTGGTCTCTGGTCTAATCCTGGTCTCTGATCTAATTCTGGTCTCTGGTCTAAACCTGGTCTCTGGTCTAAACCTGGTCTCTGGTCTAATCCTGGTCTCTGGTCTAATCCTGGTCTCTGGTCTAAACCTGGTCTCTGGTCTAATCCTGGTCTCTGGACTCTGCAGCTCCTGGGTCTCAGTCTGGCTTCCTTCGGTCTTCTGGAGATGTTTGTTCTGCTGGTCAGGAAGAACGAGGAGACGCAGAACCACCTGCTGGTCCTGATGGGCCCGCTGGTCCGGAGCCTCACTCTGGTGAGTTCCTCATGATCCTCATGTTCTTCATGTTCTTCATGATCCTCATGTTCTTCATGTTCTTCATGTTCCTCATGTTCTTCATGTTCTTCATGATCCTCATGTTCTTCATGTTCTTCATGTTCTTCATGTTCCTCATGTTCTTCATGTTCTTCATGTTCCTCATGTTCTTCATGTTCCTCATGTTCTTCATGTTCTTCATGTTCTTCATGTTCCTCATGTTCTTCATGTTCTTCATGTTCCTCATGTTCTTCATGTTCCTCATGTTCTTCATGTTCTTCATGTTCTTCATGTTCCTCATGTTCTTCGTGTTTCTCATGTTCTTCATGTTCCTCATGTTCTTCATGTTCCTCTGGATGGTGTCCAATCAGAACAGTTTTTAATACACTCATTGGCTCCTCCTCCTCCTCTTCCTCAGGTTCTTGCTGTAGTGATAGTCCAGGTAGAGAGGAGGAAGGGCAGGCGTTCCTCTGTGCTCCTCTTCCTCTTCTGGACTCTTCTGGTTCTCTGCTCCCTGGTTCCCCTGAAGGTCGACGTGGAGCAGATTATTGATCAGGTGTGTGTGTGTGTGTGTGTGTGTGTGTGTGTGTGTGTCTTTGTGTGTGTGTGTGAGTGAGTGTGTGTGTGTGTAGCTGCTGAGTTCTTTAGGTTTCTGAGGGACGTGTGTTGTGTTCTCTGAACCCCGAGGACCAATCAGACAAAGTTTGACTTGATGTTGTCATCTTGTCATGGTCTCATGTCCTCATGATGTCACAGTGTCATGTCCTCACAGTGTCATGTCCTCACGGTGTCATGTCCTCATGGTGTAATGTCCTCACAGTGTCATGTCCTCACGGTGTCATGTCCTCATGGTGTTATGTCCTCATGGTGTTATGTCCTCATGGTGTCATGTCCTCATGGTGTTATGTCCTCATGGTGTAATGTCCTCATGGTGTTATGTCCTCATGGTGTTATGTCCTCATGGTGTTATGTCCTCATGGTGTCATGTCTTCACAGTGTCATATCCTCATGGTGTCATGTCCTCACGGTGTCATGTCCTCATGGTGTTATGTCCTCATGGTGTAATGTCCTCATGGTGTAATGTCCTCATGGTGTTATGTCCTCATGGTGTCATGTCCTCATGTCCTCATGGTGTCATGTCCTCATGGTGTCATGTCCTCATGTCCTCATGGTGTCATGTCCTCATGTTCTCATGGTCTCATGTCCTCATGATGTCATGTCCACATGTTCTCATGGTTTCATGTCCTCATGATGTCACAGTGTCATGTCCTCATGGTGTCATGTCCTCATGGTGTCATGTCCTCATGGTGTCATGTCCTCACAGTGTCATGTCCTCATGGTGTCATGTCCTCATGGTGTCATGTCCTCATGGTGTCATATCCTCATGGTGTCATGTCCTCATGGTGTCATGTCCTCATGGTGTCATGTCATCATGGTGTCATGTCCTCATGTCCTCACAGTGTTATGTCCTCATGGTGTCATGTCCTCATGGTGTCATGTCCTCATGGTGTAATGTCCTCATGTCCTCATGGTGTCATGTCCTCATGTCCTCATGGTGTCATGTCCTCACAGTGTCATGTCCTCATGTCCTCATGGTGTCATGTCCTCACAGTGTCATGTCTTCATGGTGTCATGTCCTCATGGTGTTATGTCCTCATGGTGTCATGTCCTCATGGTGTTATGTCCTCATGGTGTTATGTCCTCATGGTGTCATGGTGTCATGTCCTCATGTCCTCATGGTGTCATGTCCTCATGTCCTCATGGTGTCATGTCCTCATGTCCTCACATTGTCATGTCCTCATGGTGTCATGTCCTCATGTCCTCACATTGTCATGTCCTCATGGTGTCATGTCCTCATGGTGTTATGTCCTCATGGTGTTATATCATCATGGTGTCATGTCCTCATGGTGTCATGTCCTCATGGTGTTATGTCCTCACAGTGTCACGTCCTCATGGTGTCATGTCCTCATGGTGTAATGTCCTCATTTCCTCATGGTGTCATGTCCTCATGGTGTCATGTCCTCATGGTATCATGTCCTCATGGTGTTATGTCCTCACGTTGTCATGTCCTCATGTCCTCAGGGGTTCTCCTCAGATGCGGCTCGTTTTGTGGCGTTCTTCATTTGTTTCTCTCTCCAACTCATCGAACTCATCCTGAGCTGCTTCTCTGACAGCCGACTGCCGAAGATCACCTACGCCCAGGTAACACACCTACGCCCAGGTAACACACCTACGCCCAGGTAACACACCTACGCCCAGGTAACACGCCTACGCCCAGGTAACACGCCTACGCCCAGGTAACACACCTACGCCCAGGTAACACACCTACGCCCAGGTAACACACCTACGCCCAGGTAACACACCTACGCCTAGGTAACACACCTACGCCTAGGTAACATGCCCAGGTAACACACCTACGCCCAGGTAACACACCTACGCCCAGGTAACACACCTACGCCCAGGTAACACACCTACGCCCAGGTAACACACCTACGCCTAGGTAACACACCTACACCCAGGTAACACACCTACGCCTAGGTAACACACCTACGCCCAGGTAACACACCTACGCCCAGGTAACACACCTACGCCCAGGTAAAACACCTACACCCAGGTAACACACCTACGCCTAGGTAACACACCTACGCCTAGGTAACACACCTACGCCTAGGTAACACACCTACGCCCAGGTAACACACCTACGCCCAGGTAACACACCTACGCCCAGGTAACACACCTACACCCAGGTAACACACCTACGCCTAGGTAACACACCTACGCCCAGGTAACACACCTACGCCCAGGTAACACACCTACTCCCAGGTAACACACCTACGCCCAGGTAAAACACCTACGCCTAGGTAACATGCCCAGGTAACACACCTACGCCCAGGTAACACACCTACGCCCAGGTAACACACCTACGCCCAGGTAACACACCTACGCCCAGGTAACACACCTACGCCCAGGTAACACACCTACGCCTAGGTAACACACCTACGCCCAGGTAACACACCTACGCCCAGGTAACACACCTACTCCCAGGTAACACACCTACTCCCGGGTAACACACCTACGCCCAGGTAACACACCTACTCCCAGGTAACACACCTACGCCCAGGTAAAACACCTACGCCTAGGTAACATGCCCAGGTAACACACCTACGCCCAGGTAACACACCTACTCCCAGGTAACACACCTACTCCCAGGTAAAACACCTACGCCTAGGTAACATGCCCAGGTAACACACCTACTCCCAGGTAACACACCTACTCCCAGGTAACACACCTACGCCTAGGTAAAACACCTACGCCTAGGTAACATGCCCAGGTAACACACCTACGCCCAGGTAACACACCTACGCCCAGGTAACACACCTACGCCTAGGTAACACACCTACGCCCAGGTAACACACTTACTCCCAGGTAACACACCTACGCCTAGGTAACACACCTACGCCCAGGTAACACACCTACGCCCAGGTAACACACCTACTCCCAGGTAACACACCTACGCCTAGGTAAAACACCTACGCCTAGGTAACATGCCCAGGTAACACACCTACGCCCAGGTAACACACCTACGCCCAGGTAACACACCTACGCCTAGGTAACACACCTACGCCCAGGTAACACACTTACTCCCAGGTAACACACCTACTCCTAGGTAACACACCTACGCCCAGGTAACACACCTACGCCCAGGTAACACACCTACTCCCAGGTAACACACCTACGCCTAGGTAAAACACCTACGCCTAGGTAACATGCCCAGGTAACACACCTACGCCCAGGTAACACACCTACGCCCAGGTAACACACCTACTCCCAGGTAACACACCTACGCCTAGGTAACACACCTACGCCCAGGTAACACACCTACGCCCAGGTAACACACCTACGCCTAGGTAACACACCTACGCCCAGGTAACACGCCCAGGTAACACACCTACGCCCAGGTAACACACCTACGCCCAGGTAACACGCCCAGGTAACACACCTACGCCTAGGTAACATGCCCAGGTAACACACCTACGCCCAGGTAACACACCTACGCCCAGGTAACACGCCCAGGTAACACACCTACGCCTAGGTAACATGCCCAGGTAACACACCTACGCCTAGGTAACACACCTACGCCCAGGTAACACACCTACGCCCAGGTAACACGCCCAGGTAACACACCTACGCCCAGGTAACACGCCCAGGTAACACACCTACGCCCAGGTAACACGCCCAGGTAACACACCTACGCCCAGGTAACACACCTACGCCCAGGTAACACACCTACGCCCAGGTAACACACACCTTGTTTTTCTTTTTAGAACCAATGTCCAGAAGAAGACGCCTCGTTTTTCTCCAACTTTTTCTTCTTCTGGTTCAGCAGGTACGAACATAACAATCTACTACTACTACTGCTACTACTACTGCTACTAGTACTACTACTGGTACTACTACCAGTTCTACTAATATTACTAATATTACTATGACCTTTTCTGTTAGCGATATCATAAATAGTGACATCATTATCCACAACGGGTGTTGTGCTCCTGTCAGTCTGGCGGCGCTCGGCTACCGGCGCCCCCTGCAGGCGGCAGACCTCTGGCCTCTGCGGGACCAGGACTCATCGGGCCGGATCATGGAGGACTTTGAGAAGTTCTGGACTCAGAACTGTAATCAGCTGCAGTACGTCACTTTACATGCATATGACATGAATGTTAACACAAGTAAAGGAGAGAACACGACTGACTGTGATGTCACGGTGATGTCACTGTGATGTCACTGTGATGTCACTGTGATGTCAATGTGATGTCACTGTTCCTCCACTTCAATTCATCATACCTGCTTCTTTGCTCCGATGTTCTGGAGGGAGGAGTCTGATGGCTTTGAACCTTCCCGGTCTGGTTCAGCCACACCGACAGAGAAAACACAGCTGCTGAAGAAGAACAGGAAGGGGCGGGGCTACGGCTTCTTCCTCTTACGCAGTCTGGCGCGGAGCTTCGGGCTCTACTTCCTGTGTGGCACACTGTGTCTCCTCCTGCACGACGCCTTCATGTTCGCTGTGCCGCAGGTGCTCAGGTGAGACAGTGAGGTCAGCTGATGTGTATTCAGCTTATTTAGTATAGCCCAGTGTCACAAACTATAAGGTCTAACAAGACCAGTACAGAGGAGTCCTCTATCAGGACTAAGGTCTAACAAGACCAGCACAGAGAGGAGTTCTCTATCAGGACTAAGGTCTAACAAGACCAGTACAGAGTTAGTCCTCTATCAGGACTAAGGTCTACCAATCTGTCTCTAGTGGTTTGAATCTTTTCATTGAAGAAGTTCATGAAGTCATTCATTGTCTTTTTAATATTGTATGTATGTTGTTGTTGTTGTTGTTGTTGTCGTCAGCTTGCTGCTGGGCTTCATGCGGGATGAAGACGCAGCGCTCTGGAAGGGCTTCCTGTTCTCCGCGCTGCTCTTCCTGTTGTCCTGTCTGCAGTCGCTGCTCCACCACCACTACATGTTCCACTGCTTCACCGTGGGCATGAGGCTGAAGACGGCCGTCACGGGGCTGGTCTACAGGAAGGTGAGAGACAGACAGGCAGGCAGACGCCTCTCTAGTACCGTCTACAGGAGGTGAGAGACAGACAGGTCACCGGTGTGTCTGCTCCAGTGCCTGCGGGTGGGCGCTGCAGGGCGCTCCCTGGGGGAGGCGGTCAGTCTGGTGTCGGCCGACACTCAGAAGCTGATGGACTTGGTGGTCTACGCCAACAGCCTGTGGGTCACGCCCATCGAGATCTCGCTCTGCTTCTACTTCCTGTGGCAGGTGAGGAAACAACGCGGCGCTCCTCTGTGACCTCTGTGACCTCTGACGTCTGTGACCTCTGTGACCTCTGTGGCCTCTGACGTCTGTGACCTCTGTGACCTCTGTGGCCTCTGACGTCTGTGACCTGTGGCCTCTGACCTCTGTGACCTCTGTGGCCTCTGACGTCTGTGACCTCTGTGACCTCTGACGTCTGTGACCTCTGTGACCTGTGGCCTCTGACGTCTGTGACCTCTGTGACCTCTGACGTATGTGACCTCTGTGGCCTCTGACGTCTGTGACCTCTGTGACCTCTGATGTCTGTGACCTCTGTGACCTCTGATGTCTGTGACCTCTGTGACCTCTGTGGCCTCTGACATCTGTGACCTCTGTGGCCTCTGTGGCCTCTGACGTCTGTGACCTCTGTGGCCTCTGACGTCTGTGACCTCTGTGACCTCTGTGGCCTCTGACGTCTGTGACCTCTGTGACCTCTGACGTCTGTGACCTCTGTGACCTCTGACGTATGTGACGTCTGTGACCTCTGTGACCTCTGTGACCTCTGACGTATGTGACCTCTGTGGCCTCTGACGTCTGTGACCTCCGTGACCTCTGATGTCTGTGACCTCTGTGACCTCTGTGGCCTCTGACGTCTGTGACCTCTGTGACCTCTGTGGCCTCTGACGTCTGTGACCTCTGTGGCCTCTGACGTCTGTGACCTCTGTGACCTCTGACCTCTGTGACCTCTGACCTCTGTGACACACGTATTGATGACTGATGGACCGATGGGCTGATTGATCCACAGCTCCTCGGCCCGTCTGCTCTCGCCGGGCTCACCGCCGTGGTGCTGATCTTTCCTCTGAACGGACTCCTCGCCAAGATGAGGAGTAAACTTCAGGTGAGAGAAGAGTCAGGAGGAGTAGAAGGTGGTGCATCAGGAGGTGGTGCATCAGGAGGTGCATCAGGAGGTGGATCAGGAGGAGGTGGTGCATCAGGAGGTGGTGCATCAGGAGGTGGTGCATCAGGAGGAGGTGGATCAGGAGGTGCATCAGGAGGTGGTGGATCAGGAGGAGGTGGTGCAGGAGGAGGTGGATCAGGAGGAGGTGGATCAGGAGGTGCATCAGGAGGTGGATCAGGAGGAGGTGGTGCATCAGGAGGTGCATCAGGAGGTGGATCAGGAGGAGGTGGTGCATCAGGAGCTGGTGCATCAGGAGGTGGTGCATCAGGAGCTGGTGCATCAGGAGGTGGTGCATCAGGAGGAGGTGGATCAGGAGGTGCATCAGGAGGAGGTGGATCAGGAGGAGGTGGATCAGGAGGAGGTGGATCAGGAGGAGGTGGATCAGGAGGTGCATCAGGAGGAGGTGGATCAGGAGGAGGTGCAACAGGAGGTGGTGCATCAGGAGGAGGTTCATCAGGAGGAGGTTCATCAGGAGGAGGTGCATCAGGAGGTGGTGCATCAGGAGGAGGTGGATCAGGAGGTGGTGCATCAGGAGGTGGTGCATCAGGAGGAGGTGCATCAGGAGGAGGTGCATCAGGAGGAGGTGGATCAGGAGGAGGTGCATCAGGAGGAGGTGCATCAGGAGGAGGTGCATCAGGAGGAGGTTCATCAGGAGGAGGTGGATCAGGAGGTGGTGGATCAGGAGGTGCATCAGGAGGTGGATCAGGAGGAGGTGGTGCATCAGGAGGTGGTGGATCAGGAGGTGGTGCATCAGGAGGTGCATCAGAAGGTGGTGCATCAGGAGGTGGTGCATCAGGAGGAGGTGGATCAGGAGGAGGTGCATCAGGAGGAGGTGCATCAGGAGGTGGTGGATCAGGAGGTGCATCAGGAGGTGGTGCATCAGGAGGTGGTGGATCAGGAGGTGCATCAGGAGGTGCTGGATCAGGAGGAGGTGGTGCAGGAGGAGATGCATCAGGAGGAGGTGGATCAGGAGGAGGTGGATCAGGAGGTGCATCAGGAGGAGGTGGATCAGGAGGAGGTGGATCAGGAGGTGGTGCATCAGGAGGAGGTTGATCAGGAGGAGGTGGATCAGGAGGAGGTGGATCAGGAGGTGGTGGATCAGGAGGTGCATCAGGAGGTGGTGCATCAGGAGGAGGTGCATCAGGAGGAGGCGGATCAGGAGGTGGTGGATCAGGAGGAGGTCCATCAGGAGGTGGTGGATCAGGAGGTGCATCAGGAGGTGGTGGATCAGGAGGTGCATCAGGAGGTGGTGCATCAGGAGGTGGTGCAGGAGGTGGTGCATCAAGAGGTGGTGGATCAGGAGGTGCATCAGGAGGTGGTGCATCAGGAGGTGGTGCATCAGGAGGTGGTGCATCAGGAGGTGGTGCATCAGGAGGTGGTGCATCAGGAGGTGGTGGATCAGGAGNAGGTGCATCAGGAGGTGCATCAGGAGGTGGTGCATCAGGAGGTGGTGGATCAGGAGGTGGTGCATCAGGAGGAGGTGGATCAGGAGGAGGTGCATCAGGAGGAGGTGGATCAGGAGGTGGTGCATCAGGAGGTGGTGCATCAGGAGGTGGTGGATCAGGAGGAGGTGCATCAGGAGGTGGTGGATCAGGAGGTGCATCAGGAGGTGGTGCATCAGGAGGTGGTGCATCAGGAGGAGGTGGTGCATCAGGAGGTGGTGGATCAGGAGGTGCATCAGGAGGTGGTGCATCAGGAGGAGGTGCATCAGGAGGTGGTGCATCAGGAGGTGGTGCATCAGGAGGTGGTGCATCAGGAGGTGGTGGATCAGGAGGAGGTGCATCAGGAGGAGGTGCATCAGGAGGTGGTGCATCAGGAGGAGGTGGATCAGGAGGTGGTGGATCAGGAGGTGCATCAGGAGGTGGATCAGGAGGAGGTGGTGCATCAGGAGGTGGTGGATCAGGAGGTGGTGGATCAGGAGGTGCATCAGGAGGTGGTGCATCAGGAGGAGGTGGATCAGGAGGAGGTGCATCAGGAGGAGGTGCATCAGGAGGTGGTGGATCAGGAGGTGCATCAGGAGGTGGTGCATCAGGAGGTGGTGGATCAGGAGGTGCATCAGGAGGTGGTGGATCAGGAGGAGGTGGTGCAGGAGGAGATGCATCAGGAGGAGGTGGATCAGGAGGAGGTGGATCAGGAGGTGCATCAGGAGGAGGTGGATCAGGAGGTGGTGCATCAGGAGGAGGTTGATCAGGAGGAGGTGGATCAGGAGGAGGTGGATCAGGAGGAGGTGGATCAGGAGGAGGTGGATCAGGAGGAGGTTCATCAGGAGGAGGTTCATCAGGAGGAGGTGCATCAGGAGGTGGTGCATCAGGAGGAGGTGGATCAGGAGGAGGTGCATCAGGAGGAGGTGCATCAGGAGGTGGTGCATCAGGAGGAGGTGGATCAGGAGGTGGTGGATCAGGAGGTGCATCAGGAGGTGGATCAGGAGGAGGTGGTGCATCAGGAGGTGGTGGATCAGGAGGTGGTGCATCAGGAGGAGGTGCATCAGGAGGAGGTGCATCAGGAGGAGGTGGATCAGGAGGTGCATCAGGAGGTGGTGCATCAGGAGGTGGTGGATCAGGAGGTGGTGCATCAGGAGGTGGTGCATCAGGAGGTGCATCAGGAGGAGGTGGTGCATCAAGAGGTGGTGGATCAGGAGGTGCATCAGGAGGTGGTGCATCAGGAGGAGGTGCATCAGGAGGTGGTGCATCAGGAGGTGCATCAGGAGGAGGTGCATCAGGAGCGTTGGATCAGGAGGTGTGGAAGTGGACCAACGTGGTTCTGCTGCTCCTCAGGAGGTGCAGATGGAGTTCCTGGACGGCCGTCTCCGGCTGATGGCCGAGGTCCTGAGTGGCATGAAGGTCCTGAAGCTGAACGCCTGGGAGGAGGCGTTCCTGCGGCGGGTCGGCGCCCTGAGGGACGGAGAGCTGGAGGCCCTGAAGGCGTCTCAGGTGCTGCACTCCGTCTCGCTGGCCTCCTTCAACTCCTCCTCCTTCCTGGTGAGTTGCTCCCCCGCCTGTGACATCACACCCTGAAGTAGGCGGGGCTTGATATTGTTGTTGTTATTGTTGTTGTGGCGTCTCTGGTCAGATCGCCTTCTCGGTGTTTGCCGTCTACGTGTCGATCGATGAGCGGAACGTTCTGGACGCTCAGAAGATCTTCGTGTCCGTCGCTCTGATCAACATCCTGAAGACTCCTCTGAGCCAGTTCCCCTTCGCCCTGAGCACCGCCCTGCAGGCAAGTCCAGCCAATCAGAGCCCGGCCTGCAGGCAAGTCCAGCCAATCAGAGCCCGGCCTGCAGGCTGTCCAGCCAATCAGAGCGCGGCCCCAGGTGTTGACCTCCAGGTTGCTCTCTTGGAGGAGCCCCCTCACTTAAAGACCTCAAGTCATCAGTGGAATTCAGTCTTCCTGGTCTGTGATGTCATGTGACCCAAACATACCTCTGAGGATCCTTTATTGTGTATAGAACATGTGAGCAGCTCTGACTCAAATCTGAGAGCTAAAACATGGGAGCGGTGACAGCAACTTCACTCGACCAAT
The DNA here is from genome assembly GCA_036178185.1 of Liparis tanakae. NCBI lineage: Eukaryota > Metazoa > Chordata > Actinopteri > Perciformes > Liparidae > Liparis > Liparis tanakae. The sequence goes on along the minus strand of CM070092.1, from coordinate 204,376 downwards.
CAGGGGGCAGCGATCTTATCGATGTTTGTTTCCAGGCCGCGGTCTCGCTCAGACGTCTGGGAAACTTCCTGAGCCAAGACGAGCTGAAGCCCGACAACGTGGAGAGACTTCCTCAGAGCGCCGGTACGACGCTATACCTGATTCTGTTAGCCTAGCTGTTAGCCTAGCTTAGCACAAAGACAAACTGTTTGGTGCTTTCGCACTTGGAACCTTTCAGCCCTGCAGACTTTGTAGCCCTGCCCTAAAACATAGACTTCTTCATGGTCTGTTTGTCTCTAAATTACACCCCCTGGTGGTCAGGAGAGAGAATGCAGCTTTAACACAGGAAGCTTCGACTTCTATACAACCATAGGAGCCCCCTGGTGGTCAGGAGAGAGAATGCAGCTTTAACACAGGAAGCATCAACTTCTATACAACCATAGGAGCCCCCTGGTGGTCAGGAGAGAGAATGCAGCTTTAACACAGGAAGCATCGACTTCTATACAACCATAGGAGCCCCCTGGTGGTCAGGAGAGAGAATGCAGCTTTAACACAGGAAGCATCGACTTCTATACAACCAGAGGACTCGCCCCCTGGTGGTCAGGAGAGAGAATGTAGCTTTAACACAGGAAGCATTGACTTCTATACAACCAGAGGAGCCCCCTGGTGGTCAGGAGAGAGAATGTAGCTTTAACACAGGAAGCATCGACTTCTATACAACCAGAGGAGCCCCCTGGTGGTCAGGAGAGAGAATGCAGAGTTCAGAGTTGATTGGACCCGTGATGGGCTAACAGCCAGCTTGTGTCTGCAGACGGAGACGCCGTGAGGATCCAGGACGGGTTCTGGTCCTGGACCAGTGCCGGGCCGCCGTCTCTGCAGAGGATCAACGTGGCGGTGAAGGCGGGCTCCCTGGTGGCCGTGGTCGGCCATATCGGTGCCGGGAAGTCGTCTCTGCTGTCGGCCATGTTGGGAGAGATGGAAAGGAGGAGCGGCTCCGTCTCCATCAGGGTGACGACTCACAGCCTCGTTTAGAGAGGCGTTCGAACTGTGTCTGTGATGTCATATCAAGGGGGCGGAGCCAGGAACACGCCGTACTGAGCATGTGTGACGTTGGCGGTTCAGGGTTCGGTGGCCTACGTGCCCCAGCAGGCCTGGATCCAGAACGCCTCTCTGAAGGACAACATCCTGTTCGGGGGCGTCCAGAAGGACAGCTGGTACCGCCGCGTGCTGGAGGCCTGCGCCCTGCTGCCCGACCTGCAGCTGCTGCCCGCCGGGGACGCCACCGAGATCGGGGAGAAGGTCCGGGTCTGGGTCAGGGTCTGGGTCAGGGTCTGGGTCTGGGTCAGGGTCTGGGTCTGGGTCAGGGTCTGGGTCTGGGTCTGGGTCAGGGTCTGGGTCAGGGTCTGGGTCTGGGTCAGGGTCTGGGTCTGGGTCTGGGTCAGGGTCTGGGTCTGGGTCAGGGTCTGGTGCTTGTTGTTGTTTTTGTTGTTGTTGTGTTTGTTGTTGTTTAGTTGTTGACGCTGTGGTGCCTTCAGGGCCTGAACCTGTCTGGAGGCCAGAGGCAGCGCGTCAGTCTGGCCCGGTCCGTCTACAGGAGGGCCGACGTGTACCTGCTGGACGACCCGCTGTCGGCCGTGGACGCTCAGGTGGGCCGGCACATCTTCAACCGGGTCCTGGGACCCACAGGACTCCTCAAAGACCAGGTGAGACCAGGACCTGAGCAGGGCTCTAGGGGGGACACCAGGACCTGACCAGGGCTCTAGGGGGGAGACCAGGACCTGACCAGGGCTCTAGGGGGGACACCAGGACCTGACCAGGGCTCTAGGGGGGAGACCAGGACCTGACCAGGGCTCTAGGGGGGACACCAGGACCTGACCAGGGCTCTAGGGGGGAGACCAGGACCTGACCAGGGCTCTAGGGGGGCTGGGTCCGTGTGGCTGAGCAGGGTGCTGTGTCTCTCAGACCAGGGTGCTGGTGACTCACGGCCTCGGCTTCCTGTCCCGAGCAGACCTGGTCCTGGTGATGGTGGAGGGTCAGATCTCAGAGATGGGCTCCTACGTGGAGCTGCTGGACCGGAGGGGGGCCTTCGCCCACTTCATCCACACCTTCAATGGAACCCAGCGCAGAGAAAGCTCCGCCCCCAAAGACAGAGAAAGCTCCGCCCCTAAAGACAGAGAAAGCTCCGCCCCCAAAGACAGAGAAAGCTCCGCCCCCAGTGACAAGAGTAAGTCACGTGTCACGTGTTTTTAGTTCTCACCACAAGAATCACCATATTACTCTTTCCTGTGTGTACACGTGTGTAAATGTGTGTATACATGTGTGTGTGTGTGCGTGCGTGTGTCTGTGTGTGTGTGCGTGTGTGTGTCTATGTTCGTGTTTATGTGTGTGTGCGTGTGTGTGCGTGCGTGTGTGTGTGTGTGTGTGTGTGTGTGTGTGTGTGTAGGCAGCAGGAAGTCGGTGTCTCGTTGGTCTGACTTCTCTCTGGATCTTTCTCAGCAGCAACTCATCAGGTCAACAACCTTCACAAGTTGAAATGTTCTGTTTGTTGTTTATTTGTTTGTGTGTTTGTTTATGTGTGTGTGTGTGTGTGTGTGTTCCAGCTGTGATATGAGCAGTGCCAGTGTTCAGATGATGAATGTTATTGATTCGGATGCTGAGCATGCTGGGAAACTAACGGAGGTGGACCAGGCTCAAACCGGAAGGGTTGGTCTTCCTCTTCTTCAACTCTTCCTCTTGTTGCTCCTCTTCTTCAACTCTTCCTCTTGTTGCTCCTCTTCTTCACAGAACGGTTGTAAGTGAATGAAACACGCGTTCTCGTTGTGTTGTCAGGTGAAGCTGCAGATGTACAGAGAGTACTTCAGGACCGTCGGCCTGACCTTTATCATGACCATCGTCTTCCTCTGTGCCTTCCAGCAGGCCGCCTCGTTGGCCTACAGCTATTGGCTGAGCCTGTGGGCCGACGAGCTGCCGCTCAACGGCACGCAGAGCGACCACTCGCTGAGGCTGAGCGTATTCGCCGCTCTGGGCGTCACTCAGGGTGGGTCAAAGGTCAAAGGTCACCTCACATGAATGAGACACATGGGTCATCAGCACTACATTAATGTAAAGCCTGCGAACATAAAAGACCACGTCGAGTTTCCTGAGATCTCCAAAGCTTCATTCTCTCTCCTGACCACCAGGGGGCTCCTCTGGTTGTTTAGAAGTCTAAGCTTCATGTGTTCGCTTGAATGGCTCTTATTGTGGTACTTTTGTAGTTTGACTATGTTGAGGAAATGTTACTTTCTGTATTCTTGTTGTTCTTAGTTTGTTCTCTAGGTTGAAATGCACTTATTGTAAGTCTCTCTGGATAAAAGTGTCTGCTAAATGACATGTAATGTAATGTAATGTGTTAAAGCTGCAATCTCTCTCCTGACCACCAGGGGGCGACTCCTCTCAGTTTGTATTTGTAAACGATGAAGCCTCGATGACCACCAACGTTAGTCACGGAGTTCCACAAGGTTCTGTGCTTGGACCAATTCTATTTACCTTATACATGCTTCCTTTGGGCAATATTATCAGGAAACACTCTATAAACTTTCATTGTTAGGCAGATGATACTCAACTATATCTATCAATAAAACCAGAGGAGACTAACCAACTCACTAAAGTTCAAGCATGTCTTAGTGACATAAAAACATGGATGACCGGCAACTTCTTGATGTTAAACTCAGACAAAACTGAAGTAATTCTACTCTGATCACCTCAGAGATCAATTATCTGGTGATGTGGTTTCTGTAGATGGCATTACTCTAGCATCCAACACCACTGTAAAGAAACTCTGTTCTCTTTGATCGGGACTTGTCCTTTAACTCCACCTGAAGAACATCTCAAGGACTGCATTCTTCATCTATGTCATATTTCAAAAATCAGGCACATCTTGTCTCAAAAAGATGCAGAAAAATTGGTTCACGCGTTCGTTACTTCGAGACTGGATTACTGCAACTCCTTATTATCAGGCTGCTCTATAAGTCTCTTAGGTCAACTCCTTATTATCAGGCTGCTCTATAAGTCTCTATAGTCAACTCCTTATGATCAGGCTGCTCTATAAGTCTCTTAGGTCAACTCCTTATTATCAGGCTGCTCTATAAGTCTCTTAGGTCAACTCTTTATTATCAGGCTGCTCTATAAGTCTCTCAGGTCAACTTCTTATTATCAGGCTGCTCTATAAGTCTCTTAGGTCAACTCCTTATTATCAGGCTGCTCTATAAGTATCTATAGTCAACTCCTTATGATCAGGCTGCTCTATAAGTCTCTTAGGTCAACTCCTTATTATCAGGCTGCTCTATAAGTCTCTATAGTCAACTCCTTATGATCAGGCTGCTCTATAAGTCTCTTAGGTCCCTCCAGTTGATCCAGAATGCTGCAGCTTGTGTTCTCACTAAACTAAGAACAGAGATCACATGACTCCTGCACTAGCTGCTCTGCACTGGCTCCCTGTAACATCAAGAATCACTTTAAAAAATGTTCTCTTAACCTACAAAGCCTTAAAGGTCCTGAGTTCCTTCTACCAGCTGCCCTGTTGGGACTCTGCCCACTGTTAAGACTCCGCCCACTGCTGAGACTCCACCTCTCCTCCTCTCCTCCTCCATCTGATGGAGGGTGGAGGTCTCCATGGTGGAATATGCCGACTATGAACTCTTCATCACTCTGTCATCTTCACTGAATGTTTTAACTCTAATGTGTCTTCTGGTCACATGACCTCTATGACACCTGTCCACCTGGAGAGGCTCCTCCTCTTCTCTCCTCCAGGGGTCTGATCTTCTCCCTAAGGGTTGTGGGGAGTTGTTCCTGATCCATGTGAGGTCAAAGGTCAAAGGTCAGGGATGTCTATGTATACAGATTATAAAGCCTCTGATGGGAATTAGTAATTTGTGAAATTGGGCTCTACAAATAAACTGAATTTAATTTAATTTAATGATCTCTCCTGACCACCAGGGCGGCGCTACATGATGATTGGTGCTTTGATTATTGATTCTGAGCCCCTGGTGTTTCAGGGATTGCCATGTTCGGGACGACGCTCGCCATCGCTCTGGGCGGCATTGTGGCGTCCCGCCGCCTCCACGCCGATCTCCTCCACAGCGTGCTGCGCTCACCCATGTCCTTCTTTGAGGCGACGCCCAGCGGGAACCTCCTCAACCGCTTCTCCAAAGAGGTCGACGCCATCGACTGCATGATCCCCGACGGGCTGAAGATGATCCTGAGCTATGTGTTCAAGCTGCTGGAGGTCTGCATCATCCTGCTGCTGGCCACGCCCCTCACCGGCCTGGTGCTCCTCCCCCTCACCTGTGTCTACATCTTCATACAGGTAACTGTCCGTCTTGACCAGGACCCGGTTCCTCCGGAGCTCCGGTGACGGTTCTTCTCTGTGGCTCCGGTTCCTCTCTGTTGCTCCGGTTCTTCTCTGTGGCTCCGGTTCCTCTCTGTTGCTCCGGTTCTTCTCTGTGGCTCCGGTTCCTCTCTGGGACTCCGGTTCTTCTCTGTGGCTCCAGTTCTTCTCTGTGGCTCCAGTTCTTCTCTGTGGCTCCGGTTCCTCTCTGTGGCCCCGGTGACGGTTCCTCTCTGTCGGCAGAGCTTCTACGTGGCGTCGTCGTGCCAGCTGCGCCGCCTGGAGGCCGTGAGCCGCTCGCCCATCTACAGCCACTTCAGCGAGACGGTCCAGGGCGCCGCCGTCATCCGGGCCTTCGGCGAGCAGCGGCGCTTCGTCCTCCAGGCCGACCGGCGCATCGACCGCAACCAGGAGGCCTACTTCCCCCGCTTCGTCGCCACCAGGTTCCGGCGCGGTGCGAATGCGGCGTCTCGGTGTCGGCGCGTCTCGTCGTGTTGATCTCGGTCGCCTCGCCTGCAGGTGGCTGGCGGTGAATCTGGAGTTCCTGGGGAACCTGCTGGTTCTGGCTGCGGCCGTGCTGGCGGTGCGGGGTCGGGAGGAGCTCAGCGCCGGCGTGGTGGGCCTGGCGGTGACCCACTCCCTCCAGGTGCACAGCGCTCCTCAGCCAGGAGACACAACCGGTCCCGAAGGCCATGTTGACACCAAAGGTCCAGCCAGCAGGGGGCGACTGGCCCTGGAGGTCTCTGCGTCCCGGTGGGACCGTGACGGTTCTGGTTTGTCTGCAGGTCACCGGGATCCTGAGCTGGATCGTCCGGTCCTGGACCGACGTCGAGAACAACATTGTTTCAGTGGAGCGAGTCAAAGAGTACGAGGACACCGAGAAAGAGGTCAGCTGCTCCTGGAGAGCCGAGGGAGGTCTTTAGTCTCGTGGTGACAACACCTGTTGACCCCCCCCCCCCCCCCCCCCAGGCGGCCTGGACCCTGGAGGGCAGCGGGCTGCCGGAGTCCTGGCCGGCAACAGGAAACCTCCAGTTTGAAGACTTCGGGCTGCGGTACCGGAGAGGGCTAGACTGGGCCCTCAGGGACATCTGCATCAACATCCAGGACGGGGAAAAGGTCTGAGACCAGAACCCAGTAGGACCCACAGGGGGGCCAGCAGAGTCCTTCACACCGAGTCCTGATCCACCTGCACCTTCTAGGTGGGGATCGTTGGGCGGACGGGAGCCGGCAAGTCCTCTCTAGCTTTGGGGATCTTCAGGATACTGGAAGCAGCAAAAGGACGAATCTTCATCGACGGAGTCGACATCGCAGAGGTCGGCCTCCACGACCTCCGGGCCCGGATCACCATCATCCCTCAGGTACTGCAGTACCAGGACCCAGGTAAGGCCCTGGATCCTGGTCACGGAGTCCTCTGGCGGGTCAGGTACTACAGAGACGGCATCAGCTGGTAGTGATGGAGGTGACTCCAGGTCTTGGCGTTGACCTCTGGCCCTCCGTTGTAGGACCCGGTGCTGTTCTCCGGTTCTCTGAGGATGAACCTGGACCCGTTTGACAGGTGTTCAGAGGAGGACCTGTGGAGGGCCCTGGACCTGGCTCACCTGAGCAGCTTCGTGTCGGCACTGCCACAGAAGCTGAGCCACCGGTGCTGTGAAGGAGGAGAGAACCTCAGGTAGGTCCACCTGCACCCCTAGACCCGGTCCCCCTGGACCAGGTCCGCCTGCAGCCCCTAGACCCGGTCCACCTGCACCCCCTGGACCAGGTCCACCTGCAGCCCCTAGACCCGGTCCACCTGCACCCCTAGACCCGGTCCCCCTGGACCCAGTCCACCTGCACCCCCTAGACCCGGTCCACCTGCACCCCCTATACCCGGTCCCCCTGGACCAGGTCCATCTGCAGCCCCTAGACCCGGTCCCCCTGGACCCGGTCCACCTGCAGCCCCTAGACCCGGTCCACCTGCACTCCTAGACCCGGTCCCCCTGGACCCAGTCCACCTGCAGCCCCTAGACCCGGTCCACCTGCACCCCCTAGACCCGGTCCACCTGCACCCCCTATACCCGGTCCCCCTGGACCAGGTCCATCTGCAGCCCCTAGACCTGGTCCCCCTGGACCCGGTCCACCTGCAGCCCCTAGACCCGGTCCACCTGCACCCCCTAGACCCGGTCCACCTGCACCCCTAGACCCGGTCCACCTGGACCCGGTCCACCTGCAGCCCCTAGACCCGGTCCACCTGCACCCCCTATACCTGGTCCCCCTGGACCAGGTCCATCTGCAGCCCCTAGACCCGGTCCCCCTGGACCCGGTCCACCTGCACCCCCTAGACCCGGTCCACCTGCACCCCTAGACCCGGTCCACCTGCACCCCCTGGACCCGGTCCACCTGCACCCCTAGACCCGGTCCACCTGCACTCCTAGACCCGGTCCCCCTGGACCCGGTCCACCTGCAGCCCCTAGACCCGGTCCACCTGCACCCCTAGACCCGGTCCACCTGCACCCCCTAGACCCGGTCCACCTGCACCCCTAGACCCGGTCCACCTGCACCCCCTAGACCCGGTCCACCTGCACCCCCTAGACCCGGTCCACCTGCAGCCCCTGGACCCGTCCACTTGCAGCCCCCTAGACCCGGTCCACCTGCAGGCCTTGGACCCGGTCCACCTGCACCCCTTAGACCCGGTCCACCTGCACTCCTTAGACCCGGTCTACCTGCACCCCCTGGACCCGGTCCACCTGCACCCCCTGGACCCGGTCCACCTGCACCCCCTAGACCCGGTCCACCTGCACCCCTAGACCCGGTCCACCTGCACCCCCTAGACCCGGTCCACCTGCACCCCCTGGACCCGGTCCACTTGCAGCCCCCTAGTGCCCGGTCCACCTGCAGGCCTTGGACCCGGTCCACCTGCACCCCTTAGACCCGGTCCACCTGCACCCCTTAGACCCGGTCCACCTGCAGGCCATGGACCCGGTCCACCTGCACTCCTTAGACCCGGTCCACCTGCAGGCCTTGGACCCGGTCCCCGTGGTGCCCCCACTGAGGGCCCCTGTGCCCGTCTGTCTCTCAGCCTGGGCCAGAGGCAGCTGCTGTGCTTGGCCAGAGCCCTGCTGAGGAGGACCCGGATCCTGGTTCTGGACGAGGCCACCGCCGCGGTGGACCTGGAGACAGACCGGCTGATCCAGACCACCATCCGGACCCAGTTCAGAGACTGCACCGTCCTGACCATCGCACACCGCCTGCACACCATCATGGACTACAGCAGGTCTGTGTCTCTGTCTGTGTCTCTGTCTGACTGCCTGTCTGTCTGACTGCCTGTCTGTCTGTCTCAGGGTCATCGTGATGGACCGGGGTCGAGTCCTGGAGATGGATTCTCCGTCTCAGCTTCTTCTTCTTCAGGGCTCTTTCCACCAGATGTGTCACGAAGCCGGTCTGCTGTGACCCGGGACACCCTCCTCTTCCTCTCACCCTCCTCTCACCTTCCTCTTCCTCTCCTCTCCTCTCTCACCAGGGCCTCAGTTCCTCTCTTTCAGATGCTCGTTGGAGGTTAATAAATAATTGTATTGAAAAGTTTCCATTAAAAACCTTTATTGTCTAATTATTGATTATTATTATAAATTATAATTATATATTATTATTATTGATTATTATAAATTATTATTATAGATTATTATTATTTATTATTGTAGATTATTATAGTTTATTATTATTATTATTATTATGGATAATTATAGGTTATTATTATTGATTATTATTGATTATTATCAGTTAAAGAGACACAGAAACAAACGGCTGCTTCATGGAGCTTCCAATAGACCTGAGGAAGACCACACCCACACACACACACACTCACGCACACACACACACACACACTCACGCACACACACACACACACACTTACGCACACGCACACACACACACACACTCACGCACACGCACACACACTCAGGCACATACCCACATACTGTATATTTATATTTATAAATATAAATATACAGTATATACAGTGCATCTGGAAAGTATTCACAGCGCTTCACTTTTTCCACATTTTATGTTACAGCCTTATTCCCAAATGGATTAAATTCATTATTTTCCTCAACATTCTACACACAACATCCCATAATGACAAAGTGAAAACAGTTTTTTCAAAATGTTGCACATTTATTAAAAATAAAGAAGGAAAACACAACATGTACGTAAGTATTCACGGCCTCTGCTCAACCCTTGGTTGAAGCCCTTTGGCACAGTGCCAGCCTCCAGTCTTCTGGGCTCTGACTCCACCAGGTGGCTCACCTGTTTCTGGGCAGTTTGTCCCGTTCTTCTTGCAGAACCTCTCAGGTTCCATCAGGTTGGATGGGGAGCGTCGGTGCTCAGCCATTTCACATCTCTCCAGAGATGTCCAGTGGGGTTCAGGTGGGCTCTGGCCGGCCTCCAGGACCTCCAGAGTCTCCTTTGTTATCTCGGCCGTGGGCTTCGGCTCGGCGTCCTGTTGGAAGACGAGCCGTCGGCCCAGTCTGAGGTGTGTTCATCCAGGACGTCTCTGTACATTCTGCATTCATCTTCCCCTCATCCTGACTCGAGTCCCAGTTCCTCCCGCTGAAGAACCCCCCCAGCCTGATGCTGCCCCACCGTGCTTCACATAGGGACGTGTTGGCCAGGTGAGGAGCAGCGCCCCTTCCGCCCCTTCTCCCCATCGCTCCGTCTGGCTGGGCGGCTCCAGGAAGTCCTGCTGGTTCCACTTCTCCCATCTCCGGATGCTGGAGGCCACGGAGCTCTTTGGGACTTTCAATGCTGCAGAACTCTCTGGACCCTTTGCCAGATCTGTGCCTCCATACAGTTCTGTCTGGGAGGTCTGTGGATAGTTCCTTGACCTTCAGGCTTGGTTTATGCTCTGATATGCTCTGTCACCTGTGATCCCTGATTGAGACAGGTGTGTGCCTTTCTCAATCAGGTCCAACCACTACATTGAGCACAGGGGGCTCCCATCCAACATCTCCAGGAGGACCACCTGAGCTACATGTTGTCATGGCGACGGCCGTGAATACTTACGCACATGTTGTGTTTTCCTTCTTTATTTTTAACAGATTTGCAACATTTTGCAAAAAACTGTTTTCACTTTGTCATTATGGGATGTTGTGTGTAGAATGTTGAGAAAAATAATGAATTTAATCCATTTCGAAAAAAGGCTGTAACATAAACATGTGGAAAAAGGGAAGCACTGTGAATACTTTCCGGATGCACTATACTATATATATATATATACATTTTTTTTATTTTATTTTATTTTATATAAATAAATACAGAACCACAGTTCCAAACAGAATAGATTCATCAGGACAATCAGAGGTTGAATTGAGTTTATTCAAACAGATATCAAACATTACTCTGTGTGAAGGGGGAGGAGTCATGGATCAGCTGATCAATAAGCGTTCATGTCCTTTGACCAATCAGATCACAGACCGTCTAAACAATCAATACATTCTGTTATCTTAGGCATTAACTCTGATATATCTATTAAACCACGGCTCATAAAAGGTTAATATGTTTATAAATGAATTAAAGCGACTGAGCATAACTCTTTGATTCTGTGTGTTTAGCTTTCATCGCCTGAAGGTCAGAAGGTCGCGCACACTAATGTTCCTAAAAGACTTTATAGAGTCTCAGCTTTACAACTGAAAGTTCCTTCAGTTCTTGAATGCAACTTAAAGTCTAGAAGTCTCTTCAGTGACGTCATGGCGTCAGTTCCCTGAAGGACCAGCAGGGGGTTACGGGACTACACTACATGACACACCTACTTCCTGTCTCCAACAACCTCCTGTCTCCAACAACTTCCTGTGTTCACCTACTTCCTGTCACCGCCTACTTTCTGTCTCCAACAACTTCCTGTGTTCACCTACTTCCTGTCACCGCCTACTTCCTGTCTCCAACAACTTCCTGTCTCCAACAACTTCCTGTTTTCACCTACTTCCTGTCTACACCTACTTCCTGCCTACAATTAATTCCTGTCTACAGCTACAGCCTGGCTCCACCTACTTCCTGTTTCCAACTACTTCCTATGTCTACCTACTTCCTGTCTCCACCTACTTCTTGTTTTCACCTACTTCCTGTATCAAATAACTTCATGTTTTCACCTACTACCTGTCTCAACCTAATTCCTATTTTCACCAATTCTTGTCTCCATCTACTTCCTCTCTACACCTACTTCCTGTCTACACCTACGTCCTGTCTACACCTAACCATACCTAGATCCTGTCTACAGCTACTTCCTGTCTACACCTACTTCTTGTCCACAACTACTTCCTGTCCACAGCCACATCCTGTCTACACCTACTTCTTGTCCACAACTACTTCCTGTCCACAGCCACATCCTGTCTACACCTACTTCCTGTCTACAGCTACGTCCTGTCCATACCTACATCCTGTCTACACCTACTTCCTGTCTACAGCTACGTCCTGTATACACCTACTTCTTGTCTAAAGCTACTTCCTGTCTAAAGCTCTGTCCTGACTACACCTACTTCCTGTCCATACCTACTTCCTGTCTACACCTACTTCCTGTTTACACATACTTCCCGTATACACCTACGTCCTGGCCACGTCCTGTCTACAGCCACATCCTGTCTACACCTACTTCCTGTCTACAGCTACGTCCTGTCCATACCTACATCCTGTCTACAGCTACGTACTGTATACACCTACTTCTTGTCTAAAGCTACTTCCTGTCTACAGCTCTGTCCTGACTACACCTACTTCCTGTCCATACCTACTTCCTGTCTACAGCTACGTCCTGACTACACCTACTTCCTGTCTACACCTACGTCTTGTCTACAGCTACTTCCTGTCTACAGCTACTTTTGTCTACACCTACTTCTTGTCTCTAGATACTTCCTGTCTATAGTCACGTCCTGTCTACACCTACTTCCTGTCTACACCTACGTCTTGTCTACACCTACGTCTTGTCTACAGCTACTTCCGATCTCCAGCTACTTCCTCTCTCCAGCTACTTCCTGTCTACAGCTACTCCTGTCTACACCTACTTCCTGTCTCCAGCTACTTCCTGTCTCCAGCTGCTTCCTGTCTCCAGCTGCTTCCTGTCTCCCGCTGCCTGCTCGGTGCTGCCGTGCTGCTCAGGCGGTGTTGAGCAGGGTGGGCGGCGTGTAGCACACGGGCTTGGCGTCCTCGCAGCAGCTCCTGTCGCTCCATCTGAAGCCGCGGTTGCGGCTCATGGCGGCGCACTGGCCGTGGTGCACCGTGCCAGGCTCCCCGTCCTCCCAGTTGGTGTCGGCCTGCGGCGCCCCGCTCAGCCAGTACCAGTCCCCGGACAGGGCGCTGCGCCGCAGGCCGAGCCACAGCTCGCCCTCGGCCCCGGCCCGGAGGAGCTTCCTGGAGATCTGCGCGTGGTGCCGCGCCTCCGGGAAGCTGAGCAGCGCCATCTGCCGGTCTTTGCAGTACTGCAGGGATTCCTTCCAGCCCGACGCCGCGGCGCCCACGTGGACAACCTCGGGGGTCAAGACACACCCCCGGAAATCTGTTGGGGGGTGAGGTGAAGAGTGAGGAGGAAGCACAGGCGCCACTGGGCTCCGTGCTGCGGTCTGTAGCATAGCAGCCTTAGCATAGCAGCCCCAGCGTAGCAGCCTTAGCGTAGCAGCCTTAGTGTAGCAGCCTTAGCGTAGCAGCCTTAGCGTAGCAGCCCCAGCGTAGCAGCCTTAGCGTAGCAGCCTTAGCGTAGCAGCCCCAGCGTAGCAGCCTTAGCGTAGCAGCCTTAGCGTAGCAGCCTTAGTGTAGCAGCCTTAGTGTAGCAGCCTTAGCGTAGCAGCCCCAGCGTAGCAGCCCCAGCGTAGCAGCCTTAGCGTAGCAGCCTTAGCGTAGCAGCCTTAGTGTAGCAGCCTTAGCGTAGCAGCCCCAGCGTAGCAGCCTTAGCGTAGCGCTGCTGGCTCCTCCTGGTTGAGCCAGGATGTGCGCCTGCGTACCTGGACTCGTACTGATGACGGCGGCCGGGTTCCCAAACCAGGAGCGATTCTTTCTTCCCATGAAGTAGACGGCCATCTTGGAGGCGGCGTGCCAGACGAAGCTCCTCCCCTCCGCCAGCTCCACGGTGGCGGCGGCGTAGCCGGTCCCCGGCAGCTCCTGCCAGCTGCCGGGGACCGGAGCTCCTCCCACGTGAAGCCCGTCCGTGAACGTCTTGTTCACCACTACGAGCACCGAGCTCTGTGCGGCGGCGACGCCGTGCACCACGTAGCAGGCGGCGAAGTCGCTCTCCGCGATCAGCGGGAGGAGAAGGCCCTGGCGGTAGAAGATGGCGGCGCCGGCCGCCTCCACCAGCGGCGAGGTCGGGTCGAAGGCCTTCGCCGTGGTTCCTCCCGCCTCCGACAGCAGCACGAAGGCCTCGGTGCCGTTGGCCAGCACCGGCGGGATGTAGAACTTCAGCGCGGCGTCCTCAGCGGGCGCCAGCGCGGCGTACAGCTGCCCGCAGCCGCAGTCGCTGCGCATGGCGCAGGTGTGGCCGAACAGCACCGCCACCGGCTGGTCGGCCGACACAGAGCGCGGCCCCGCCGAGTCCTCCAGCGGGATCTGGACCAGCTGGTTGGAGGCCAGCTCGATGCTCTGCGCGGCGTCGCCGGTGAGCCGCACCACGTTCCTCTGGGCGCCGTTGACCACCAGCAACCGGAACGGACCTCTCTCGGTGACCGCCGCGGTGACGGCCGCCGCCGGCCGCGTGGTGCCCGGGATCTCGGGGACCGGCGGGACGCGGTAGTCCGTGGCCAGCTTCTCGGTGGGCAGCACCACCGCCGTCTGCACGCTGTCCAGCTTCACGCTCACGGCCAGCACCGCGATGGGCCGGTTGCTGCGGACCTGCAGGACTTTGTCGGAGGAGCCCAGCGTGATGGACGACCACCGCACCTCCATGCGCGCGTCCACCGGGTATTCCGTGGCCTCGCCCTCCTGCAGGAGCAGCGTGGAGGTCTCGAAGATGGACGGCGTGAAGGTGACCTCCGTGTCGTTGAACAGCGCCGTGAGCTGCAGCCGGTTCTGGGGCGCGGCCGGGT